>BSBM01001910.1:312500-755956 GCA_027924585.1 Larix kaempferi
TGGGGATTTAATGTGAGGATACTTACATTATGTTTACGGTAGCTATACATCATTGAAATCCCTATGATGTTTTATATGTCTGCAACAGTTTATATATAGGGCAATATGGTTCATATATTATCTTAGGGTTTTATGGAGCCTATTTATACACTGCATATCTTTATATTATACTTATTCCAGTTTGGACAGAGCTCTTATATCTTTTATCAGAATTTTGTGAATAGGGAAGCCATGTAAACCATGAGGCTTACATGTCTGGCCTTCATATTTCTTAACTCTTTGATGTTAAAGTTTATTGCAAAAAAACCCTAGAAATACTAATGTTCAAATCTAGAGTATTTTTTATTAAATAGATCATCAGAGTTTGAGACTCAGGATGAAGTTGTTTGGAAGAGTTTTTTTCTTTCGTATGGAATTTCTTGGTTAATCATTTTATGAACTGAATCTATTCTATTTACTGCTTTATTTATGAGTTGAAGCATTGATATAAATTCCATGCAGGGGCGATCCATTATCATTTTATGCAGATAACATTGTAAGTTCAAAGTATTAATATTAATATCATTCCATTTGACTAAGGCACAAAACGAATCCTGGATGACTTATATTGCCACCATTTATGAACCACTTATACTATGAAACGAGAACTATATACTATGAACGAGAACTCTACCCATAAAAACGATGATTTTTGCAAAAAAAACACCAAAAACACCCCCCAAATAGAAAAGTGTTGATACCAGTATACACGTATTTTTTTTTAGGGTAAAAAATAGAGCCATGGCCTAAACATCCCTTATTGTCGTTTAACAAAACTTTAAAATCAACCTTAAATTGGGAAAAAAAAATTCTTGAAGAGATAAATTACAACTTTATGGAAAATTACATATTAAGCAAAAAACAAATTTCTCTAATAATTTCACCATTCTAACCATATAAAAACAAAGAAATTATGATGCGATTCATAATGAGATAATATATTAGACCATACAAGAACAAATGGTTCATATAAATATTCAAAAACTCCTCTAGAGTTTCAATTACAAAAATCATACTAGTAAAAAGCATCTAAACTGCTTCTTCAAATTCATCCATGGATTCTACACCCCATCATCAAAAACTCCTCTAGAGTTTCAATTACAATAATCATACTAATATAAAGCATCTACACTACTTCTTCAAATTCATCCATGGATTCTGACACCCCATCAGAATCTACATTTTCTGCAGATGAAGGACTTGATGAAGATGTAGATGACCCATACTTTCTCTATTATCAATGGGAGCGCCATCTGAGTCTACATCTATGCCCATCATCTCAAATGTCATATTCCTTCGGGATCTACGGCTTGGTTTAACAGACTCCCATCTTGCAACTTCTGGTTGTGGCAGCAACCTCTTGATAATCTCTATAGTCTTGGAGCAGAGAGTGTCTTTCTTTGTCAACTTGAAATCATAAACAAGTATATCAACTTCCTCTAATTTCAAGATGTCAATGCGGCGGTGATTTATTTTTTGACCCTTTGTTTTTCTCTTTCTACAAACCTTTTTCTCAACCACCATCTCTGCCTTGTACACACCATCAAATGGGTGTGTTTCTGTTGCATACCAATGTACTTCTACTAATACTACTTCTTCATTTTCTTTATTGACATTCATAGCTTTTGCAATCCATAATGTATAATTATGTGGATCATCTGTAGCCAAAACTGCAATCATGCAACCCTCCTTGATATCTTGTACTGAGCCCCTGTAAAGGTCTTCCATCTCTCGATGCTTTGCGGATGATCTTCTAGAGCCAATATACATTCCTATTTCCTCTACTTGAGAAAACTCAACAGCTTGAGGTTCAACATTTGTTACCTCGTTTTCATTTGATAAACTTTGTGGCCAAGTAAATGGAGTCTTCAAAAATAGATCTCCATTTGTAGAGTTTGAAATTATGTCACTCTACTCCATGAAAAAAGACTCCCACCAAACAAAATCAACAACATCAAAGTATTCATATGTATCTTTGATAGACTTTTTAATTACTTCCAAGCATTGAGAAGAATCAACATCTCTACTATGTCGCCTTGCATTATGAAACTCTGTAGATGATTGCAATAACAATAAATTTGAAGCATACATTTGACGACTTGCGATGAATTTCAAAAATGCCAAACCTGATGAAGGCCCCCATTCTGTGCTAGTTGAGTACTTCTTGCCCCACAATAGTGTTTTTCCATCAATCTTTTTTATACGAAATTGATGTTGAAAGCTAATGTCATTAATTTTTTCAATGCACCTTTCTTCACCATGCGATCCAAACAGAAACCTTCACATGTCAACAGTTTCTTCCAATTTCTGTATAGTAAGCTCTGGATGGTATGCTTTCCCTATAATTTCAATCAACGATGGTAGGCTCCTGACTTTCTTCCTCCTCAATTTCCTTGCAAAATGGATGAACATTTGATCAATATGATCATGTGTATGCCCAACAAGAAGGAACCTGACTTTTACCTTCTTAAAAATTCCCAAATCCACAAGCATGCTTAGATAACCAAACACGACCTGATTTTTGTTTTCTCAACTTGTGTTGTCCAATTGTAGATATAGAACTTCTGGAAGATCACCAGGCCAATGAGTAATGACATGGTGAATTATGCTAATGGTCAAATTTGCATCATTGTGAATATTTGGAGATATAAAGTAAACCCTTGGAATCATTTCACCATTAAAAACCATACACCCAACCAAGTGAAACTGAATAAAATTGTCCTCCTTTAAATTCTTTTGCACATGGACAAAATGTGGCAAGAGTGTTTTTTTCTGATCCATGCCATGAATTATCAAACCCATATACTTATGTGGAGCATCATAACACTTCTTGTGATGTTTGTACAATTTTTTCCGTTCATTTGATTGTTGATTGCGATGTTCTTGCAGTGCATTGATTATGGAATCTACAAACAACATAACAAAAAAATATTGTCAACTAGATTCAATAATTGACATTTATATATTTGTTTTTTTTGTTTTGTAAACATACCTCTTTCTATCCCTTCTTTCTTTAAGAGAAGCACATGTACTGCAGACCCCCATTCTTGACCTCTTTGGAATGCGGACGTTGTTGAACTTCTTTTTCCATACTCTTGTGAAATATGCATATCTGATGAAGTTGTCATTTCCTTGACCGCCTTGAACATAAACGTTGTATAAGTTGTAGATTTCCTACCTTGTGAAATTATCTAGAATGTGTATTGTTTCTCTATTTTGCATACTCTCTCCATGCTTGGAAAAGAAATCATGCATCCATGATATTGCAATGTGTGTTGATGGCCCAGTGATTCATCCCTGACAATCATTAGTGTAAAATGTAGGATCCTTTTCTAGTCATGTTTGGATTCTTGATAATCGAAGATTGCCAATTGAGTGAATCCATTTGAATGCCTTTCTAAAAAGCATAATTCTTCCAACACGATAATCATAGCATGTCCTGGTAGAAATCGTGCACCCCACTAAATATGAATTTTGCATGCTTTTGTTCATTGAAAGATACATCTTCCTTCTCTCCAAGACATAATTGTAGCCTAAAATTTTCAAACAACTTTTGTGGCAACACTCACTCGAAATCAAATGAGTAATGGAACTTGGACTTGTGAGCAATTCTTTCCTAGACCTTTTATAACTGGAATGCTTTGGATTGACATAAAAAGGTCTAGTCCTACACTTAATCCTACTCTGCATTGGATTCTGTCGCTGGATCTCTTGGACCATTATGTCTGCAACAACATGCAGGATGAAAGTTTTCATTGTGATGCATATGACCCCCCTCATTGAAAATTTCATCACCAAATTTAGTATGAAAATTATTGTCATGATCACTTGCTTCTAGATCAATGTGACCATCAACATTATTTGTGCCACTAAATTCTTCACTGAAAGGGAACTCTAGAGATTCAACATTCTCATCATTGTTTCCTGTAAAATCCTTACTTGGAGGAGAATCACTGTCTTCATCATTGGTTCCTGTAACATCCTTACTCGGAGGAGAATCATTGTCTTCATCATTGGTGGCTTCGTCATCAACAGAATGATCATCGGTGCCATTGAAATCCTCACTCGGAGAGAAATCATCATCGGTGCCATTGAAATCTTCACTCGGAGAAAAATCATCATCAGTGCCATTGAAATCCTCACTTGGATGATAGTCACCATCATTGCCATTGAAATCCTCACTTGGAGGTAACTCATCATCAATGCCATTGAAATCCTCACTTGGAGGAAACTCATCATCAGTTTCATTGAAATCCTCGCTTGGAGGAAACTCATCATCGGTGCCATTGAAATCCTCACTTAGAGGAAACTCATCATCAGTTCCATTAAAATCCTCTCTTGGAGGAAACTCATCATTTGTGCCATTGAAATCCTCGCTTGGAGGAAACTCATCATCTGTGCCATTGAAATCCTCGCTTTGAGGAAAATCATTTTCACCATTATTGATGTCTTCTTCCTCACCAAGATCATCATCTATCCCATTAAAATCCTCGCTCGGACAAAAATCATCATCAATCCCACAAAAATACTCGCTGGGAGGAGAATCTTTGCTTGAAGGAAAATCATCGTTGGTGCCTTGAAAATCCTCGCTTCCAGGAAAATCATCATTGGTGCCATGAAAATCCTTGCTGGGAGGAAAATTGTCATCATATTGTTTGCTGTCTTTAAGATCCCCACTTGGAGGAACCTCTTCATCATCATCACATTCTTTCTCTTCATTACTAGTGTCTTCAAAATCTTCATAACTAGGAAGTTCTCGAATAACATGCTTGATTACATTGCTTGCACTGCCAGTATCTTGGCTAGATGAACAATACATTTCTTCATTGACATTGGAATTTACTTCAGATAAGTCCATGACTTCTCACTAAAAGATCGAATTATAGAAAAATATTTATCACTCAATTGCAAATAAATTTTACCACAGCCCTCACCAAAAAGTATAATGGTGCAACTGTCGACCGACAATCTTATATCTATGAGAACAAAAATATTCCTCCAAAATTTTCGTTCAAAATTTTTCCTCAAAATTTTCCCTTCAAAATTAAAGCACACATTCATATGATATTAAAAGAATTGAAATAATATGATAACTAATTACATATTTCTATCCTAGACATTTAAGACTAATAAAATTTCTCGTAACAATTTTTATTCACAATTTGTAACAAAACATTGACTATTTACATTTTTTTTACCCAGCATTCATAACATTAGTAATTATTTAATTTTAACCTTTCTTATATAAATTTAATATTAATGCAGTAACTACTTTCATTTTTTTATCCCACATTAGTAAAAAAGGAATGTTAAACCTAATCTAAGCTATATAAACATTTTAGATTTCCTACTATTCATCATTTATTTTTAGTAACACATGCAAGGTTAGTTTTTTTTTCTTGTTTTTAATAAATAAATAATTTTTTTTTGTTAATTTTGCAATAATTATTTTATGTTTTTTATTAATTTAGTAATGATTGTTTTATGGCTTTATTAATTTAGTAATTTTTTTTATTGCTTTATTGCTTTATTCTTTTACATTTTTGTTTTTTTAACATTCTTAAGAATGGTAAACTTAAACCTAATTTAGCTTATTAATACAGGATTGTTTAGTCTTTCGAGCAATTTACGAAGGTTTTCAAGAAGAACGGGAAGATTGCAGAGAGGAACTTCTAGCATTTTCAGCAGAGGAGGCTCTACCACTTTCCGGGTTAGTTTTATATTTTTTTTAAACGTATTTTTTTTTAAATTCATGTATTATAAATCGAGGCAAGGTTTGCCCCTTATTCCACAAGGATTTCCCCTTATTCAAAGAATATTCACTTTGGGTTCAAAATAGAAACTAATTTTTTTTTACCAAACATACCCATGCCCCCTTCCTTAATGTTTTTTACCCTCCACCCATGTTCTAAATTTTTTTTACCGTCAACCCCGGCACCCCACCCCCTAAAAAATATTAGAAATTAATTTTTAAAAAATTAAAAAAAACCCTCCCCTTCCCGCTCCTCCCGAGCGGCCCGCTTGGGCGCCAAAGGGCAGCCCTCATGCCGCCCTTTGGCACCCAAGCGAGCGGAGGCTGCGCCAGCTTGGGTGCCAAAGGGAGGCCCTCATGGTCGCTCGATGCCAGGCATCGAGTGGCCATGAGAGTCGCCCTTTGGCGCCCAAGCTGGCGGAGGCTCTGCTCGCTTGGGCGCCAAAGGGAGGCCCTCACAGCTGTCGTTGATGCCCGGCATCGAGCGGCTATGAGGGATGACATTTGGCACCTGAGTGAGTGGAGGTCCACTCGCTTGGGCAGTAAAGGGAGACCCTCATGACCCCTCGATGCTAGGCATCGAGCGACCGTGAGGGCCGCCCTTTAGCGCCTAAGCGAGTGGACCTCCGCTCGCTTGGGCACCAAAGGGCGTCCCTCACGGCCGCTCGATGTCGGGCATCGATGAAGGCTGTGAGGGCCACCCTTTGGCGCCCAAGCAGGCGCCAAAGGGAGACCCTCACGGCCCCCTTGATGCCAGGCATCGAGCGACCGTGAGGGCTACCCTTTGCCGCCCAAGTGAGAGGAGTGAAATTGAGCGATCATGAGGGCCTCGCTTTGGTGCCCAAGCGGGCGGAGGCTCCACTCGCTTGGGTGCCAAAGGGAAGCCCTCATAGCCACTTGATGTCAGGCATCGAGCGACCATGAGGGCCACCCTTTGGTTCCCAAGCGAGCGGAGGCTCCTCCCGCTTGGGCGCCAAAGGGCATCCCTCATGGCCGTTATCGATGCCCGGCATCGAGCAGCCGTGAGGGCCGCTCTTTGGTTCCCAAGCGGGCGGAGGTCTCGCTTGGGTGCCAAAGGGCGGCCCTCACGGCCCCCTCGATTCCGAGCATCAATGGGGGCCGTGAGGGCCTCCCTTTGGTGCCCAAGCGAGTGGAGCCTCTGCTCGCTTGGGTGCCAAAGGGCGTCCCTCACGGCCCCCATCGATGCTCAACATTGAGGGGGCCATGAGGGCCGCCCTTTGGTGCCCAAGCGGGATACCTGGAAGGAGGGGGAAGGGGAGAGATTTTTTTAATTTTTTTTAATTAATTTTAAATATTTTTCAGGGCTAGGTTTGTTTAGATATTTTTGGGTAGTTTAAATATTTGGTTTTTTAATTTTTATTGTATAGTTTTTTTAATTTTTTTTATATTGTTTTTTTAATTTTTATTAGTGGGGTTAGTTTTAATTTTTTTTTAAACTTTTGTATTATATTGTTAGGTGGGAGGGTTATTTTTAATTTGTTTTTAAATATTTTATTATATTTTTAAGGGGTTATAGGGTAGGGGATTAGTTTTAAATTTCTTTTTTTTTAATTTTTATTATATATTTATGTGGTAGGGGTAGGTGTAATTTTTATTTTAAAATTAATTATTATGCACTTTAGGGGGGTAGGGTGTAGGTTTACATTTTTTTTTTAAATTTCAAAACGTAAAAAACAACGATTATGAAGGTAAAATTATTTTTAAATTTTTTTAAACGTTTTTCAAATATAGTTTACAGTGAATATTGATGTTGATTTTGTTTAGATTATAAATGTTTGTTGATTTATTTTAAAATTCTACATTTTGGATATAGGTGCAATGGCATCAAGGCGGATATCTATAAACGTTTCTAGATCAAGAGTGGCAATCATTGCATCGAAAAAAACAGTTGAGGCATCTAAGAATGTTGAGACTCAAGAGAGAGTTCTTAGCTTTGAAGAATTAGGAATGAAGAATGTTAGAGAATGGAAACATGTAGCAGAAGAAGACAGAACAGAGTATCATTGGCATCTGAAGGAAAAAAATCAAGGAAAACCAGAAAGCATTCTCTTATATTGTTCTGCAGATCCATATGTTCAAGCATATTACAATCTATTGGGATTGCTGAGAGATATATGTGTAGTGTCGGGTACAAATATTGTTTATGCACAGGTGAAACAAGCCAAGACCTTTGCGAAAATCCGATATGCTTTGAAGATTGCAAAATATAATGTTCAAGAAAATTTCACAGATTTTTGTCAAGGGGTCATGGATGAAATTGAAAGCGGGAGAGTAAGTTTGAATATTGATATTATTCTTAAACTGGTTTTGTTATAACTTGGATATCACAATGTAATAGATTCAATATGATAATGTTTTTATTTTGCAGGATTTTTCCATTTCGATTTCAAAAAAGTTGAATGGAATTTATTATACAGAGGCCGATCCTATGGATGTCATTACTGTCACTATTCAAAAGGGACTAGAATCAAGGAAGAAAAAACAAGTGTTAAATGTTCAAACTGAAGAAGTGCAAGCAGAAAGAGGAAAGAGCATCCGACAATCAAATTAGGTACCTACAAGGGTTATATTTAAATCTTCATCTCGCCAAACTGAACATGATGAAATTCTTGCAAATGAGCTTGTTACTCCTGCTAGTAAGAGTAACAAACAATCTCGTAAAAGAAATATGGTTGAGAGTGCCTCGATTCCTGTTGAAGGCATTGTTGATTTAGAAGGAACCCCTTCAAATCAAAAAAATAGGAGATCTGTTGTTGCTGAAACCAAAGTTATTACTGAATCTGAGAGTCAAAATTCTGGTGGCTATAGGGAAATCATTACTCCAGGTGCTGATTTAGAGGATGGCATTGTCAAGACAACACAAAATTCCATTCGAGATCAATTGCAGAGGGATAATTTGGTTAACAATGGACATACATTTGAGTTGAATGTGAATCAACTTTATAAACCCACAGAAGGGAAAGATCAATTTAGAATTAGAAAACCACATTACTTTCATATTCACAACTTGAAAGCATTGATGAGGCACAATCCCTATACACATGTGGTTGACTAAGTAGTCCTTGTTGACCCGTAAGTTGTTCCTACTAGAAATGAATTTGATGAAACAAGATGTTTTCATTACAAATATTATGTTCTTGGAGGGAATCATTTCGTAGAGGCAAGAAGAGAGTTGATGCAAGAATATCCCAATAACCCTGTTTTTGAAACAGTTAAATGCATCATTTATGTTGGTTTAACAGATGTTGAAGCAAAGTTGTTGGCATGGGATCATAACACAGATAGTGAATATAGGTTGACAATGACATTTGTTCAAAGGGTGAGATTTATACACAGTGAATTTGTGCAAATATGTGGCGGGGAAAAATCTAGAGTTGATGGAAGTTTTCGGAGACAATGTTGTATGGAAATAGGTCTCCCTATTAAAGATGATATTATGCTACAAAAACGTTCCAGAGGAAGTGATGCATTCAGACCTGTAGATGCCTATTTCCAGTTGGCATTCAGAGTTGGGAAAACATGGGATTTGATTGATGACATATTTAGCTTGTGGGAGAATATTGGCATAAAAAACAAAAAAGTGAAAAAAAGGTAGAGTTGTTCCATGGAGCGGTGGTAAGGCAGGTCCTGACGTCAAGAATATTCCAGAAGACATGACTATTACACCTTCGAGAAAAATGCAAGGTGTGAAGGATGAAACATTAATAGCTACAATACTATCACGAGTAAAGTCAGGTGAATTATCCATGGAGAAAATGTGCAGCAAACTTGAGAAGTAAGTTGAGCATTTTTTTGAGTTTAACATTTTTGTTATGTTCTAGGTATTCTGGTATATTATTATATATGATTGTAAACATCGTTTATTGTTTCATTCTCTAGTCATAAGGTCTACATGAAAATACAAGAGGAGATGGTTATAATGTTGAGTGAGAAGAGTTGGGATGATGTCAAATGCAACTATCCAGACTCAAGCTCAATAGAAACTTTACAACAATTTTTTGTTGCATTCAAGAAGGTATGTTGATCTATGATACAACCTATTTTATTTATTTTCTAATTCAATTCATTTCTATTTTATTATCTATAGAGATCATTTTCATTTGAATATACCAAAGAGGGGTAGAGATGGAGTACCGGAGTCCTTCAAAATTCATATCCAAAGAGCCAAAATAGAACAACAAAGGAGACAACGTCTTGCAAACGTTGAACTTGATGATACACTTGATCATTATATTTGGAATGGGCTTGACATTGTGCAATATAAATTCATTTTAGGTGACTGTGCAGACATTGCAAATCTTGTTCCTAAAAAGGAGTACACACTAGTGATTGCAGATATCCCTCATGGATACAATATCCGAAACACTACTTATGATTGTGAGCCTTATACTTAACAATCATTCAGTAAAGTGGTTTCGGGATTTGTAGATGTCACAACATCACCACTATGGAGATTTTTTGTTTTCCATTCAGACACACAATTAGGGGGCTTGTTGATAGCCTTCAGGGGTAAAGGAAAAAAAAGGAAGCAACTTCATTGGTAATATATTTGCACTATATTATCAAAATTTTGAATTTATAAATCAATTATATTTATTGATAAGTTAATTAATTGTTTTATATTTTTGTTACAGGCAAAAACCTAATGTTCGTAGCTCAGGCAGTGATCCATTCCTGAGTGATGCTGAAAGCATACATGTTGCAACTTGGACACAGGAGAATGCTTATGAATCTCTTTTAATCAATGAAAAGAGTGGATGAAAACATAGTCAGATATTGAGTTATAATGCCGTGGTAAAAAATTTAACATATGAAGAAAGGGATTTGAAAGGAGTGATTGTAAACATCTATCAAAAGCCACAAGCATTGATTAATTATCTCATAGATACATTTTCAAGAGAAGGAGATTGGGTCTTAGATTTGTTCTCGGGTTAAGGTAAACTTTCTCATATTACATATGAAATAATATATCAAGTTTTTTTGTATGTTTTATCCTTCATTATTTTATTGTTTTAAAGTATGCTTCTTTATTCTATTTGGATTAACTTTAATTTTGTTTTTGGTGATTAGGTACAAAAAAAGCATGCTCCTTACAGAAAGGAAGAAATTGCATATCGATTGATAATGATCCACTCCAATGCCATTACATAAAGAAAAGAATTAAGGCTATTCAAGTTCTTCCAGATGAACTGCAAGAAGTTGGTTTGAAGAAAGGAGAGTTTAGTGAAACACTTGTGGCAAAGATGTCAAAAGAGCCCCAACCCCCATTAGGAGGGGTGTTTGGAAAGGAGCACTTTGGGGATCTTGCAGACATAGAAGACCCAATGGAAGAGGACATTGATTTCCCTGAGGAAATTCAAGCTCCAGAAAATTCCAATGTCAATGAAGAATTTGGCATGCATGATATTGTAGAATGGTTTCATGTTTTGAAGAAAATGTTAATTTTGACAATTTTTGACAGTTTTTTGATAAGATATATTAGTAATGTTTTGACTTTCAGACTTTATTTTAGAAATCAAATTTCTAAATATAATGTTTTTAATATGTTTTTTATATATAATTTGTATATTTTTTCTTGAATCTATGTGAATCATCACCTTTCGATAACTAATATGAAATATGATCATTTTTATAGAAAAATTCTCTGAAAATTCATTGAAAATGGTTTTAAATGTCTTTATTTTCTGGAATTGTTTACAATTTTGTCAATAAAAATGCCTTATTTTGTCCATAAAAATGTCTTATTTTATAGAAAAAATTGTAAAATGTATATGTTTTTCATTATAAATTGCTTAAAAATGTATGTTATTTTGTTAAATTTCAAAAAACACACTTGAAAATAGAAATTAAAAATATTTTACAACAAAGATAATTCAAAGGACCCAAAACATGTCTCAAAATGAAAATGTGTGATATTGTAATCAACCATTTTTGAAACGGGGGTAAAAATAGCTACTAAAATTAGGAGAGAGGAAAACGAGAACTGTGTCGAGTTCTCGTTTCATAGTATAAGTGGTTTATGTTGCATATAATATAAATATCGTGTGATGCATCTATGCAGAAGGAAATCGTATATGCAAATGAGGGTTTTACCCATAGCCCGAGGGGAATTATCATAATCTATGCATTTGTCATTCAACAATTACATTGTATTGAGAGAATGAGATTTCATACATTATATAAATATATTACAAACATATATGTCTATATACATAAGCCATGGTTAAGTTTAAGCTTAACATTTATGCTCGAGAAGCATTTAAACAAATGAAAAATCATTTATAGTTTATTGCTGACAGAGAAACGAGTTATTTATATGTAACCATTTTCGCATACAAGCTGGGCAGGCGTATCGTCGTCACCCCAAAGCTATTAATTATTCATGGGTAAAACGATATTACTGTATGCCTATGAATGCAACATTTAAATGCAAGTAAACTTCAAAAGATGTGCATCCCGAAGGTGTTTCCATTTTAATAATCATAGTAAACACGGTATGTCTTTTATGCATTTTTGTAATCGCCTATATGCTTAGATGTGCTGCAAATGTAAAGTATGCATTATAATAATAATCAAGTGTAGCGAAGTTTTCATTCAAGCAAGTTTCGTATCCATTGCATATCACATTGTAAAGAAACCAAACAGTCTTGGCGAAATGCAGAGAGGCGTTACAGAGCAATCGAGCCTTGCATATTTACACCTTAATGAATTTACAGTATTAAGCATACAAACAAATAGAGAACTTAACGTTTAAGCTGTAACTTGCCATTAACAATAAATCGAACATTATACATGGTACCGACGCATCTTCCAGAGTAGAGCGTCGTTCGAATACATAAGGTACTCACGGCAGTGAGTGTTGAACTTAAAACGTATCATTTAATGGTGCAGACTACCCTATGTATCCAATAGAGCACACAGAGGTCGCGAGGACCCTCTCGTGGGCAGGCTTGATGCCCCTACCGGTTTGGCTGATGGAATTGCCCATTTTATCCACAAAAACGAAAGCAGGAAACCCTAACCACTGTCTAACCAAACATTTTAAGTAACTCCCCCCCCACCAATGGGGTAAACCAAACCCAAGGTGGTTGGTTTGAGAGTTACCTTTTAACTTAGCAAGCCTTCCACGTATTACATAATGGTTGTGAGCTTTCCGGAGTGTACCCCAGTCCACCTTGCCGTGGTTACCTGCACAGGTATAGTAGCACGAGGTCAAACCTCGGGAAGTTTTCAAATTGATAACTGTAAGTTAAAAAAAGCAACTATTTTGACATGTGAGTAAATTTTACATTACCTGGTGGTGGAATCGAGTCGCAGCGCAACTCAGCTCCGTCTACACCTGCATCACAATGCATTGAAGGTTAAAAACATGATAGTATAAACGTATACATTAAACCAATAGCCAACATAGCTACCATTACAACGTAAAGCTTGAGAAGTGTAATGACAATTACCTAGAAGTGTTGATGAACACAGAAGTTTGGGTTGGAAACTGGTTCAGTGATACACCCTGACAATGAAGGAGCCATAGCAGTGAGTTTTTCTTACACCAATGGTGGCGTAGAGATGAAGCTTCCTGTGCCAAACTTGAATAATAACCCAGATTGCCTCCGTCCAATGAAGTTTCACCATGTAGAGCAGGTGGGTAACCACTGCAACCGGTGTTTGAAGGAGTTTAATGCTCGACGTAGAGATGTTGGCATGAAATTCTCCCACCTAGATCGATGGTGTGAATAACTTCTCATTTACCCATATGCCGGATCAAACACTATCGATGGCCCCGAGCCATCAAGGTTTCAATGCATTAAAAAAAAGGTACATGGTACACATTGGGAGGGGTATCCCACTGACAAGCGAGCACAGTTGTTTGAGGGAGCTCCATTAATGGAGCGACCTACCTTCACCACGTCAACAAGCCACGACGCAACCAACTATAAGTTTCACCACACAACGAGTGCAACGTAAAGCCTGCCAACAGGGAAACAAACATGGGTTTAAAACGTGGTTTGGGGAGTGGTTAAGCCTGCGTGGTGCAATCCAAGTCACCACTCAGGCCATTAGTTCGATCGAGAACACATGGGACCAACCCTGTAACAATATTCCTTATCCGAGCTTAGTGTGGGATAAGTGTGTGATGCCACAACAAGGCTCCATGTCAACATTATCGTGGATCATAGTCACCTACGTATGAGGTAATATAGTTAAGTTGATATCCGTTTAATTGTGTAGTGTTATGACTTAAGCTTAGTATCAACCATATGGTGGTGGGGTTGGCTTCCACAAGAGCCCAAATGTTAAACGATATGTTGGTACATATATGTTTATTATGTGATATAACCTTTGTTTTGTATGCTTGGTGTAATGGCTATGTAGGCCATAGTTTAAAAGCGGACTATTTA
Source organism: Larix kaempferi (assembly GCA_027924585.1). Lineage (NCBI taxonomy): Eukaryota > Viridiplantae > Streptophyta > Pinopsida > Pinales > Pinaceae > Larix > Larix kaempferi. Next base: position 326,712 of record BSBM01001910.1, read on the forward strand.
TATATATAAATATATAGTCGTGTATTTATATATATATATAACCTTTGTTTATATGTCCAGATTCAAAACAAATCTTTGCATATATATTAACACGTATAATCATATGTTTATATATGTGTGATTTTCGTTGTATATGTTGGTTCAAGAATTAAATCCTTGACTATGTTAAATTAATATCTCATGTTGTTGTATTGTATAATAGGTATATAATATTAATACATATAGAGTATGTATTAATATATGGCAATTGCCCATATTAACATATAGTCCTTCAAAAGTATTATAAGTGTCTAGTTATACTATGAAGGTTTTCTAAATTGTGAAACTAATATTAATTGATAATATTAATAAATATTTAGGCATATGTATACAGTTATGGAAGATATATATATATATGTGCAGTACGTCTAAAAAGAAACCAAGACCCAGGGAATTAATGGTTAGCGTACCTTCGTAGGTACCAGCTTATAATATAAGTATAAGTGCTTTTCATTTAAGCCATTAATTAAATACATATACCCTTGGTTCAGTTAGATGACATGTTTTACTGTCACTTGTAAAGAGGTTAGTATGTTCACTCATGTTGATGCACGAGACCTCTAGTGCACACACACTGGTTCAAGTGAACTCTATCTTATAACACGTAAGACGTAATGGTGCGTATAGTCTACAAGACTATAGCACTTCAGTAAAGTTCACATATGGTGGCGTATTTTGTAAATAGTACCATAGGGTCAATAGACCCATGCCAAAAAAAAAATGGTTAAGAGGAGACATGATAAATTGGTATCAGAGCACAGCCACTACACTAGGACTTTAAACTCATTGCGTGATTGCTGTGTTTTTATTTCAGAAATAAATATTTAAACTTCCTATAGCATACTGTTTGTACATTGTTTCATTAATTACATTGTTGTTTATAACTTCTAACAAACAACTGATTGGCCACACTTAGACAGCTCGGTAGCTGAAACAATAAATGGCAGAATTACATGTTGTGGAACAGGAAGGGAGGTTGGCTATAGAAACATCCAGTCAACAAGGAGAAATGGCCAGCAGGAAGGGGAGAAACCAGAATTCTCCACAGGGAGCAACAACATCCAGTAAGATGTTGGAAACAGTCAAAAGCCTAAAATCTAAGATAAAAGCATTAAAGAAGACAACATTAAAAACTTTGAAGAACAATGAGAAATCAATGCTATTCTACTGCAAAAGTTGACAGAGAAGGAAAATAGTCACCTTCCAACATCGAAGGAGCAACATGCAGAAAAATTAGTCACAAAAAGAAATTTGAAATTTAAGGCTACACCTCCAAGGAATTTAGTGAGTTGTAATATGGATGTCAGTGATGCAGAGTCACAGGGAGAAGATTCTGAAGAGTACGTCCCCAAGAAGAAAAAGAAGACTAGGAAATTACATCACCTACATTGAGAATTGAGGAAAATCAAGCCTCCTACTTTTAACGGAGAAATTAAAATTGGAGAAGAAGCAGAGCTGTGGCTGAGAGACATGGAAAAGTACTTATGCATGTTTGACTATTCTAGCCTCATAAAGGATAGAATTGTTGTTTTTAACCTGCAGGGTAAGGCTTCATCTTGGTGGGATGATCTCAAGCTGACCCTCTCTATCAACGAGAAAAAGTTAAAGTGGAAAAATTTTGCAACATTCTTCAAACAGAAGTACCTATCTGAAAGGTACTTTGATAAAAAGGTAAAAGACTTTTACGACCTTAAGTTGGGACAACAAACCATGTAGAAGCTAATCAGTATGTTCCTGGAACTGCACAAGTATGTTCCTTACATCTAGGATGAGAAGGTCAGAATTCAACGTTTCCTGAATTGTTTACTGTTTGGGTACAAGGATCGGATAGAGTTTGACGATCCCAAGACCTTGGATGATGCTTTCAGAAAAGCTAGACTATGTTATGAATAGGGATAGAACATAGATGAAGTATCAAAAAGGTGGAACGAAAAGAAGAAGACCAAATCTGAAAGTAGGCAGAAGGGTCATAAGCCCAACCATTTCAGAAACCAAAGTATGCAGGCACCTTTCAACAACATGTTTGAGGGCAGCAAGCCACAATCCAAATTTGTTCCACCCACTAAAAATTTCAACACGGAAGGCACCAAAAAACTGAAACAAGCACAATAGAAGCCACCACTCAAATGCTGGGGCTGCAGAGAAAGTCATCAATGGTATGATTGTCCTCATAAAAAGTGTAAAATTAGTCACAGCAGATCTAATGAACAAGTAAATCAATCACAACAGATGAACATAGAAAATATGGTGTAAAACTGTGCAAAACATGCAGCAGTGCTCAATATCCCAGAAAGGGTGAATGAATTACAATAGAATACAATTTGACTACAATATCTGTCAATGAGCAATTCGAATTGACTAAGTAGGCCATTCGAATCACTGAATGGAGTAGCTTGACTCCAACTAGGAGTCCTCATCATCAATCAGTGGTGGTCATCAATGCACAAGAACCAGTCATCCAGGTGTCAATCTGAGTCTAACTGAGTGTAATAAGTGTAACTGAAGTGTGTAGCACTGATTAAGGAGAGGGAGGCTCAGTCGGGGCGCATGGGAGGCTAACTGAAGTCAGAACAAGTCATCTAGTCAATCTGGAGGTCCAACGGAAGTGAAACAGTCAGTCAGGAGTGAAACTAGCCTCAAATCAGGGAGAATCGGAGCTAACTTAGTGTAACTGAAGTGGAACTGCAGTGGTAGGTGAACAATTGCGCCCTTCTCTGGAAGTAGGTGAGAAGTGGGTGCCTTTCAGCCTAGGAGGGCTAAAACTCTGTAGTAAGTGGCTCCCGGGTGCTAGAATGAGGTGGCTAAGGTGCTGGAGGCATCAAACTGGTGACTGGGATGCATGCAAGTGCATGCAGGTGCATGCAAACCCTAGATTCTGCATGCAAACCCTAATTGCATGCAAGATCCTGAAAAAGATGATGTGGATATCCGAACACCCCCCCTCAAGCTAGACTATGATGTGCCAACTAAAATAATGTGGGGCCCTGGTAACTAAGACCAAAGGTCACCCCAATACAATAATCCAAAAAATGTTGAAAATAAACTAAGTGAAGAAAGAGGGAAAACCCAGTGGGAAGAAAGCCCCCCCTCAAGCTAAAGCATAATAATGAATCAATCTGTCTCAACCATGATGGAACTCACCCCCAAAAGTGAACGGAGGTAAGAGAACTTCTTCTCAGTGAATCTCTTGGTGAAGATGTCTGCAATTTGCTCATCAGTAGGGCAATATTGCAGAATGATGGTGCGGTCATGCACCAACTGTCGAATGTAATGCATATGAATCTCAATGTGTTTGGTCCTCTGCCGCTGAACTGGATATGTGGAGATCTTGATAGCACTTTGATTGTCACAAAATAGGACAGTCGAAGTAGTGCCACCAAAACCAAACTCGGAAAGAATACCCTACTACCAAACTGCCTAAATGCAGGCATTGACTGCCCCTCGATACTCTGCCTCTGCTGAAGAAAGTGCAATGGCTGATTGCTTTTTGCTGGACCAGCAAATAGCACCATGACCAATCATGAAAACATAACCGGAAGTGGACTTCCGATCAATGCTATCACCTGCCCAATCTGAATCAGTAAAACCAATGAAATCTAGCTCAGAATCTGCAGCATAATGTATGCCAAACTGTCTCGTACCTTGCACATACTGCAAGATCCGCTTGGCTGCATGCCAATGAAGCTCATGTGGCTGCTGCATATATCTTGACACGGCACTCACGGCATATGAGATATCAGGCCGTGAGTGTGTCAAATAAAGTAGTGAACCAATCAACTGTCGATACATACTGCAATCTGCAAGCGGTGTGGAATCTCCCTCCTCAAGACTGATTCCTGAGAGGAATGGGAATGGGGTTTCCTTACATTCAGCCATATTAAACTTCAATAACAGGTCGGAAGCATATTTTTGCTGAGATATAGTGATCCCATCAAAATTTTGAGCTATCTCCAAGCCCAAAAAATGACTCAGCAAGCCCAAATCGCTCATGTCAAAAGCTAGATTTAAGGCAGATTTTAGCTTGTTTATTGAAGTAAGTGTGCTACCAGTAATGAGCAGATCATCAACATAAAGTACAATAACCAACAAATTACCTTTAACTCGCTGAAGATACACATTCGGATCAGATTTGCACCTTTGGAAATTCTGAGAAAGAAGGAAGGAGTCCATCTTTGCGTACCAAGCTCTTGGGGCCTGTTTTAACCCGTACAAAGATTTCTTCAATCTACAAACCAATGATGGATCTGATGTGTAACCCTATGGTTGCTGCATATAGACCTCTTCAGCAAGGTCTCCATGTAAAAATGCACTCTTCACATCCATGTGGTGCACTTCCCAGTGCTTGGATGCGGCAATAGCTAAAACAAGGCGGATGGAATCCATCTTTGCAACTGGTGCAAAGGTCTCAGTGTAGTCCACTCCTTGGACTTGGGAGAAACCTTTTGCCACCAACCTTGCTTTATATTTGATGATAGTGCCATCAGCAGCAACTTTAGTACGGTAGACCCATTTACACTTCACTAATTTTCTTCCAGGTGGAAGAGAAACTAGCTCCCATGTGTTGTTCTTTTGAAGAGAACTGTACTCTTCATCCATGGCACTTTTCCATCTCGTATCTCGATGAGCAAAATAGTATGATGTAGGATCTGAACCAGCCATCAAATAAAAAATCTCAGGAAGAAATGGATCAGCAATAGAAAGATCCATACCTGCTCTTTGAAAGTCTCCTCTTGTTCGTCTCGGATCAGCAGGATTTCCAAGATTCGAACCAGCGGAATGTAGAGTGTTTTGGGCCCACTTTGGTAACTGAGGAGGATCATAATGGTCGGATTCCGAACCTGATATGTCATGATCATCATATGTTGCTACAATATCAGAAATATCAGAACTCATACCTTCATTATCGCTGCTCGGATCTTCTTCTGGTGAAGGCGGTGAATCGGCAGTCTTCTCCTCGACTAGTTGCAATTCTTGAAGCGGTTCTTCAAATTTCACACTGTGCTCTATGAATATCTTTTTAGATCTGATATCCATGAGTTTATATGCTTTTGATTCTTCCCCATATCCTATCAATATGCACTCGATACTTTGTGGATCCAAAGCTCGTCTCTTCTCAGAAGGAATTCTAGCCCATGCAGTAGAGCCAAAAACTCTCAAATTTGACACATCTGGTTTGTGACCAAAGAATGCTTCGAAAGGAGTCATACCTTTCACGGATGAATGCGGAACACGGTTCTGTATATATGCAGCAACATTGATTGCTTCAGCCCAAATATTTGCAGCCAAACCTTTCGATTCAATCATGCATGTAGCCATCTCTTTCAGTGACCGATTTTTCCTTTCCGCTACACCGTTCTGCTGGGGTGTGTAGGGAACTGTATGTTGGATCTTAATTCCGCTTTGGGCACAAAGTTGCAGCAACTCGGACTTGATATATTCCCCACCATTATTAGATCTAAGAGCTTTGATCTTGCTCTCAGTGGTGGTCTCAACAGAAGCCTTAAAATCCTTGAATTTTCCAAGCACTTCTGACTTGTTTTTGAGAAAGAATACCCATGTAAAGCGGGAAAAATCATCAATAAATGTCAAAACATAGCTTGAACCATTTAATGACATATGGGGCAGCGGACCACTGATATCAGAATGGATCAATCCCAAAATAGTAGAAGCTCTGCTAGCTTTGCCGCGGTCGAATCTGTGCTCGGGGTGCTTCCCAATGATGCAACCAGTGCATATTCCCTTCGAGGAACGGAGTTGTGGAAGCCCATCTACCATGGATTTGTTTGATAACAGCAGCAAATACTTATAATTAAGATGTCCAAATCTTTCATTCCAAAGCCTACTAACCTCATTACCATGTGTGCGAAGAGCAGTGGGCTTTGCAAGCGGAATAAAGTGTGAAAACTCATAGCATTTTGCAGTGTGATTTGCCTTTCCGACTGCAACTAGTCTTCCACTTTTGATATCAGAAATTTCAACTGTATTAGGGCTGAATGTAACTTGCTTTGGTTCACCAGTATGTGTCATTTGATACACAGAAAGGAGATTTGAAGCCAAGGAAGGCACATAGAGAACATTCTGAAAGCTTCCATGTTCTACATGAATCGTACCTTTGCCCTTTGAAGAAATTTTTGAGTCATCTCCCAAATGGATGGGGATGGAGCTGTTTGGATCGAATGAGAAAAAAGAATCAATATTTGCAGCCATATGATTTGATGCACCCGAATCTATCAAGAGAGTAGTGGGCTTCGAAACCGTTGCCATGAGTGCTTGTCCTCTTTCATGATCATCATTCCTATCCTTCTTCCTTGCACCGTCACGAAGGGTTATGTTGTTCTTTTCCAAAAGGAGGGCCATTTGATCTATAGTCTTCTTCATACATGAACTTTTGGGATGAAATCCACGGTTACAATAAGTACATTTAGATTTTTGGTTACCTTCTTTGCCCTTTTGCTTGGATTTCGAACTGGATGGTGCATCCGTTTGCTTGCCTTTGTCTTTTTGCTTGTGAGGCTCGAATTTGGGCTTCTCCTTCTTTTTCTTTCCTTTACCATTCGAGATCTTGGGTCCTTGAACATATAGGGCTGAATCTTTGGAGCTTATGGACCCCATTTGAATCAACTTGTCATGCTCTTTTGTGACGGACTCAATGAAGGCATTCAAGGTAGGCATCTTCCAATTCGGGGTAGTTATCCGACCGGAATTGAAAGTAGAGACAAATACTGAATAATCTTTCCCAAGCTTGCTTAGAATGGAGAGGATCAATTGTTTATCCTCTTTGATAACTCCACTGTTCTTCAATTGCAAGTTCAAGTTCTTGAATTTTGTGAAGAATTCATTGATGGTCTCGAAATTCTCAGGACTAAGGGCAATCAATTCATTCTCTAATTGAAAAGCCCTAAGCTCATCCTGCTTGCCAAATAATGTTTCAAGTTGCTCCCATATAGCTTTTGGAGTCTTCAATCCGCTGAGATGGAAGTGAAGATCTTTGGAGATGGAGAGACAAAGAAGACCATAAGCTTCATCAAGCTTGTTGTAGTGTTTGGTTCGATCTGACACATTGTTTGGCTCCAATTCAAGACCAAGAGTGACTCGGTAGTAACCTTTTGAACGTAATATGATCTCCATATCATCTTTCCAATCAAAATAATTGAATGGGGTGAGGATAGACTTTGAAGAAGAGTATTCCATTGCTAGGAGCGAGTCAAACTGATGTAGATGAGCTTGCATGCAGAGTGTAGCGAATGCAAAAGAGGAGTTTGCATGCACAGTGTAGCGAATGCAAAAAGAGGAGCTTGATAACCTGCAAATCACAATCAAGCCAAGAACAGTAAGGTCGAACAATCCACCCTTTTAGAGTTGCATCACACCTGGGATTGGAGATCAAACAATGTTGAATGGGTCCAATGTATCAGATCCAGGAATTATGTGGAAACTCAAGCTTCTGGAGTGGTATTGGATGTATTTTCAAGCTTTGCATGCACAGGAGCGAATGCCCTTGAGATATCTCATGCCAAAACTTTTTGCAATTTTTGAGCAATTCAGTCAAATCTTCTTGTAGAAACACCTATAGAAAAGAGATCTTGTCCCTGCAATGGCTCTGATACCATGTAAAATTAGTCACAGCAGATCTAATGAACAAGTAAATCAATCACAACAGATGAACATAGAAAATATGGTGTAAAACTATGCAAAACATGCAACAGTGCTCAATATCCCAGAAAGGGTGAATGAATTACAATAGAATACAATCTGACTACAATATCTGTCAATGAGCAATTCGAATTGACTAAGTAGGCCATTCGAATCACTGAATGGAGTAGCTTGACTCCAACTAGGAGTCCTCATCATTAATCGGTGGTGGTCATCAATGCACAAGAACCAGTCATCCAGGTGTCAATCTGAGTCTAACTGAGTGTAATAAGTGTAACTGAAGTGTGTAGCACTGATTAAGGAGAGGGAGGCTCAGTGGGGGTGCATGGGAGGCTAACTGAAGTCAGAACAAGTCATCTAGTCAATCTGGAGGTCCAACGGAAGTGAAACAGTCAGTCGGGAGTGAAACTAGCCTCAAATCAGGGAGAATCGGAGCTAACTGAGTGTAACTGAAGTGGAACTGCAGTGGTAGGTGAACAAGTGTGCCCTTCTCTGGAAGTAGGTGAGAAGTGGGCGCCTTTCAACCTAGGAGGGCTAAAACTCTGTAGTAAGTGGCTCCCGGGTGCTAGAATGAGGTGGCTAAGGTGCTGGAGGCATCAAACTGGTGACTGGGATGCATGCAAGTGCATGCAGGTGCATACAAACCCTAGATTATGCATGCAAACCCTAATTGCATGCAAGATCCTGAAAAAGATGATGTGGATATCCGAACAAAAAGGACATAAGAAAACATGTGCATAATCTGCAAGAGGCTTCAACGGTTCAAGACATAGCACAGAACCCAAAAATCTATGCTACATTGAACCACCGTCGAGCAGAACATCAAGCTTCGGTAATCGAGGTTGAAGGTATGCTTTCTGGAACACCCGTGTCTATCTTGATTGATTCTGGCACATGTAAAAGTTATGTAGACCCAAAACTATGTGAGTCATGCAAACTTAGTAAAAACAAGTACATGCAGCCTTCGCTGGTTCAAATGGCAACTAGAACAAAACGGAAAGTTTTTGAGGTAGTGAATCAGTGTCCCTTGAATTTAAATGAATCCTATACTAGCGCAAATTTGAATGTTTTTCCATTAGGATCATACGATTTTCTCATCGGTATGGATGGGATGGAAAAATATAGAGTTGTTATAGATTTCTATCAAAAATCTATTACATTTACTAATGTTGTGGGACAACCTACAAAGATCCAAGGGATTGTGAGAGGAGTGAAACTAAGGGAAATTTCTGCTCTTCAATTGAAAAGAAATGCACAGAAAGGGTGCAAACTGTATGCTGTCTACATGGCAAAAAATCAGAAAACTGAAAGTGCAGATTTCAGTAAACATCCTTTTTTGGCTGAATTTAAGGATGTGTTTCTCGAGGAAATTCTGGAGTTACCTCCTAGACAAGAGCTGGATTTAACCATTGACCTGTCCCCGGGAGCCATACCAAATTCTAAGGCACCGTATTAGATGAGTACACCTGAATTGATCGAGCTGAAAGCACAATTACATGAGCTATTGGAAAAAGGTTATATCCGTCCAAGTGTATCCCCATGGGGAGCACCGGTGATTTTTGTACAAAAGAAGGATGGCACTTTCGGGCTGTGCATTGATTATAGACAGCTGAACAAGGTAACCATAGAAAATCGGTATCCCTTGCCAAGGATAGACGATCTGTTTGATCAAGTTGGGGGTGCTACAATCTTTTCAAAGATTGATCTAAGGTCGGGTTATCATCAAATCAGAATTAAAGAAGAGGATGTGCACAAAACAACTTTATGTACTCGCTATGGACATTATGAACTTGTGGTGATGCCATTGGGTTTGACGAATGCACCATCCATGTTTATGTGCCTATTGAATAATGTTTTCAACAAATAATTGGATAGATTTGTTGTAGTGTTCATTGATGACATCCTCATCTATTCGAAGAACGAAAAAGAACAGGAGGAACACCTAAGGTTGGTGTTGCAAGTTCTAAGAGAAAATCAGCTTTACGCAAAGTTATCCTAGTGTGAATTCGACAAGGACCAAATACAATACTTGGGTCACATTATTTCAGTGCAAGGTATTGCAGTGGACCTCGACAAGATTAAGGCCATAATGAGCTGGCCTACTCCCCAAAAAGTGAGCGATGTCTACTCTTTCATGGGATTTGTTGGGTACTACCAGAAGTTCATTGAAGGATTTTCTAAAGTGGCCCATCCCATTACCTCTCTTCAGAGAAAGGAAGTTATGTTTATTTGGACGGCAAAGTGTGAGGCAATTTTCGCAAAGCTGAAGCAGTTGCTCACTTCTACTCCTATTCTAAAGGTGGCTGATCCATATGGTGATTTTTTTGTATGCACAAATGCGTGCAAGGATGGTTTGGGAGGCGTGCTAATGCAAGCCCATTTTGTAATCGGCTATGAGTCTAGAAATCTCAAGACGCATGAAGTAAATTATGCAACGCATGATTTAGAACTGGCTGCCATCATTCATGCTTTAAGAATGTGGCAAAATTACCTTCTTGGAAAAAGTTTTGTTTTGAAAACTGATCACATTGGGATGAAATATATTTTCAAACAACCAAACTTAAATGGAAGACAAGCAAGGTGGATGGATTTCTTAAGCGAGTTTGACTTTGAAATTCAGCATATCAAAGGAAAGGAAAATAAGATTGCTAACGCACTTCGTAGATGCATGCATCTACTAGCTATGGGTTCTATTAACAGTTTTCAAACTGATTTATTATTGCACATCCAAATAGCAGTTGAAAAAGACCAGAAATATCTGAATTTGAGACAAAAGTTTCTCACAGAAAATTCAGACCAGAAGCAACAGATTTCAACATGTCCAAGGATGGACTGCTGCTGTTTAAAAACAGGTTGTACATACCAGTGTATTGGAGAAAACTCACTATGGCTTGGGAATACCACAACAGACAAATGACTACCAGAAATCTACTCAATTCTCAAAGCAATGCTATTATAAATGACAATGTTAAAATAATGGAGAAATGTAACCAACCTCAATCCAACACTTGATGTAGATCCCCATTGGATCTTTCAATCCACGCACATCCAAGCACTTGTAATCTGCAAATTAGTCTCGACAACCAATATCTAACAAGTACATGTAATATATAATTGACATTAACATTATCAATAACAATGGTCCATAATATCATAAGCAAATGTAACCCAATGTAAAATAAATGGCATTCACACCATGAATGGACGAGAATATGAGTATTTCTTTTAATGAACAAGAAGAAGTACAAAGTGATACGACCTCTTTCCGGCAACCAATCTGAACCAAGATCTAGATCAATCCACTTGTGCCTCCACCACTTCAATCCTCCATGAATGGCAAACTTAAACTAGAAAGGAGTTTGGAAGGTGAACATAACTGCTTCACAACTACAAGGATCAATGAGTGCAGGCTCAAGATAGGGAAAAAGTCCACTAGAGTTCTCTTACGATTCTCTTCTTCCTCCCATCCATAAGCCATATGTGCTCAATATATAGTCCTCTCAAAGGTAGGTGAAAGTACAAATCGAGACGTTACTTGGGTAGATGGAGAGCCAAAGGTCACCCAATGACCGCTTTTTGGGAGTAAAAGGTAATAAATACTGATTTTTACCATTTTACATGCTACCCGCGGGCTATAGGGATGCAACTCACGGGTACGCCTGCTCTAGTGATGCAACAGGCAGGTAGGAATAAAAATAGGGCAAACTGGTATCACTGAAGGATAAAAATGGCTCTGAGTCACTAAAATGGATCCTACAGGCCAAAGAATGCTGATGCTCACAGGGTGGAATATTTCTGTGTAGTAGACACACCCACTCCCCGGGAACACCCACTACCTAGGGCTACATAGCCTCAGGTAGTCAGGCTATCTCTATCAGTGGTACTCGAGCAACCATCCGTGATATGTTGCGCCGCAATGTCTAGAGTGTGTGCCCTCCTGTAGCATCTGCTGCCACCTCATCTTTGCCCCAACGACCATTTCTCAGGAAGCCCTCGGGTATCACTAGGACTTTGTCTATGAGAAAATAGTCACCCATTAGCACATGATACTACCAACAGAACGATTTTTTCATTTCAACTATAAGCAAAAAATCCATAAAAATTTAATAAACACAAAACCAAAAGAGTACCCACCGATGTCTTCGAAAGTTGCGCCTGGTGGGAGCGACATGTCACGGTCCTGTCTGAACTCTATCCCTGCATAGGGATAGTCCTCTATCGCGATCACCTGCCAGTTCCACCAGCGGAAGAACTCCTTAGTATATGGTGACGCCAAACGGCCACCACCCTGTTGTGTCAGTATCTTATCCCACTGGGTCAGGGCTGGATCTCGGAGACTGTGAGGAGAGACATCCACCCTCGGGCTAAGTCCCGGAACCCTCTCAAATAAGAAACTGCAGAGGATGTTACCATACCCAACGTTTTTGGCCTTACCCTCTTTGCATTCCGTCAGTTGTGTCTTCATAGACACCAGCAGAGTAGTACACCAGTCGAATATAGTAGGATGTAAGCATTGTGATGCATAGAACATCACCGGTATGGATGCTTGATGTAGTGCTTTGGATCCCGTGATCCGTACCAGAGTAGCCACTATGATATTTTTGCTCAAGTCTACTATGAGGTTGACTAGCACTTGGCTTCCCACTGCTCGTGTTTTGGCGGGACAATACCGCACTATGTAATCTTGCACAGTGATCCCACTGCCCACAATCCATGACTGAAGACTAGCCACCTCTCCTCTACGGGACAAACCAGTAATGAAATAGATATCCTCTACTTCCAATGTAAGTGTTTTCCTGTTGAGGATGAAGTGTTGAGCATCCACATCCCAGTAGTTGATCAAATGATGGAGTAGTAGGTTTTGGACTCTTAAACCCCCGACACTCCAGTATTTATATAAGCCACATGCTTGCAATGCTTGTTGTGCTTGCAAATAGTTGCGCACGGCCTCATCGTCCTGGTCATGTTTTCTTTCTCGCCACTCTAGAACCATCCTGGAGTGCAAAGCAAGAAATGTTTAGTCAGTTTCATATCTAAAAACTTCTTCATGGCCGTACCCATGGGCTAAATTTTAGACAGTGGTGGGTAGACATGAGTAGTCATTTTTTTGACTGCGCGTTTGGTGCCCTACCTGCGACCCGCATGCTTATAGCCCGCAGGTAGTGCCGAAGCCATTTAGGGCTTGGCCAAACAAAAAATCCCACCGACCAAAATTGAAATAAAAGCACTTAAATGAAAGGTATGGCAGTGACCACTAACCTGCTCCTGACTATATTGGAGAAAACTCACTATGGCTTGGGAATACCACAACAGACACATGACTACCAGAAGTCTATTCAATTCTCAAAGCAATGCTATTATAAATGACAATGTTAAAATAATGGAGAAATGTAACCAACCTCAATCCAATGCTTGATGTAGATCCCCATTATAGCTTTCAATCCACGCACATCCAAGCACTTGTAATATGCAAATAAGTCTCGACAGCCAATATTTAGCAAGTACATGTAATATATAATTGACATTAACATTATCAATAACAATGGTCCATAATATCATAAGAAAATGTAACCCAATGTATAATAAATGACATTCACACCATGAATGGACGAGAATATGAGTATTTCTATTAATGAACAAGATGAAGTACAAAGTGATACAACCTCTTGCTGGAAACCAATCTAAACCAAGATCTAGATCAATCCACTTGTGCCTCCACCACTTCAATCCTCCATGAATGGCAAACTCAAACTAGAAAGGATTTTGGAAGGTGAACATAACTGGTTCACAACTACAAGGATCAATGAGTGCAGACTCAAGATAGGGAAAAAATCCACTAGAGTTCTCTTACGATTCTCTTCTTCCTCCCGTCCATAAGCCATATGTGCTCAATATATAGTCCTCTCAAAGGTAGGTGAAAGGACACATCAAGACGTTACTTGGGCAGATGGAGAGCCAAAGGTCACCCAATGACTGCTTTTTGGGAGTAAAAAGTAATAAATAGTGGTTTTTACAATTTTACATGCTACCCATGGGCTATAGGGATGCAACTTGTGGGTACGCCTACTATAGTGAAGCAACAGGCGGGTAGGAATAAAAATAGGGCAAACTGGTATCACTGAAGGATAAACATGGCTCTGAGTCACTAAAATGGATCCTACAGGCCAAAGAATGTTGATGTTCACAGGGTGGAAGATTTCTGTGTAACAACCGGATCAACCAGCATTAAAACAACTGATTATGGATGAATTTCACATGAGACCACATTCTGTTCATCCAGGCTACGAGAAAATGCTGACAGAAGTAAAAAAATAGCATTATTGGCCAAGACTGAAATAAAAAATTGCTGAATACATTGCAAAATGTTTGGACTGTCAACGGGTGAAAATAGAACATCAACATCCGGCTGGTTTGTTGCAGCCCATAATAGTGCCAAAATGGAAGTGGGAAACCATTTCCATGGATTTTACCACTGGTTTGCCTAAGAACAATAAGCAACATGATGCAATCATGGTTGTGCTGGATACGCTGACAAAGGCAGCTCACTTCATACCCATCAAATCAACTTTTAAGGCAATAAAAATTGTAGAGGTTTTCATTAAAGAAGTCTTTCATTTTCACGGAATTCCTAAGGTGATTATTTCTGACTGAGACACCAAGTTCACCTCACAGTTTTGGAGGGATTTGTTTGCAGGTTTGGGGAATAAAATGAGATTTAGTACAGCCTACCATCCACAAACAGATGGGAATACTGAGAGGGTGAACAAAATCCTTGAATACATGCTTCGCCTTTATGTCATGGACAACCCAAAACAGTGGGAAAACTACCTACACTTAGTTGAATTTGCCTACGATAATGGTTATCAAAATTCTGCAGGAATGAGTCCCTTCGAAGTATTGTATGGAAGGAGGTGTAAGACCCCTATGACATGGGATGATCCGGTGAACCGGATAGTGTCGGGTCTCGAAATTTTAGTTGAACTAGAAAAAATTGCGCAGAAAGTTAGAACAAACTTAAAAACTGCCCAAGACAGGAAGAAAAGCTATGTTGGTCTGCATAGGGAAAACAAAGAATTGAAATTTGGGGATCATGTATTCCTAAGAGTGAAAGCAAACAAAATTTCTTTGATCTTGGGCAAGGTTGCCAAACATGCAACAAGATTTTGTGGTCCTTTGGAAATACTTGCTAGAGTAGGACCTGTTGCTTATCAGTTAGCTTTACCAACAAATTTTAAAGTACATGATGTGTTTCATGTTTCATTGTTGAAGAAATATGTATATGATCCTAAGCATATTGTAAACTAGCATGTGATTGAGGAGGAATCAGAAGGAGACTTCCAGACATACCCTATATTCATACTAGATCAGAAAGAGGTGGTACTTCAGAATCAAACCATCGTTCAGATAAAAGTGCAATGGGAGAACTACAAGCCTGAAGAGGCAACCTGGGAAATGGAAAGGGAAATGCAAGCAGCATACCCTTTCTTGTTTTAAGAAGACCATGATACAAACTGATTTTTTTTGTTTTTGCAAAACTGTTTAGCACCGAGGACAGTGAAAACTTAAGGGGAGGGGAAATTTAATACCCCAATTTTGGACTTTGAACCCCTATTATATTTCTGCTAAGTATTATTTCATTTTACTTAGGTGATTTCAGAAATCTAATAAATTGATTTCTATTGACCATGTGGACTAGGACATTATTAAGATGGGAGTCACAGTCCCCTAAGTGTTGGAGGGAAAATGCCACATAATAATAATAAGAAATTATTATTGGAGAGAAATGGAAAACCCTAAAGAAGAGATTTGAGAAATTAATGAATTAAAAGAATTCATAAAATGAGTTATTTTCCCACCTAAGTGAATAAAAGGTGAAATTCATTGAAACACTCATTCATTCATCATTATCACTATTCACAATCTTATGAGCTGAACACACAAGAGAAATGGGTGTTGGGATACACAACCACCTAAGAAAAAATGAATATTGGTGAGGGAGGAAAGATTTGGGAGAACCAAATCAGTCTTGAAGCCAAGTGATTGAGGGCAGATTTGGGAGAACCAAACTGACCCAGTTTAAGAGGAATCATACAGCTCGGTATGAGCTTGACCACTTAATTATGTGTAGGTAGGAGAAATACCCCAAGATGCAGGAGTACTGCATTTACCTGAATATGTTGGGTTTTATAGATTCTCTTAATGGATAAGGATTAAAATCCCCTGGAGCATCCTAGAGCTCAGGAGTACTAAATTGGGTGATGGGTTTCCTGCTGCCTTTGAAATATCCTGAATAACTTGGGGAAAACAATTTAAGGGTAATTTAAAAACTATGCTCTACCAGGGGGACTGTGAACTCAACTCGGGGGTGACCTGAAAGCAAGGAGAACTTGTTGGTTAAATGCTGGGAGGTTTGTGCTTGGTTCCACTCGTCAGCATATTTCAGATAAGTATCCATATGTTGTGCTTACAGGGTATTTTTTTATGAAGCAGTATTTGTATGTGTTTCTGAATTTGTCTGATTTACAGTTGAATGGCATATTTATCACATCTGACTAGATGTAGAATGTATTATGGATTATTATGAGCATAAATCTCAGCTAGAATAATAGATCTCTGTAATAAGTTTTATCTCATGATTAGACTTAAAGATCTGGAATATTTAGGTTTGGGGATTTAATGTGAGGATACTTACATTATGTGTACAATAGCTATACAACATTGAAATCCCTAAGATGTTTTATATGTCTGTAGTAGTTTATATATAAGGCAATATGGTCCATATATTAACCTAGGGTTTTATGGAGCCTATTTATACACTGCATATCTTTATATTAGACTTATTCTAGTTTGGATAGAGCTCTTATATCTTTTATCAGAATGCTGTGAATAGGGCAGCCATGTAAACCGTGAGGTTTGCATGTCTGGCCCTCATATTTGCTTAAATGTTTGATGTTAGAGTTTATTGCAGAAAAAACCTAGAAATACTAATGTCCAGATCTACAGTATTTTTGACTAAATAGATAATCATAGTTTGAGACTCAGGATGAAGTTGTTTGGAAGACTGTTTGCTTTAGTATGGAATTTCTGGGATAATCATTTTATGAAATGAATTTATTTTGTTTACTGCTTTATTTCTGAGTTGAAGCATTAATATAAATTCCATGCTGGGACGATCCATTATCATTTTATGCAGTTAACATTGTAAGTTCAAAGTATTAATATTAAAATGATTCCATTTTCCTAAGGCACAAAATGAATTGTGGCTGACATAGATCGCCACCTTGTATGTTGCATATAATATAAATATCGTATGATGCATCTACACAGAAGGAAATCGTATATGCAAATGAGAGTTTTACCCATAGCCGGAAGGCCATTATCATAATCTATGCATTTATCATTCAGCAATTACATTGTATTGGGAGACTGTGATTTCATAGATTATATAAATATATTATAAAATATATATCTATATACATAAGCCATGGTTAAGTGTAAGCTTAACATTTATGCTTGAGGAGCATTTAAACAAATGTGAAATCATTTACAGTTTATTGCTAACAGAGAAACGAGTTATTTATATGTAACCATTTTCGCATACAAGTTGGGCAGGCGTATCACCTTCACCCCAACGTTATTAATTATTCATGGGTAGAAAAATATTATTGTATGCCTATGAATGCAACATTTAAATGAAAGTAAAATTCAAAATATGCGCAGCCCGTAGACGTTTCCATTTTAATAATCATAGTAAACACAGTATGTCTTTTATGCATTTTCGTAATCGCCTATATGCTCAGATGTGTTGCAAATGTAAATTATGCATTATAATAATAATCAAGTGCATCGAATATTTCATTCAAGAAAGCTTCGTATCCATTGCATATCAAATTGTAAAGAAACCAAACAGTCTCGACGAAACGCAGAGAGGCATTATAGAGCAACCGAGTCTTGAATATTTACACCTTAACGAATTTACAGTATTAAGCATACACATAGACAGAGAACTTAACGTTTAAGTTGTAAATTGCCACTAAAAATAAGTGGAACATTATAGATGGTACCGACACAGCTTCCAGAGTAGAGCGTCATTGGAATACATAAGGCACTCACGGTAGTGAGTGTTGAATTTAAAACATATCATTTAATGGTGTAGACTACCCTATGTTTCCAACAAAGGACATAGAGGTCACTAGGACCCTCTTATAGGCAAGATTCATGCCCCTACTGTTTTGTCTGACAACCTTGCCCATTTTATCCACAAAACCGAAAGCAGGAAACCCTAACCACTATCTAACCAAACGTTTTAAGTAACTCGGCCCCCACCAACGAAACCAAACCCAAGGCGGTTGGTTGGCTAGTTACCTGTTAACTTAGCAAGCCTTCCACCTATTACACAATGGTTGCGAGATTTCTTGAGTGCACCCCACTTCACCTTATCTTGGTTACCTGCACAGGCATAGTGGCATGAGGTCAAACCTCGGGAAGTATTCAAACTGATAACCATAAGTTAAACAAAGCAACGATTTTGACATGTGAGTAAAGTTTACATTACCTGGTGGTGGAATGGATTCGCAGCGCATCTTAGCTCCGTATGCACCTGCATCACAATGTATTGAAGGTGAAAAACATGATAGTATAAACATATACATTAAACCAATAGTCAACATAGCTACGATTACAACATAAAGCTTTAGAAGTGTAACGACGATTACCTGCCAGTGTTGACGAATGCAGAAGTATGGGTTGGAAACCGGTTCAGTGATACAACCCAATGACGAAGGAGACGTTGCGGTGCATTTTTCTTACACCACTAGTGGTGCAGAGCTAAATCTCTCTATACCAAACATCAACAATAACCCATACTACCTCTTTCCAATGAAGTTCAACGAAGTTTCACCAGGTAGAGAAGGTGGGTAACCACTACAACTGGTGCTGGAAGAAGTTTAATGCTCGACATAGAGTTGTTGGCACAAAATTCTATCACCCAGATCGATGGTGAGAATCCCTTCTCATTTACCCATACGCCGGATCGGATCACTATCGACGGCTTCGAGCCATCGAGGGTTCAATGCATTAAATAGAAGGTACATGGTACACATTGGGCAGGGTATCCCACTGACAAGCGAGCACGACTGGTTGAGGTAGCTCCATTAATGGAGCGACCTACTTTCACCACGTCAACAAGCCACGACGCAACCAACTATAAGTTTCATCCACACAACGGGCGCAACGTAAATCCTGCCAAGAAGGAAACAAACACGGGTTTAAAACATGGTTTGGGGAGTGGTCAAGCTTGTGTGGTGCAAGCCACGTCACCACTCAGGCCACCGGTTGGATCGAGACCACATGCGACCAACCCCGTAACAGTTCCTTATCCGAGCTTAGTGTGGGAGAAATGCGTGATGCCACAACGAAGCTCCATGTAGACGTTATTATGGATCATAGTCACCTACGTGTGAGGTGATATAGTTAAGTTGATATACATTTAATTGTGTAGTGTTATGACTTAAGCTTAGTATCAACCATATGGTGGTGGGGTCTGCTTCCACAAGCACCCAAACGTTAAATGAAATGTTGGTACATATATGTATATTATGTGATATAACCTTTGTTTTGTATGCTTGGTGTGATGTCTATGTAAGCCATAGTTTAAAAGCGCACTATTTATATATATAAATATACAACCATGTATTTTTATATATATATATAACCTTTTTTTATATGTGGACTCAAAACAAATCTTTGCATATATATTAACATGTATAATCATGTGTTTATATATTTGTGATTTTCATTGTATATCTTGGTTCAAGAATTAAATCCTTGACTATGTTAAATTAATATCTAATGTTGTTGTATTGTATAATAGGTATATAATATTAATACATATAGAGTATGTATTAAAATATGGCTATTTCCCATATTAACATATAGTCCTTCAAAAGTATTATAAGTGGCTAGTTAAACTATGAAGGTTTTGTAAATTGTGAAAATAATATTAATTGATAATATTAATATATATTTAGGCATATGTATATAGTTATGGAAGATATATATATATGTGCAGTAAGTCTAAAAAGAAACCAAGACCAAGGGAATTAATGGTTAGCATACCTTCGCAGGTACCAGCTTATAATATAAGTATGAGTGATTTTCATTTAAGCCATTAATTAAATACATATACCCTTGGTTCAGTTAGACGGCATGTTTTACTGTCGCTTGTAAAGAGGTTAGTATGTTCATTCATGTCAATGCACGAGACCTCTAGTGCACACATGTTGGTTCAAGTGAACTCTATCTTATAACACGTAAGATGTAAGGGTGCGTATAGTCTGCAAGACTATAGCACTTCAATAAAGTTCACATCTAGTGGTGTATTTTGTAAATAGTACTATAGGGTCAATAGACCCATGCAAAAAAATAAAATTTGGTTAAGAGGAGACATGAAATTCATCATCAAGATCATCATCATCATCATCATCATCATCTCCATCATCATCGTCATCTTCATCATCATCATCATCATCATCATCATCATCATCATCATCATCATCATCATCATCATTTTCATCATCATCTTCATCATCATCATCTTCATCATCATCATCATCATCATCATCATCATCATCATCATCATCATTATCATCATCATCTAAATAATCTAAATCATCATCATCTTCATCATCATCATCATCATCATCATCATCATCATCATCATCATCGTTGTCGTCGCCATCATCATCATCATCATCATCATCATTGTCGTCGTCATCCTCCTCCTCCTCCTCCTCCTCCTCCTCCTCCTCCTCATCATCATCATCATCCTCATCCCCATCCTCCTCCTCCTCCTCATCCTACTCCTCCTCATCATCATTATCACTGTCACCATCATCATCATCACCATCATCATCATTATCATCATCATCATCACCATCATCATGATCAACATCATCATCATCATCTTCTTCTTCTTCTTCTTCTTCTTCTTCTTCTTCATCATAATCATCTGAGATTCTAATGTTTGGTTGATTAACTCCCATAATCATAATCATCTGAGACCATAATCATGACCTATAGTATAATACCTTACCATGCTCCAGTACAAGATTCTAGTGTTTGGTTGATGACCTTCCTTAGTTTAAGGTTTTTCCTCATGAAAATCAAAATGATAATATCAAATTCTTCATGGTGTTTTGTCTCTCTAAGGGAATCTATGATCCTTCTCTTATGATATTTATTTTCCCTCCCATGCTTCCAAATAAAGTTGTTGAATGGTTCAATTCTCTTCTTCATCAATCCATCCTACCTCAAAATAAAGTTGTAGAATGGTTCAATTCTCTTCTTCATCAATCCATCCTAGTCTAGTAGCAATTTTTCAATCTCTTTAATGGAATTTTCATAAATTTAAATCCTAATTTCAACCCTTCATCAACCCTCCCATTGTGTGATTCTTGTGGTGAACATCATGGTTCACCTTTTAAGAAAGAGTTTTTTAACGAGTTTTATCATGCGTGATTTATGTTTAAAGCAAGAGATTTATGATGTTTTTTCCCTTTCAAGGAATCCCTTTATCAAGCTTATACCAAGAAAATATATCATGTTCCTATCCCTTCTGAGAGTTACATTATGATGGAACATCATAATGATTTTATTAATTATTTATTTAGTGAGATTCATTGTCATAATTCGCAGGATGAAGTGTTAGTTGAGGATGAAATTTCGATTCATAATTTTATTATTTATGAGAGGCGAAACAATTTTTTTAATGATGAAAATGACTATAAAATCCATTATTCGATGGTCACTTGATTACTAAAATATTTCACAACAAAGAAGTGAATCTTGGATTTTATGTGATTGATGTTATTTTTTAGGTTGAATATATGAAATATGGCGTATTCATTCCTCATCATTTTGGAAGTGTATATTTTCTTATTGACTATGAGCTTGAAAATAAAAAACTAAAGCATCATCTCTTTTCCAACAAGGCTAACCATAAGATGTTCCAATATAAAGAGGTCAACAATAATGAACGTTTTCATGCGTTATTCCATTGTTACCATAATTTTCCTTGTAATTTTCTCTCAAAAACCTACCCTTTGGATGACTATCTTTTCTTTGAAGAGATTGTGCATGAGCCTAAAGTTCCCATTGGTGAATGCAATCAACATTGATTTTTCTCTAGGTACTGATTATGAGAGGCATGATCTAGAATCTTATTTTGTTAATTCAATGGCCCCGAATATTTCCTCATCTCCCAAGAAGGAAGATGATAAGGTCATTTTTTATGAATCCAAGTCTATTTTAAATGATTTTCCAAGGGTGGAAGCTCAATTGTTTAATGATTCCAATATAGCTCAAGAAGATACCCTAGTTGTTATAATGGAATATAATGTGAAACATATATCAATAATGTAATATATAATAATAACAATAATTAAAAAATGAATATATTAATGTAATATTTAATTAAAAAAATTAAAAAAAAACAAAAACAAAAGCATTATATATAATATATATATAACAAATAAAACATACCCATAACCATTTCATAAACCAAACCCATAAACCCTCTGCAACGACTTTTTGATTTGGGCCTGCTCTCGACCTCCTTACAGTTTCCTTTGAATCACCAAGCTCGCAGAATCATCTCATGCCCCCATCAATCAGCTCATTCACGAACCTGCCTGTCTCATTCACGACCCCTGTCCAATTCCCAACCCCTGTCCAACTCAACCCCTGTCCAGCTCATGCCCCCATCGATCATTTCATTCACGAACCAACCTATATCATTTGCAACCCCTGTCCAATTCGCAACCATCTCCATCTATCCTTATCCTGTCAGAGGAGATTGACATCGTGGCGAAGGAGGCCCAAAGGAGAAGACACCACATCCTGAATATGTCCAAGGAGGTTGACATTGCAACAAAAGAGGCTCGTGACCCACAATGACATCAGTAAGTACAACCCTTCATCAAGTTCTCTCACCTTTACTAACTTGTTTCTCCAAATGATTCTCTGTCTTAGTACACTCAGAGAATTCAGGGTTTTAGGGCATTGGAAGTTTACTCTTGTTGGCGGTGAATTCTAAAATGAAGGGTTAAGGGTTCTTGTAATTGATGCACACGAACTGAATCTATTGGCATGATTTTTTTTATTTTAACAGTTATATCACATCTTAGTAGTGGTTGGGGTATATTGAAACACTGTCATGCTTTCATTTTTTCCATTTCTATTTGGTTTTAATTTGCATGGTCTCCACTTGAAAACTTGGCTAAGGCTTTACAGATTAATAGATTTTTTTTAGTTATTGTTAGCTGCATCGATGGTTGAAATAGGAAATATCATCCCATTATGCAAGGTCCAAGGCTTTTTAAAAATAATATGTTTTCCACAATCGAGTGTCCACATTTTATGATGCTCATTATTTGGCATGAGAGGTATACAGTGTAAGCTTATTATGATTACATTATAGTTGAGTTCATGTTTTTTTCTTTTATATAGAGTTCATACTGAGCCATGGAATTGAAACTTTTGAATTGTAAACAAATGGGTCATGTTCAAGACTATTTCCCTCAAGCATGAGCTCTCATCTCACACAAAGTAAAAAGGGTTCCAAATTGAAGATGGGATGTAGGACCTCTGAGCGTTTTCTGCGAGAAGGGACGTGCATGCCTCATGCCAACAGGTTGGTTGGCATATAGGCTGGCATACACGTTGAGTTCTAGCACATAGAAATATGCTCACATAGGATAACCTAAGGAAAGAAATAACATCCAATGGATATACAAGTGTGCCCTATGAAAAGAAGAGGAAGAAACTTCCCATTACTTGTTCTTAGAATGCCCCGTATGGAATTTCTCCCGAGAACATTTGGGAAAAGAAATAATACAGTTGAAAAATTGGAATGACCCATTCACAAAATGGAAGCATTTCTACCTATATATTTATTCAAAAACCCAGATCTATGTATGGGTTAGTTGGACCCTCTAAAATACCTCAGCTATAAAATATGGCTAGCTAGGAATAAATTAGTTTTCAACTTAGAGACAATCAACCCACAACAAACAATAGAAAAAGTGAGAACCTAAATGAATGAGGCACTAAAATAGATAGTATTATGAGGCCTATAAAAAAAATATTTTAATTCATGAGTGAACTTGGGTTCAATATATTGTAATTGGAAGAAACCTTCAGTCAAAATAACTATATAAAAATCCCTTCATGTGCCAACAATGGATATAGATTTATAAGAATAAAAAATTCAGAATTGTTTTTCAAAGCATAAGCATCATAATATTTTATTTGGCAAATCATCCAAATGAAACCAGGGGTCAAGGGGATGGGGGATGGTTCCTCTTTGGACCTGATGTAAAACTAGAACTGATTTATGCTTTGGGATTTGGGATGACAACTAACAACCAAGTCTAGATACATTCCCTAATATTCATTGGAATTACTCTTTATTAGCAAATTAAGTAGATTATGATCTTCAGTGATTCCTCCCTAATGATAAGCTTACCAAGAAGGGAAGGAATATTCAAGACACATCATTATCTAGAATGATGCAAAGAATCCATAGCCTCCTTGCCTCCTTGCCTCCTTGGACTACATCATCCTTCTCCACATCATAAGGAGAAATAATTTTAAAGAAGATAGTATGGAAAATCAAATGATATATTTTGATCGGGGGGTCCTAGTAAAAATTGGGGTACCCCTTGAGATGTTTTGGATTCCTTAAGCCTTCATCTATATGGCTTCACTCACTTCTCATCTTAATCTTAGGAATTTTGATCACCTCATTCACATGCAATGTTACCTTTAGATGATACCTCCCAAGTGTCAAAGGAATAAATAGAGGTTTGCATGCCATAAGTGTCATAGAAACAAGCACAAGGGAGATATAACTATCCCTCATTCCTATTGCAACTTCACATGTTTGATTTTTGGTTCGTGTAAGGGTAAATTTATGGTTTCCTTTTCTAAGATGAGACTTGAAGGTGGGATAATGTTGACAATGGATTAGTATAGAGGTTTGAAATTCATGGAGATTGTGAGGAGGGAAATGTTTCAAGAACCTCTATTTTCCTTTGGTCGAAAATATGTGAGGTCTGTGTATGTAAATTTTGTATGGGGGTATATTTGGTTTCCAAAAGCAACCACAAGCTATTAGCGATTTAGCGCATGAGAACATTTTTTACAAGGGTAATTGGACCTATCTACTCTACCCTTCTATCCTTTTGGCTCGATGTTTTGAGTTTTAGATTTTTTATAGGAACACTAGTAGTCTTGTTGTCTAATTTGGAGTTGTATTGGATATGAGACTTGAATTGTATTTGGATTGGACTTCTAGTCTTAGCATATTGAGAGATTAAGGAAAGAACAAAAATCCTAGTCATGTCATTTTTGTCAGAGACAGGAATCATAAATCAATGTCAAGTAGAGGAATATGAAATCAATGTCAAATATAGATTTGTTTCTTAGAATGACAATTTCTCTTAACTTGGAATGGAATAATGATAATGAGAATGCTAAGGTAAAAAGATACTAAAATATATGATAGGACAATTGGAGGGAATTAGACATGCAATAGTATTTGAGTATGCACATGGAAAGAAGGAATGGAAACCAAATTTAAGGAACAAAAACAAAAATATGAGAAATTGGTAAGAGATTAAAAAATGCACTACAACATTATTTTGGTATTTGCATGGGTCTCCCAATACATGGCTAGTTTTCCAAATATTTTTACAATCTCAATGAAAAATCAAAATGTTGAAGAGGATAATACGCAGCAGAAAACAATATCCTTGACTGAACTACATAAGATATATGGAAAACAAGGCTTTGAGATAGATATTATGTCAATGGAGAAATTCCATAATAGACATAAATTTGATCATGAATAATTCCTCTTATATTATTTTCTTGAATTTTTCTTTTGAGAGAATATGTCAAATAGTATAGCTATAAGTATAATACAAATGCTCTAAGCTATATTCTGACATAATTTGCAAAGCAGTTTTATATGACTCTTACAGTTATTGTATCTCTATGACTCCACAAACTTTTTTTTATAAACATAAAATATACCAATTCCTGTAAAAAGGAAAAGTGTTGGTTTTTCTTATTACATGCAATTTGTTTTGACAATAATATTTTTTTATATAATAACATGGATTCTATCATCTTGCGGGAAATAAGTTACTTAATATTTACAAAGAACCAAAACTTGTCCTCATAGTCTTAGAATTTTATTGCAAGTATGAAATATGTTTTTGAAACATTTGAACTTTGTTAGGACTGTGGAACATTTCCACTTTACCACTGAAACAAGATTCATTAACATATTTTTTTCAATATATTTTTATTTTTAATTTTATTTTATAAATTGATAATATGATTTAAGATTTTATTATTAATATAATCTAATCTTTGAAACATTAAAATCAATTTAAAAATAAAATAAAATCTAAATCATTAAAAGGGGTTGGTCTAACAACTTATCCAATTAAACAATATTAAGTGGTTCAAATCCATAGTTTAAGAAGTGAAAAATTCCCTTAAAAAATGGATGCTCTCCTTTTACTATATATTTTAATATGCATTATATACATCCTTTGATAAAGAATTTTCCCTCAATTGTGGCTTCTAATAATTTATAAGTTGTACAATTCTAAGAAATAGTTATAAGACCGTCCAAATGCCCTCCAGTTGACCCCAAACCTATGCATAACATTGATGTTGCAATTGTTGGGTAAGAATGCTACATATTCCATTCCATATCCTCTTATTTTCTAGACGGAAAATGTACATAAATCAGATATGCACATGGGTGATGGTTGTTGTGATTAAGGGTTCAACTGTTGGTGTCAGTGCCCCTTTTCAAACTATTTACAGGAGTGCTAATCAGCACATATGGAGTTACTTTCGCATGTAAATAAGCTAATTGCAAATGGGTATCAATTTTGATCTATTTGTATATTTCTATTCAAATCAAGCATCAAATGCAATTGTTTTCCTGCATTCTTATTCACCCTTTCAACACATGAGGTTCTATTATAGAAATTGAAAATATAGGGATCTTCTAAGGGAACCTCCTACTGAACTTTTAAATAGAGTAAAGGATAGTTCTTGAGACCTACCTATGTAATGGGACAAATAATACTATCATCATCACAACCCATATTCCCTAACACATTCTGTGATGCTTTTAACCCTGTAAGTATCCATGAAAAGCCCAATATTCAACTACACGAATTATCCAAAGAATAAAAGAACAGAACAATCAATATAGTTGTGATAACAATTTAACTTGAGGCAAGGTTTTGATCATTATGGAGGAAGCACACTTGGCTATAAATCCAATCCAACATTATTTTGGGTTATTTTACCAAGGAACCGCACGGTGGATATATAATACAAGAGCCAATCCAAGAATGCAATTATCATTTCAAGCCATAGGCCCAAAAATGAATTATACAAAGTTTACTTGTTTAAACACTCACTGCAATATCTATGAGCTACTTACACCCAAAGAAAAACAGAATAGTGTGAAAGTTGCAATTATCTAGGTTGTCTAAGCATTCTAGTATCTTACCCATACATTCTTATGCAGTCTGTTGGGATAACTCTTAGTAAAAATAACAACTAAAGCATTGTAGTAAGACAACATAAATAAGAAATTAAAGCACTTATTCTACTTCATGTAAGAAGGTTACAAAATAAATACAACGTTGTAATTAGAATAGGTCTAGCATATACATACTTTGACGAAACCAGTTCTGCGATCTAAACTAAGCTACAAATTTCCCCAAAGTCGCAAAAAAATCTTATCCAATCACATGCCAATGGTTGAAATGCTAGTTACAAGAAAACAAATAAAGGATCAAATTGTGATAATAGTTTGGTGAAACATCCAACATATGCCAAACTATGAAATTTGTATACCATCAAATAATGAGGGTTGAATGGGAGTTGCAATGATAAGCCAACTATTACCATGGAAAATAATTCCAATCTTTCTCAATCACATGGAAATGGTTGGAATGCTATTTTCGTGACTACATACAAAATATCAGATTGGGGCAATAGATGCAATGAAATTTCCACTAACTAGGAGGTCTTAAAAACAAGAGCATCGAATGGAGGTTGGAAGGGAAGTTGGATTTTTTTATTAATGGAATCCAAGCATTAGCCTTTTGAAAGCCTTATACTATGTATTACACTTTGAGAAGAGCGTAGCCATAATCCATCACATATAGTAGGTCTTTACCATTTTTGTGTTTTCCTAGTGATATTCCTAAAGATCCCATGAAAATGGGCGTCTTTCTTGAAAAATATGTTAACTGGTAAACATTCAATTTTTGTTGCAGATTCACCATCCAGTAGAAGAAATTGAGACTACCAAAAACATATGGGATTGAAGTAGTATTGATAACTTCTATATATGATGCACACTTTAGATGGTAGGTGTATATATTGAACTAGTGAGACTTATGATCTCCATGCTCATTATTGCAACATAACTTTCCAACTTTTCTCCCTTCTTCAAATTCTATCCCATGGCTTTCATATATAGGAAAATTATGAGCTCTGATGAAGAACTAGTTCTAATGTGAATGCTCCTCATTTGAAAGTAGGATCCCTATATTGGATGGGCACACTTGGGAAGCCAAGGTGCTTTTCATTGATGAATTAGGGACTCAAATTCATCTTGTGCTCCCTCATAAATTTTTCTAGACTATCCCTACGATTCTTCAATGCACCAATAAAGGCCAAGTTTCACATGTTTATAGGAATTACACAAGTATCAAAGGATAACCTGCATAATACCATGGGTGCAACATAGTGACATATGCACAATTGGATAAAAAATTATTTTATAAGGTTTTCTTTAGCTGAATAAGGTGAGTAAAGGAATATGGATGCAGTAATGTTATACTATTTTTTCAAATTGATGACACTTTTGCATATTTTGTTGACATGTCGCTTACAAGCAAAATTAAGGTGATAACAAGGAGTATCGGGATGGAAACATGATGTGTATTAATATGAACTAAGAAACAAAATAGAATGCAATGTATAGATCCAAAGGGTTTCCAAATATGAAGCAACTTGTGAGTGTTGTAGTGGTTCACGTAGTGATTTTTTATTATAAGTTTTTGAATCCAACCTAGTCTTAAAAAAATAAAAATTTATAGAATCCATTTCTTAATATAATTCCTAACCTAATCTTAAAATCCAATATAACCCCAAGGAAAAAGATTCAAACATACCACTTGCAACATACCCATCCACATTCATAATATAAAATCCAAATTGTAAATCAATAAGCCAATGAAGTATTAAAGAAATAATATTTGAGAAGTGAAAATTGGTATAATCAACTAATGATGAATGACTGATATCTGATTAGGTCCAATACATACATATTATGTGGAACTTGAAAATTGAACGAACACATGATTATTAATCTAGTCTACATAGTAGCCTAGTAACAAAATGCCTTATATCGGACAATCTCAATATAGAGGTCAAGATAAGAATATCCAATCACATGATTGAAAAGCTTGGAATGGAGACAATGGAAGGTACATACAACAATATACATGTCTTTCAAGCAATGTATCCTATGAATTTGATTGTATAGAAATCTCCATGTCTTTCAAGCAATGTCTCCTATGAATTTGAATCCATATAAATCTCCATGTCTATCGAAGGTTATCAAAGATACCTCATATTGAAGATAGTTTCAAATAAGATATACCACTCCTTGATGCCACCTACAAAAAAATAATATGTAAATGGTGGAGAGAGCACTAAAGACCATTGAAGAATATGCCTCTAGCGTGTGTGATGAAAATGCCAAATAAATTATGGCCATGATGTATATACATACAAATAG
Source organism: Larix kaempferi (assembly GCA_027924585.1). Lineage (NCBI taxonomy): Eukaryota > Viridiplantae > Streptophyta > Pinopsida > Pinales > Pinaceae > Larix > Larix kaempferi. The sequence continues at coordinate 356,314 of BSBM01001910.1, forward strand.
AAACACAATGCCTTCATACCCAATATACTCCAAACATAACCTGCTTGGGCAGGGTCTTCAAACTAGTACAACTACAAGGCCTTATTCATACCTATGTTATGTTGATCACCTTGTATATACATATAAACTGGTAGCTCTCGTAGTAAGACTTAGGCTTCTTTTCATACTCATATTTTTTTACATGCTCTCCTATTTATTTCATGTGAATACACATTCTCATGCATTTTACTGATTAGAAGTAGAAGAAAGTTATTGTTGGATTAATTTAATTTGAAAGAGTAGTTCTAGTTTGGCATAAAAGGAAAAAATACAAAAATGTGTAGCTTTTCTCTTTGAAAAGTTTGTGCTTGTGTTTATTTTTCTTTTTGGATCGAAGAACTCTCTCCTTCTTGTAGCTATTTTTTCATCGAAAAGAAAAGTGCATTGATTCATTCACTTATGCATGGTTTGAGTCGAGTCATAACACCATTGAGTTCCACTTCCGCTACCTGTTTGAGTAAGACAAGGAACCATTAAAATTTATCTCCTTAACTCAACAGATTTTAACCTCACTTGAGGATACAAAATAAGTTGTTAGTTAGGTAGGACACCGGGATTAGGAATCCAAATAATTCCCCCTTGTCACTTTTCATCTGAGACATAGTTGTTGTCCTTTAGGGTACTAAAATCCTCTTGTATTTGTGGACACGGTCATCGACCAGTTTGTTGAGAGGGCCCCACATTCCACGGGAGCAAGCAACGAGGAATGGTTCCAGATGGACTTTGTGGAATTCCACACTCCACTTAGCGCCTAAGGACACCTCTCAACACCAATTTCATTAAAATTGGACTTATTCCAGTCCAAGTCACTTTGAAGACGGGTCAAAAACATCCTTTCTAAACTACAAAATCAACCAAAATCCGTTTCCAAAAGTGCCAAATCCAGGTTCCAAAAGTGCCAAAACCGGTTCCAAAAGTGCCAAAACCGGTTCCAAAAGTGCCAAAACCGGTTCCAAAAGTGCCAAAACCGATTCTGGAAGTGCCAAAACCGATTCCAAACTTGCCAAATCCAATTCTGAAAGTGCCAAAACCAGTTCCAAAAGTGCCAAAACCAAATCTGAAATTGCCAAATCCGATTCCGAAAGTGCCAAATCAAGGTTCCAAAAGCGACAATATTGGTTCCTAAAGAGCCAAAACTGGTTCCAAAAGCGCCAAATCCGGTTCCGAAAGTGACCAAACCGGTCCCGAAAATGCCAAATCCGTTTCCAAAAGACCCAAAATCCAGGTTTGAAAACCATACTTTTTCTTTTGATATCGGCGTCTGTATAATATGACGGTCATTTGAAGTTGAATGTCATTAACCAACACCCCATTTTTGAATGAGGCTCGAGATAAATGAATGAAGGGGCGGCCGAACCTTCTTCTGTCCACTATTATTTTCATAATAGTTCTAGGTTGCAAGAAGGGTGGTTCGATCCTTCTTGTGTTCACCATTCTAGATATAGGTGAATTGTCGGATATTGGTGTTCAGAATTATCTACTAAATGAAGGGGCAGCCAATCCTTCTTATCGTCAGTCAAAAGTCGGGATAAATATTGTTTACATGTTATAACATTGGCAATGTCCCCATCCCTACCATATACTACGCAAGTCGGTAGTGGGGAAATGTTGTCCCAACCTTCGTAGATTAATTATTTTTCATTTCTCTTTTAAATGAAGGGTCGGCCGACCCTTCTTGTGATTTGATATCTATTTTGGAAGGCCAAAATCTCACACGTGTGAGCCTCAAAGAGAGAACTAACGCCATAGGAAGTGATGACATGGCATGTATGATGAAATGGCATCTATGATGGCATGGCATGAATGATGACATGGCATCAATGATGACATGGAATGTGTAATGAGGCTAGAAAGACACGTGATGGTGTTCTTGTGTATCATTTAGTCAGTGTTGCAATCTGACATCATTCTCAAAAAGTATGGCAAATTTGTGAAACTTTAGAAATTGACAAAGTATGGAAAAAGTAGTCAAAACTGTTGTGATAGAATTCCCACCATAATTCATGGTTTCTGAAAAGTTTCCGCACCATCATATCATGCTATAGCTTGTTGAAGTGGCTATCTAGTTATACATGATTGCGGATTGTAGGAACTATTTGAATAATGAATTTGTGACATGTGTTTCCACAACCCGCAAGGAAGATTGTAGATTGCGGAAACTTTGGTTTGTTTTTATTTTGAGTCGTAATCCTGCAACCCGCAATTGCGGATTGCGGGAACATTGTATATATTTCCAAACCATTAAACCCCTGCAACTCATTGAAGCCTTCCCCATATTAGATCTCAGCTGTCCACTTGTCTTAATGTTACGGCCCAGATTTAACCCGATGGAATTAATAAATATGTGGAATTTGTTTATGTTTCCTTTTATTATTTTTTATCTTTGAAAATTACCTACTGTGTGTATTTTACAGTAAGTTTTTACCAAGGGTCGTTTTCACCAATTTTTCCAGCTTGAATTAAGGGTCGGCCGACCCTTCTCATGCTTAATATTTTTTCAGTCTTCACCATTCAGGATATACATGAATTGACAGCCTATACTTCGTAGGTTGTATATTTTCACAATCCCCTCATAAATGAAGGGGAGACCAACCCTTCTTCTGCCCACTATTATTTTCATACTAGTTCCAGACTGCCAGAAGGGTCGTGCGATCCTTCTTGTGTTCACCAGTATGGATACAGGTGAATTGCTGGATATTGGTGTTCACAATTATCTACTAAACGAAGGGGTGGCTGACCCTTCTTCTAATTTAAATTTTTCTAGTCTTGGCCATTCTCGTTATACATGAATTGATCTCTATTTTGGCAGGCCAAAATCTCGCAAGATAGTAAGTGATGACATGGAATGTTTGATGAGGCTAGAAAGACACATGATAGTGTTCTTGTGCTATCTGACATCATTCTGGAAAAGTATGGCAAGTTTGTGAAACTTTGGAAATTGACAAAGTATGGAAAAAGTAGTCAAAACTGCTCTGATAGAATACCCACCATAATTCATGGTTTCAGGAAAATGCACGCACCATCATATCATGCTATAGATTGTTGAAGTGGCTTTATAGTTATACATGATTGCGGATTGCGGGAACTATTTGAGTAATGGATTTGTGACATGCATTTCCTCAACACGCAATTCGGATTGCGGAAACTTTGGTTTGTTTTTATTTCAAGCTGTAGTCATGCAACCTGCAATTGCGGATTGCGGGAATGTTGTATATATTTCATAACAATTAAACCCCTGCAACTCGTCTTCTGCATTCTCCAGATTATATCTCAACCGTCGACTTGTCTTAATCTTACGGCTCAGCATTAAGCCGATGGAATTAATAAATATGTTGATTTTGTCTATGTTTCCTTTTATTATTTTTCATCTTCGAAAATTACCTACTGTGTGGATTTTACTGCCAAATCCAGGTTCCAAAACCATACTTTTTCTTTTGATATTTCCACTTTTGAAATTGGTTTTTGCATTGTTCTGATATGATAATTATGACAGTCATTTGAAGTAGTAAAAAATATACAAATTATCAAATGAATCGATGTCTACATAATATGACAGTCATTTGAAGTTGTATTTCATTAACCGACACCCCATTTCAAATGAGGCTCGAGATAAACAAATGAAGGGTCAGCCGACTCTTCTTCTACCCACTATTATTTTCATAATAGTTCTAGACTGCAAGAAGGGTGGTTCAATCCTTCCTGTATTCACCATTCTGGATATAGGTGAATTGTCGGATATTGATGTTCACAATTATCTACTAAAAGAAGGGGAAGCTGATCCTTCTTGTCAGCAACCGAAAGTCCTAATAAATATTGTTTAGGTGTTATAACTTAGGCAATGTCCTGATCCCTACCATATACTGGAGAAGTCGGTTGTGGGGAATTGTCATGCCAACCTTCTTAGATTTAATATTTTTTCATTTCTCTTTCAAATGAAGGATTGGCCGACCCTTCTTGTGGTTAGTATTTTTTCAGTCTTCACTATTCAGGATATAGCTAAATTGACAGCCTATACTTCATAGGTTGAATATTTGGAAAACTCCCTCATACATGAAGGGGCAATCGACCCTTCTTTTCCCCATTATTATCTTCATACCGGTTCTAGACTGCAAGAATGGTCATCAGATCCTTCTTGTGTTCACCAGTATGGATATAGGTGAATTACTGGATATTCGTGTTCACAATTATCTACTAAGCGAAGGGTCGGCCCACCCTTCTTATGATTTTTGTTTTTCCAACCTTGATCATTCTGGTTATACATGGATTGATCTCTATTTTGGCAGGCCAAAATCTCACACGTGTGAACCTCAAAAAGAGCATTAACACCACTGGAAGTGATGATGTGGCATGTATGATGACATGGAATGTGTGATGAGGCTGGAAAGACACATGATGGTGTTTGGGTGCTATCATTAAATTAGTGCCTCAATCTAACATGTTGTATGAAAAGTACAAAAAACTGGTCTAAGAGAATACCCGCCATAATTCATGGTTTGAGAAAAATGCACGGACTATCATATCATGCTATAGGTTGTTGAAGTGGCCATCTAGTCATGGTCTTAGTTTGCCTTAATCATTTCTAAGGAGAAAGTTATAAGTCTTCCAAAATAGGGTTTCAGGATCAACCAAGTTGGAGAAATTCTTGGAAATGACCAAGTGTTGGAAAACTGGTTCAGGTGGCCTTGGGAAAATTCCTGCTGTACCTCATGGGAGAATGATAAAAGGGCGGTTAGATCAATGGCTATTCGATAAAGGGCAGTTAGATCGACAGCCCATAATATTTCCACGTAGCCAACATGCACGACGTAATGGAGGTCTGAACGGTTGCGAAATACCATACCGATGTATGCATGTCGTCTCCACATAATTCCGCAATCAGATAAAGCAGTAAGGAAAACCACCATATCGCGTTGTAAAAACCACCGTCGGTGGTGTATAAAAGAGAAGGGCACGTCAAAATTTGACTTTTGTGTTGCGAACGACAGAGGATTGGAACATGTTTGTGTTGCTCGAAAGTGACAGAGCATAGTTTATTCAACCTGTCCGTGCCAGGTAGGTCTTCTTACCTCATGAAAGCAACTAGAATTGTTTACATAATGGAAGGAAGTAGTCAAACCGTCTGTCAAAACATTGAAACTATGAGGATAGGAGAAACCCTAGTGGACAGAGATAGTGACATTCATGACCCCATAATGGTTAAATTCTCAGTTTCAAAAAACAAAAGCAAGTTGGAGGGTTTATATAAACAAAATTTGGATGTGCACAATGTTTATAAGTCTCATTTTATCCATTTTTGTCTCGAACAACCTTCAAGGCTTCCGGAATTCATTTCGTGGTGTGCAGTAAATTATTCTCAGAGTTGAAGAGTCATTATGAATTCATCACGGAAGAAAATTCTTTGCCATGTAAATGCATCTACCATTAGGAAAGCTCTAGGAGTACCCATGTTTTCCTCCCACGACCAGGAATATTTTTCCGAAGAAACCCTAGTTAGCCAATACAGAGAGTCATCCCCTGAGACCAAACAAACCTTCATCACCAGTTGTCTAAAACCTGGCCTTGCCATTGATAACACCCCCTATCCACTTGACATTAATTTCTTTGATGAAAATTCACAGTTATTTTTGTCACTCATTTCATAGTTTTTAGGGTTTGATGATGATTCCATGGTCACAGAGGTCCAGTTAAGTTTTCTTTTTAGATTAAGCATTGATAAACTAGAAATGGATTACAGTCAAGTACCCTACCTTAAATTTGATGAATTCTTGGCTCAGAACATCCACTCTCAGTTAGTGAATTTCCACACTTCGAGACATTTCAGATTCAAGACACACCTGATGAAAATGCTCCTATTTAGCAGTCGAAAAAATTTACAATTCCCACAGTCTCTGTTTTCAGAAACAGTGGAAGATAGTATGTTTAATTTTCTGAATTTTATTTTATCAGAAGTATACAGATTGATGTTTGGAGAAAATTTGCCTAGAGTATTATCAGAGATGAAGACCCTGATGCAATTAAGCCCAAAAAAAGCAATTGGATACTAGTTTTTAGGGAAGCAAGATATAGTAATCAGACTTTATGGATTTGTTAAGGAGCCCTTTATTCTACCAGCCTTTTTGACTCCGAGAGTTTTTGCTTTGGAGTTTATCAGACAAAAATTGACAGTAGAAAATGACCATTTTCTACTTTTCAAGAAAGCTACAGATATAAATTTCCCTTTAAAAATTGGTCCTTTTATCATCAAGAACAAGAATTCTCTCTCCCTTTTCTACAAAAACATTTAGAAGCAATGAGTTTTAGGAAAGAGACAACTATTAATTATGATCTTTGTCATGTTATTTTTGACAGAAGGAAAGAGAACAAAAATAAATCCTTTGATCACCAAGAGGTTTATGGATTGGCGAAGATGGCAAATTTACTACAATATTAATTAGACATGGAAGTTTCGGGAAGTTCACACGTTGATCCTTCTACCTTGGATAAAGTTTCAGCTGATTTGGTACCTAAGATGGTACCTACCCCGGGAAAGGTTGAAGCAACAAGTAAAAGAAGTTTTTATTAAAGTACTGATATGCCGGTGGAGGAAGAAAGAGAAGCCAAAAGATTAAAAGCAAGCCAAAAAGATGAAGTAGTTGTATCTGACAAAGAAAAGGGAATGAAGAAAGAAAAATACCAAGGGCTAGGTATTCAAGTACAAAAATACAAATTTGATGAGGCAAGAGTTGCAGGTGATTCTAGCAAATTTCATTCAAGAGATGAAATATGTGTAAAATATGGCAAAGACAGACAAACAGCAGCAGAAGCAATGCATAAGTTGTTTTCAGAAGTCAGGAATGTTGTTGATTCAGAAATTACTTTGATGACTAGCAGAGATCCATGAAAACATACTTTGAATTTGGTCATATCATCTGATGATAAGGTCACATAAATGAAATTGAATTTGCAGAAGATAACGGTCCTTGATAAAATTCACCTACATAGACAGACTGGAGAGGTGATTTATGCTGATATGATGAAAGCTACTTTAACAATGGAAAAATTACAGAAAACAGTGAATAGGCTGCAAATCCAGTTGAGCCAAGATAAAATAGATAACAAAGCTCATCAACTGCAAATAGAAAGATTGCAAGATGACCTGGTGAAGAGCAATGATTAACCACATAGAGGGGAGGCAATTAAAAATATTTTAGCTAAGAAAGAAAAGAATATTCAATTACTTCAGCAAAAGGTTAGAATTCCAGCAACACGAAGAATTCAAGCCTCTGAATTAACTGTGTTGGAACAAGAAAAAGAAACTTTATCTCGAGAATTGGATGACTGTCTTACTAAATTGCTCAAGTTTGAGGAAAAAGAGGAAAGTTGGGAAAAAGGATAGATCGAGTCTTAAGACTGGAATTGAAGATCTAAAGGCGAAATTGGAAAATACAGCACAAGAGAAGCAAGGAATAGATCAAGGCAACAAAGAAGCAAGCACAAATGTATAGTTCAAGCTATGTCCCAAGTTAGCTTGAAAGAGGTGGAGATCATAGAACTAAAAGAAGAAAAACAAAGACTAGAAGAGGAAAATCATAAAATGGAAAATGAAATAAAAGAGTTGCCAAAAAACAATAAAGATTTGGTAGGTAGAAATCAGAAGATGATAGGCCAAGTGATAGGACAAATAGCATTGCAAGGTGCAAAGCGTTTGATTTGGGATTCAATCATCGATGAGGATGCAAAATTGAGGCCTTATTTAGATTTTTTGAAGACAAAGGAAGCCATAGTAAATGATAGCTTACAAAGCTGTAAAGCAATGAGAGAAGTTTTAGATAAGATACCAAAAGATACATCCCAGGGTACCATAAGTTTCTTAAATACTCTGACAGAAGGTGATCTGAACGCAATGGCTATCAAAAATAGGGTAACAGTCATAACTTGGGCTAGGAGAGTCCTTAGCAAACATTCTCACATTGAGAATGTTCAGGTTAGTGTAGAACAGATGAAGGAATAGGTTGAAGCATCCAAAAAGGTATTTGAGAAGGTAATACAAAAGGGACTGCTTTCTTTTTGCGATGAAAATAATGAGTTAATTTTCCAGGACAATTATAAGGATTTACTATATAACATCGGGAGGAACCATGAGAAATTTCAAGGTTTGAATCATGTTCTAACAGGGAAAATTCTACTGCAGAAACTCTCCCTTGATTTTGAAATTCTAAACCAGTTGGCCATGATAGTTGAAAAGATTCCTCCAACTTCCATCGCAGAGCACATAGAGATGAAAGCTCTGGTCGAGGAGATGACTAGTTATGAGGTACCTTCTACAGATAAATGGAAGACAGTGAAGAGATATGGGAAAATGAAGTACACCTTGCACACTTGAAGACTACTGTTCGAGAAAGAAGCCCTGTCAGCAACTACAGCCAATAGAAAGACATCAAATGTTATATTCTGAGACATTTTGGAAATTGTATAAATTTTGACCGAAATGGAATGTAATAGTTAGTTTTAAATTTTCTATTTTTAGTTATGAAGAAGTTAGGGTTTTACCTCGAGAGGTTTTACAATGTATAAAGATTTCGGTGTTATTTTATTCAAAGGATTAGATGTTTATTTTTGGCAATGTAGTAATTGTTGGAACCCATGAAGAGATACTCGTTTTGTATTGAGCCCTTCAATTTTGAATAAATATTCCCAAGTAGAGTTGATGCATATTTTGAAGAGTAAAGATTCCTGTGTTATTTTATTCAAAGGATTAAAAAGAATGTGACTTTTTGATGTATATGTAACTTCGAAATGTATTTCACCCGTGTATTTCATCTATGTATATTGTACTCCTATAGAGATGTTATTATTCCTCTATACGGAAGTCTCGTCATTTGTATTGACAAGTGTCGCAAGTGTCGTAACTTGCCGATGGGTTATTAGACCACCATGTGTGGGGTCGGCCTTGATTAAGTTAACATTGGCCTATTGTACTAAGCTAGACAAGTCAGCCCCATAAGTTTATTTGGCAGTCAAGACAAGTATAAATAGAGATCTCCTGATCTCTATTTGGATCACTTCATAACTCACTCTTCCATCAATCAGAAAGTGGCGCACATGTGAGGAGGAGAATCAGCTGCTAGGAGAGTCTATCTCTGTGTAATTTGGTTGTACTATTGCTCTATCTATCTCTGAGGAAGTTGTGGGGTTTTTCACCTTAGCGTTTTCCCCACAGAAACTCTGTGTGTCTATTGTCTCTTATGTTAGATTCTTGTGATGATTGACATGCTTGCTATGATTGATATGCATTGATATACTGTACATGTTATTCTCTCAGTAAATATCCTAGATTATATTGAATTAATTCTCAAAAAATTAACATGGTATCATAGCTAACCTGAGAAGAAGACATTGTGCAGTGGTGGAAACCAGGGTTTCTTGTTTATTGGGTTTCTCTCCAAAGATTTTGGAAAATCAATATGATAGATTGACTCTCCTCAGCAAGGTGAATCTTTCTCGCCAATCAGAATTCAATTTTGAGCACTTTCATTTTTAGCCCTAAACATTAGGGTTTCCACAAAAATAGGAATTTCTGAAATCTAAAGACATAGCTGGAAGCTCCTTGGAAAAATCAAATTTTAGAGCTTTGGATCGAGATTTTTGGCTAGGTATATCTCCGGGAAACTCAAACCCTAATTCAGGGTCCTCTCAAGTGAACTCGGTAAGACTAAAAGGCATTTCTGAAGGGTCAAGCTTTGCAAATCTCAAATTCTAAATACACCAGGATGATCAACTCATCAAGGCGCATCTTTCTATCCTTTCATAAAGTTGAAATTCACATTTTGAATTTTTAGGGTTTCTCTAACAAACCATAATCTAGGACCAGATCCAGTTTTCAACAAATCAAGTGGTAAGACCTAAATATTTTCTATTTCCATTTGAAGTACTCTTTAAAGATGTCTCACCACACCAAGCTTGAGGACAAGCTTGAAGGGGCTGATAACTTCCGAGCCTAGAAGTATAGGATTGGGTTAATCCTGGAAGAGAATGAGTTAGACTCATATATAAGGGAAGAGGTCCCTGTCCCAAAGGGAGAAGAGGCTAAACCCTACACAAGAAGAAATTGGTCAAGGAAAAGAGAATCATTGCTGATTGTATCAAGGACCATCTCATCCCCCATGTGTCATCTCTGAAGACACCCAAAGATATGTTTGATTCCCTATCCAAGCTATTTGAAGGGAAGAACATAAATCGAAAGATGACTCTGCGGAACCAATTGAAAGGGGTAAAACATCAGAATGGAGAATCCATTCAATCTTATTTTTATAGGGTCTCTCATATCAAGGAACAACTAGAAGTAGTGGATAAAATGGTGAAGTTGTCATGATCACTCTGAATGGCCTAGCCAGGTCATGGGATTCCTTTATCCAAGGAATCTGTGCAGGAAAGAAGTTGGTATCCTTCAGCAGACTGCGGGAAGAATGCTCACAAGAAGAAGCAAGGATTGTGGCACGAGAAGAAAAGATGGGGAATGAAGATCAAGCTCTCACAGCTCACACCAAGAAAGGGAAGTCCAAGAGAGAGCCATCTCTCTTCAAGAAATATTCACATCACCATAAAGAAAGGAGAATATGCTTCACCTGTAATGAAAAGGGACATATTTCTATAAATTGTCCCAAGAACAAGAAGGACAACAACAACTTCAACAAGAAGAATAAGGGCAGCAAAAGAAGGTACCATGCTCATGCTGCCGAGGATGATGAACCTCCCAAGAGGAAGGCTAGAGCAGAAAGTGATGATGATGACTCATCAAGCAAAGAAGAGTATGTTCTAATCTCTGCTCTCATAGGTACTATTTCTCATGGTTGTAATGATTGGATTATTGACAGTGGGGCTTCCAAACACATGACTGGGTTTAAAGAATATTTCATAAATCTATCTGAACATGAATCACCCCATAAGGTGAAACTTGGGGATGATTATCAATACCCTATCAAAGGAAGTGGGGAAGCCTCCTACAACCTAGACTCTAGAAAGTATTTGAAAATGAAAGAAGTTCTTTATGTACCTAGGCTCAAGAAAAACCTACTCTACATATATGCATTGAATGCAAAAGGTACGAGGGTTGCATTTGTGGATGGCCAAATTCTAATGTCGCCAAAGGGAAAGACCATAGATGATGAAGTGGTGATTGGAGAGCAAGAGGGAGGATTGTATAAATTGAAGGGACAACCTAAACATGCCATGGTGCATGATTCCATGGAGCCAAGTGAACTTTGGCATAGAAGACTTGCAGATATGCACTACAGAGCATTACCAATTGCAAGTAAAGCTATAGAAGGTCTTCCTAAAATCAAGACCAAGAATGAAGGTGTTTGCAAAGGATGTGCAAAAGGAAAGAACATAAAGAAGGCATTTCCAAGCAATGAAAGCAAGGAAAAAATTATCTTGAAAATTATCCACTCCGATGTATGTGGTCCAATGTCATCCAGTTCTCTAAGTGGGTATGCTTACTATGTCTCTTTCATTGATGACTTCTCCAGTAAGACTTGGGTTTACTTCTTGGAGAACAAAGATGAAGTGTTTGATAAGTTCAAGGAATTCAAAACCTTGATGGAGAACCAAACTGATAAGAAGATCAAAACATTCAGATCCGACAATGGTGGAGAATTCACTTTAGGTGACTTCAAGAAGCTATGCAGTGATTCAAGGATTAAGAGGGAGTTCACCACTCCTTAAAATTCACAATAAAAAGGTGTAGAAGAAGTTACTTCAGAATAGGACTCCAACCGCTCCTACAAAGTAGCAAAGATTCAGAGGGAGTCCACCCAACAAACAAACAAAGATAAGTATCTAAATTGTCATTTCTTGTATATTCTATTTGTTTAAAATAATGTTATTCGGTGATTTATATGCTTATGTTCATAGACTTAGGTTGTGTATTATGCATATTAAAATAATTGCATTGATGAATGAGATACTACTAATATGCAAGTAATGGGTAAGTGGCCTATGGTACTGTACAGCATTCCATTGCTACTTATTTAGAATGAAACCACTTTGCTGACATGTTGGGAGTTGTGCACACTCTTAACAATGTTGTGGTAGAGATTGGAAGGCATATAGAAAGTTACAGGATATGGATAAATGTTGTATTGAAGCATTGGCTTAAATAATTGCATGACTGTATGACATATATTCTTACATGTAAGATTTTGTTATGAAACTATGAGATGTTTCTAATCATTCAATTTTAACTTGTCTTGTAGGAAAGATCGTATACCATCACCTACAAAAGAAGGAATACAACATTTGTTCCAGCAACAAAGTTATCTATTGACGATATTGAAGTTCCCAAGATTTGGGAAGCATGCCATGGTCGAAGAATTCCAATCAATAATGAAGAATGATGTTTGGGATGTTGTCCCAAGACCTGAAGGGAAGTATTTTGTGACTTCCAAATGGATATACAAGATCAAGCATGCTGCAGATAGCATCATAGAGAAATACAAGGCAAGATTCGTAGCTCGTGGCTTCTCTCAGAAAGAAGGAATAGATTATGAAGAAACTTTTTATCTTGTAGCCAGGTACACTTCCATCAGATCAGTACTTGCTCTGGCTACAGTGATGAAATGGATGATACACCAGATGAATGTCAAGACTGCTTTCTTGAATGGTGTAGTTGAAGAGGAAGTGTATGTGGAGCAGCCACTCGGTTTTGAAATACATGATAGGGAGTCATATGTGTGCAGATTGAAGAATGCCTTGTATGGCTTGAAGCAAGTTCCTAGGACTTGGTATGGTAGGATGGATAGTTTCTATCTAGTTTGGGCTTTACCAAGAGTAAAGCGGATTCCAACCTTTACTACAAGGTTGTGGAAGGAAATCCTGTGATACTACTCCTGTATGTGGATGACCTGTTTGTAATAGGAGATGATAGATTGATTGCCGATACAAAGAGGAAGCTTGCTGCTGAGTTTGAGATGAAGGACTTGGGGATGATGCACTATTTTTTAGGTATGGAGGTGTGGCAGAGTGCAGATGGAATCTTCCTTGGACAAGGGAAGTATGCAGTAGAGATCCTGAAGAGGTTCGGGATGATGGACTGCAAGGACATGGCCACACCTATGGCATCGAACCTGAATCTTTTGTGTGATGCTTCATCTGAGTTGATTGATGTCACTATGTATCGTCAGATGATTGGGTCCTTGATGTACCTGACAAACACAAGACCAGATATTTTTTTTGTGGTGAACACGTTGAGCCAGTTGCTGACAGATCCGAGGAGTGTTCACCTGGTTGTTGTAAAGCATATTATGAGGTACCTGAAGGGTACAGTTGATTATGGGCTCAAGTATGATGCGAATCAAAAGTTTAACCTATAGGGTTATGTTGATTCAGATTGGGCAGGCAGTGCTGCAGATAGGAAGAGCACTTATGGGTGCTGCTTCAATATGGGATCAGGTGTGATATCTTGGTTTAGCAAGAAGCAATCCGTCGTAGCACTAAGTACAACTGAGGTAGAGTATGTTGTAGCCTGTTCGGCTGCTTGTGAGGCAGTATGGATTCGAAAGCTACTGTCTGAGTTATTTGATCTACCGCTCGAGGCTACTGGTATATTTTGTGACAACCAGAGTTGTGTGAAGCTGTCTGAGAACCCAGTGTTCCATGATAGGTCAAAACACATAGAGATCAAATATCACTCTATCAGGGATATGGTACAGAGGGGAGCAGTGAAGCTCATGTATGTTGCGACAGATGAGCAGATTGCAGATGTGTTAACGAATCCACTAGCCAGAGTGAAGTTCAAGTACTTCAGAGAGAGGCTTGGTGTTCTTCAGATTGACGACACTTTTAGGAAGAAGTGATGGAGACATTTGTTGAAGCCATTCCAAGCATGGTGGAAGGAGGATCCTTCACATGGCTATGGATATAAGCAATGGATAATGAGCATCAGGATGATGTTATAGTTCCTGCTCTGTATGATCAGTTGGATCATTTATGTATGTATGCATCATGTTGGATGCTTGAACCATGTATTTGTAAATGTATCAGGTGGATACATTGTATGATCTGGTAGATCATGTATGTTGATGGATACATTGTGTGGATAATGTATCTATGTATGTATCAGGTAGATACATTATATATGATGATATGTATCAGGTAGATACTTGACATGCATCAGGATGATGCAGTGATGATGATCAGGATGATCATGTGTACATCAGGATGATGTATGCAGAGTATCAGGATGATGCTCTGTGGCCGTGGATAGGTTGTGCAGATGAGCATGTAAGTAGACCTGGGAGATCTGGACAGGATGAAAAAGGCCTCAGATGCTCTTTCGAGGCATTGCTCTGGGAGGACATATAATAGCGCCCTGGGAGATTTGTAGATGCTCTTGCTGGGTTTTGTCACTGGCATATAATAGCTCCCTGGGAGATCTGGCAAATTCTCTTGCAAGGTTTTGTCCTACGGCATGTAATGTGTCCTTGAGAGATCCGACAGGTGGAGTTGTGTGCTCGTAACATCCTGGCATGCTCTTGCAAGGTTTTTCCATGACCACATGTAATATGCTCCTGGGATATCCGACAGGTAGAGCTGTGTGCTCGTAACAGCCTAGGATGCTTCAGCCAGGTCTTGTGGTGGACCACATGTAATGTGCTCCTGGGAGATCCGACAGGTAGAGCTGTGTGTTCGTAACAACCTGGGATGCTTCATCGAGGTTTTGTGGTGAGATCACATGTAATGTGATCCTAGGAGATCCGACATGTAGATTTGTGTGCTCGTAATAGCCTGGGATGCTACAGCCAGGTTTTGTGATGGGTCACATGTAATGTGCTCCTGGGAGATCCGACAGGTAGAGTTGTGTGCTTGTAACAGCCTGGGATGTTGTAGCCAGGTTTTGTGATGCACGTAATAATTCCTGAGGATTCCACAGTATGACCAGTGATGATGAAGACCTGTAGATGGTGGGCCTACATTCAGTATGAAAAAGGACTGGCTCTGTAGAACTTCCTATGACGAGTAGATTCAGAGATTGATTGAGATAGCAGCAACAATGATGATGATGATGATTCGAGGATGATGATTCACTGATGATGATCCATAGAAGAAGACTTGTGCTAGCAGATCTGTGTCGAGAAATACCTTCCTAGTTAAGAGGGAGTGTTGATGTATATGTAACTTTGGAATGTATTTCACCCATGTATTTCATCTATGTATATTGTACTCCTATAGAGATGTTATTATTCCTCTATACGAAAGTGTCGTCATTTGTATTAACAAGTGTCACAAGTGTCGTAACTTGCCGATGGTTTATTAGACCACCATGTGTGGGGTCGACCCTGATTAAGTTAACATTGGGTTATTGTACTAAGCTAGACAAGTCGGCCCCATAAGTTTATTAGGCAGTCAGGACAAGTATAAATAGAGATCTCCCGATCTCTATTTGGATCACTTCATAAATCACTCTTCCATCACTCGGAAAGTGGCGCACATGTGAGGAGGAGGATCAGCTGCTAGGAGGAGTCTATCTCTGTGTACTTTGGTTGTACTTTGGTTGTACTATTTCTCTATCTATCTCTGAGGAAGTTGTGGGTTTTTTCACCTTAGGGTTTTCCCCACATAAACTCTGTGTGTCTATTGTCTCTTATGTTAGCTTCTTGTGATGATTGACATGATTTCTATGAGTGATATACTTTGATATACTGTACATGTTATTCTCTCAGTAAAGATCCTAGAGTATATTGAATTAATGCTCAAAAAATTAACATGATTGTCCTATCAATGATGATCTAATTAACAAATTAAATTATGACGATAATGACTACGCTCTTATTGCAGAATGTGAAACTATATGAATCAAGTTAAGAAATTGACTGATGCATAACCTACATAAAAATAATATGAATGATAAATCAAGCACACAGATTTATGTGTTTCATGATTTAACAATACAAAACAGAGTTATTAGATGTATGTATGAAAAACCAAAATGAATCAAGGAAACTTGATACACATAACAAAAGAAAGTAAAATAGAAACTAACTAAAATTCTTTAAAGATTGTAAAATATTACTAGCCTCCAAGTACATAGTGTCTCCAGTTCTCTCCTTCGATGGTCCCCCCCATTCATGCGATTTGCCTAGTCTTATTTTCATACTAGTTCTAGACTGCAAGAATGGTCGTCTGATCCTTCTTGTGCTAACCATTCTAGATACAGGTGAATTGTTGGATACCAATGTTCTCAATTATCTACTAAATGAAGGGTCGACTGACCCTTCTTGTGCTTAGTATTTTTCCATTATTTTCCATTCTGGTTATACATGAAATGATAGCCTAGCCTTAGTATTTTTCCATTATTTGACCATTCTAGTTTTCGGTTGTAAATGTTTATTCTTTATATATAAAATACTTTTGTTCTTAATATGTAAAATGCATTTGTTCTTAATATGTAAAATGCTTTTGTTCTTAATATGTAAAATACAATGAGCTATATTCAAATAGATATATTCATCATTTGACCATATTTCTCTATAAAATACTTCTCTATAATTATATTGAAGCATATAGATGGATTTATTCAAAAGGTTGTGCATAGCCATTCATTACAAAAAGGAGAGCCTGGAAGCATGAATAGATTTCCCAGTATGGCTATGTAAATTTAACAAGTTGATGCAAAAAAAATTCCAAAATTGATGTAAAAACTAATCCAAGTAGGGATCTCTTCTACAAAAAGTTCTGCCGCTGAACTGAGGTAGACTCAGCAATTCTCATGTCCAAAGAGGGGGATTCTTGGCAATTGCTGCACTGTGACATCCTGGCCATCTTCAAAATTTAATATTTTATAAAATCCACTGTCCCCATAAGTTCAATATGATTGCATTCGAAATCATCAATTCTGGAGTCGTAATAGGTTAATTGCTGAGAGATATACCGCATGTGGTCGGCTGACTCTCTATGCGCTTTGATGCCCAAGAAGACTTCCTCATAAACCTTTAACATGCGTTTTTTGAAGTCTTCTACACTGGACCTTATGGACATCACTCCGTCAGCAAGGCCCACCATTGAACTAAGAGAAGAGGTCAGACACGAGACCGACCAGAGGTTATATTCTCCTCTTGCTCCTTGTTGGTCCATAATGCTTGTCGAACTGAAGTTTACTTTTTCAAGTAATTGTAAATAAGTAACTTTACACATTTACATTAGTATCATTATAGTAGCATTATACGGAAACTATTCTATTTTATTAAATAGAATCATTCTTATTTCGTTTTTTTAATAGAAAAATTCTTTCTTTTTGTTTTATTTTAAATAGAAACATTCTTTTTTTTTTCTTTTTAAATCAAAGCATTATTTCTTTTTTCTTTTTTTTAAATAGAATGAAATATCATAAAAGGGAGAACACAAGAAGGATCGACCGACCCTTATTACAGTGTCGAATTATTATGAAAATAATATTGGGAATAAGAAGGGTCGCTCAACCCTTTTGTAGTGTCGAACTATTATAAAAATAATATTGGGAATAAGATGGGTCGTCCAACCCTTCAATTACGAGGGAATTGTAAAAATAGAACACCTTGTAAGTTATAACATATAAAAATGGTTTCTGAGTAATTTTTTTTTCGATCCTTGTTTGTCGACAAGAAGGATTGGCCAACCCTTTTTTTTGCAGTTATTTGTGAAAACATTTATCAAGAAAGACAGCTATATCCATACTGGAGAACTCAAGAAGGATCGAGTGACCCTTCTTGTAGTGTCAAACTATTATGAAAATAATATTGGGAATAAGAAGGGTCGGCCAACCTTTCATCTAGGAGGGAATGGTAAAAATAGAATGCCTTAGAGAAAGAGCGGCCACTCTTTCTCTAAGAGTATTTCTACTTGCCAGCAAATTCTTTGAGACAAAAATTCTATAAATTTGGTGACATGTGGAACTCTTATATTGTGACATGTGGCATATCTGATTTTTAAAATTATTTCAAAGATTTTTTAAATGAATATTAAGGATATTAATGGTACCAAGCATGTTGTCCAGAGTATTTTCAACGAATCGATTGGAGTAATAAGTGTACGATTACTCCAGCAAAATTTGTAGGCGCTACAAATGATATCTATGATCCTGCCATACTGTGATAATTACCATTGACCCCATCGAGAGACTTTTTTGGTGAAACGACATAAACATTATGTGGACTAAAAGCATGATGAGATTATTCACATGAGGGATACAATCCATCATTTATGGGGAATATTATTCAGACTGTGGTAGGCCATTTAATGCGCTGGAAGCAGGCATGTTGGCCGTTGGATTTTCAAGGAATCAATTGGAGTGATGCATGTGCGAATACTCCAGCAAAATCTGTAGTCGCTACCGATGATATCTTTGACCACCATGATCCCACCATACTATCTTAATTACCATTCCCCATCCTTCCTAGACTCCCATCCCATTCAATCCATTAACACAGTGGCCACTCACTATATATAGGCTAATCCATCAACACAATGGCCACTCACAGCAAACTGAAATAGAATTTTTCAGTTTGTTCGCCATGGAATTTTTTAGTTTGTTCGCCTTGAGTCTTATGATTGCTCCCCAGTTCTGCTCATGATATATGAGAATATAGAAGTTGGCTCCCTTGAAAATCCCTGGGTATGTATGGATTTTTCATTAAGTTCCTGCAACAAGGAGGGTACATAGGGAGATTAGCACTGTCGAAGTCCCAATAAATGGAATTGTCATTATGTTCCTGGCTTTCTTCTCTAAGACAACATGTGTTGTTGCGGTCATTAACACTTGCAGCAGTTGTCGAAATTTTTTTTAGTACCAGACCATGCTATCAGCTTCTTCTTACTCTTGTTTCAATTCATGAAAATGGTCTAACAGTCAATGGGGTGTTGTTTGCTCGCTTTGATAGATGACTCTTTAGCTCACTTTATTTCTCATTGCCCTCTTCTTCAAAATCTTGAGCTAATCTATTTTTATGGACTGCGGAAGCCTGTTATTTCCTCTCCCAACATTGCACACTTACTATGTGTAATGGGCTGCAGCTTTAACTATGAATTGTCAGAATCTTATAGCTATGAAGAAATTTTCTCATATAATGGATCTAATGCACCATTTTCCTGCAGAGAAATTTGTGGAGATACTAGATAGCTTGAAATCATTGAATAATATTGATATCCATATTCTGAAGCCTCTTCCTCTTCTCAACTTATTGGAGCAACTTCCTATCCTTGAAAGACTACATATCCGCAAAAGGTTTTTCTCTGTAAGAAAGAAATTTTGTAGTCATTATTATACACACTTCTAATTTAAGTCTTTGCTTATCATTTGCAAAGTATATTTCATTGGTTGAATTCCTTTTCTTTCACTAACTATGGTTTTAGGAGCTAACCCATCTAAGCGGGATGCCCAGACCAACTGTCTGGCCATCCCCTATTATGGTGCACTTGGCAATTTCGGAATAGTTTCTTTGTTTTTATTGTGCATGATTATATGTGTGCTCATGCATTGGCTACAATAAAACGATTATTTTTGCATTTGTTAGAAATGGTTTCTTTTTACGGCAGCGTGATAAACAGTTATTTGTTTGCTATGCATGTATTCGAAAGAGATGCAATATCGCCGTGTCTAGGCTATCTGCTTGCTAATATTCGGATGTTTGTGCCTCCAGATCATGCTGTCAGCTTCTTCTAACTGCGCTAAGTGGTTGAATCAGCATTCTATCTCAAATTTTGTTGAGCGACTCTTGGATGATGTAGTATCATACTTAACAGACAGTAAACTTGTTATCACCATCGCACATTTTTTCCACTATTCATCAACAAATAACTACATCTGGCCCAGAGAGATTACTAGTCTTTGCAAAAGTATTCCCTTTGTAGCTAAAGTTGGGAAAATCATCAAGGTAGGAAGCTTTCTAAAGTTTCTCCAGCCTGCATCCCCAAGTAACTAGTCCAAGTTAATGGGATGGAAATTGGAATCCTTGGATGACTATGGGATTTTCAACACTTTTTGAAGTTTAACATATACTACCACCTTCTGCAAGAGGTATGATGTATTCATTGAATGATTTGGTTTCATTCTTTCAAAGACATTTGCAGCAGTCATCGAATGTTGTTTTAGTACAGTCCTTCATGTCTGGAATGAGTCTAGTGCTTCTAATTCTACAAGTCGAAGCGAAGAAGACGTCGACCCCAGCCATATTAGGATGAGGGTGAAAGTTCTCAAGGAGTTATAAGCATCCTAAAGGTGTTGTATGCTTATGATCGAGAGGTTGGTAGATGTATCAAGGTAGGAGAAGCCAACAATGAGGGTAAAAAGAAAATTCAATTGTGTAGATTAGTGGATGGCTCGGGAGGTGGTGGAAGTGATGCGATCCACGACTTTCAGTATGGGAGGGGAAGATGATGCCTAGTAGTATGACACGGGATGGAACAGCATAGTATGACGGGAAAAACTTACTGGCACCGGTGAACAGGGTAGGTTATAATCTCGGTCAGCAATGATGAAGGAAGGTCACTTGTGCAGCATGACATGTGACCCAACTGGTTCCGAAGATGAGGTGACCCACATCTTTCGAAGTTTGCGAGAAATGTGAGATCAAGTATTGTCATGTGAGGGATGTTAGAAGGATAGACTAGCAAAGGGGCCTCTAACTGTTATCCCGGATGATTACCGATATGATGGATGGTACCTCTGCATCATCATTGGCTACGCCGTCTATCTGGGAAAACGTTGCTGATCATGTTGAAGGTCATCTCAGACCTTGGGCATCATGGTTACTAGATTGAGGAATCCGATCGAGTTATCATGGAAATTATAGCCACATGTATCCGCTGTCATCATCACAGCAGTTATGGATATGGTTTTCACGTCCCTTGTCCGAAGTTTGTATATGGGAAAGATGGTGTACCTAGTGGTTCAAGCATCTTTTATGTTGGGATTGGCTCATGGAGAAACGCCAGGAGTTCGAAGTGGTGTTCATGCTAGAATAAACATGGGATGAGGTGGAGGAAAATCTTATCCTTCCATCTCTTATGGTATTTGACCTCATAGAATCCAGCTCTGCTAGCGAAGATGAGGAGCATGATAGACGACAAGTGTCCAAAGGAATCCGATGGCGGGGGAAGAAGGAGACTCTCGAAATCAAATGAGGTAGCCAACTGGATGTAGAAATGGTTCACGATTTTGTAATCTCTACTGAAGAAGTGACATCGATCCTTCCAGATGATGCATCGCATACTGATAGCTCATTGAGAGTGGAATATTTCTTTGTCTTGCAAGGTCATTTTCAAACCCAGGGTTAATACGGCCCTATGTCTATGATATTCCATTCCTTTTCTTAATCAGTCTTTTTGGGACATGACACGTATGTAATATTCCTAAATTTTTGGGTCAAATGAGGTGTCATTCATATATTACTGTTCTGGTAGTAGGCGAGTCGAGCAAGGGGCTCCCAGCATCTATATATATGCGATGTAATAGAATGATAAAGGGTTGAAAAATATTGTTGAAAACTCTTATGAGAAATTTGGTGTATTGTTCTTTAAGAAGCTTTTGAGCTATTTTGAATAAAGTTTGCAGAGTCGAGCCAATGTTTTCTCAGGGATTCTTGTGTAACTGGTCTTGTAGTCTGTTCCTTCTTTTTTCCATGTGAATTGTGTATCTCTCATTGTTAATTCCAGTCTGTAACTTTCTTTCATACTTGGTGCAGTGTGATAGCTAAGTAGAATTCATAGAAATTAAGCTCTACTTATCTTTTTTCCAAGTATTTTTCCATTACTTTTCTGCTAAAGTTGATATAGGATTCATCATTGTATGCCTTATGTCAATGGATTGTTTCTTTCTCTTTTGTTCCACCAATTAAAATCACTTTGACTATGAGCTGTTTACTACCTCACCCCTCTGTTAATGCATTTGTGAAGCATTTGTAAATGAATTTTCAGAGTTTGTTTGAATGTGACTCCATTGCCCAAATAAAGATTCATACGTTTCATCCAAGCTACATTTAAACCATTTTGTTTTCCGACAAAAATATGATCTTCTGTATTGTTGTAATTGAATATCTTGAATGATGAATACTAGTACATGTTTTCATTGTTGACAACTTTGATTATTCCAGTCTTTCATAGAGTTGTAGAGAGAGCCCTCTTAGACTAAGTTGGGTCAGTAGCTTAAGTCTAAAGATTGGTTAGTGGTTACCCTAGTTTTTCCTCTCCCACAACCTAGGGGGTCATTTTGGGTGTTAACAGCAGTTTTCATTTGTAAATGTTCAAAATTTTAAGGTGAAAAAATCAATGTCTAAAATATTCAGTCATTGTTTGAATGTCAAGTCAATTGTACTTCCGTTTTTTGACATGAAGGATCAGCAGCCCCTTCTTTTTGTAGTTAATTGTGAAAAAATTTATCCAGCAATTTAGCTATATCCAAAATGGAGAGCACAAGAAGGATCGACCGACTCTTCTTGCAGTGTTAAACTATTATGAAAATAATATTGGGAATAAGAACAGTCGGTCGACCCTTCAATTTTGAGGGAATTATAAAAATAGAACACCTTGGAAGTTATAACATATAAAAATAGTTTGTCCCAACTTCTGTTTTACGAAAAGAAGGATTGGCCACCCCTTATTTTCGAAGTTAACTGTGAAAACCTTTATCCAACAATCCAGCTATATCCATAATGGAAAACACAAGAAGGATCGACCAACCCTTCTTGTAGTGTCTAAATATTATGGAAAGAATATTGGTAATAAGAAGGGTCGAGTGACCCATTCTTGCAGTGTCGAACTATTATAAAAAAAATATGGGGAATAAGAAGGGTCAGCCGACCCTTCAATTACGAGGGAATTGTAAAAATAGAACACCTTGGAAGTTATATAATATAAAAATGGTTTGTACCTACTTCCGTTTTACGACAAGAAGGATCGGCTGCCCCTTCTTTTAGTAGTTAACTGTCAAAACCTTTACCCAGCAATTCAGCTATAGCCATAATGGATAATACAGGAAGGATCGACCAACCCTTCTTCCAGTGTCGAACTATTATGAAAAGAATATTACGAATAAGAAGGGTCGGCGGATCGTTCTTTTAGGAGGGAATTGTAACAATAGAACACCTTGGAGAAATGAGAATATGTCCACTTGCCAGCAAAGTCTTTAAAGCAAAACATCTATAAATTTTGTCCTTAAAATGTTAATATCTAGTATCCTAGGGTGACACGTGGAATGATCATATTGTGACACGTCGCATATTTGACTTGGCACTTTGAGTATATGGAGGTTACTATTTTTATTTGATTTGGAACATTGAGTATAGCGAGGTTACCAATGCATGTTTAACCACAACACAATCACCCTGTAGCTAGAATGCTAATTGAAAAATTAACATGGATTTATTAATTTATGTTAATCATTTGCAGAAATAGATAAATGTTTTAATTAAATAAATTAACTTAAAACATAAAAGACACACAGATCATGAGTACTAAAGACAAATCCAAACTATAGATCAATGTATGGATTATTGATTACAAATATGATTAAACATGACAGTTCTTTGCAAAGGAAACTAATCAAAGGCAGGATAGCCACCCACTCACAGTCAAAGAGCTTTTTTTTGGTGATTAAAGAATAATATATGAACAACCCATCAATATAGAGCATATGATAATGAATTCTATACTGACTTTATCATAAAATGGTAGTGGATGCTTGAAATGAAAGCAATAGAGCATAATATTTATGAATTATGTCCCGATACAACACTTATCAAGGCATGAAAAAGCATAACAGTATGAAATAAACAGTGAGAGAAACATTCACATAAGAGAAGAAGTAAACAGACAGGTTGAAATTTGAAGTAAGAATCATTGGGCATGGAGTCGAAAACTAAACAATTTATATACCAGCAGATAAACCACCGTAAATATTTTCACAGAGGCAAGGTAGTTGTTAGATTCCAGTCAAAGCTTTTTGTAGGTGATTTACAAAGAAACATAGACAGTCCATCAATAATGGGCACCAAGTTATAGATGAATACACTATCAATTTTAAGAAGAGAAAAATACAATCGACTGTAAACAAGATCAACACATAAATCTCCGATTCTGTAAAGATGAGTTATTTCCTGTGTGGCTCTTTATATTCAAATATATCAACTCGATACAAAATTCTTGTCTCTCCAAAAAGTTTCCAACCCTTTCAAAGTAATTCATAATGTCTTTTATACAAAATGTCTTTTAACTAAAAACTGAAATAACTTAATTAAACTTTCCAAATGTCATTTGAGTCAAAGTCACAAACAATATTACAAATTTCTTTTGAATAAAAATACTTCAAAATCCTCATTTGATGTAG
Organism: Larix kaempferi; assembly: GCA_027924585.1. Lineage (NCBI taxonomy): Eukaryota > Viridiplantae > Streptophyta > Pinopsida > Pinales > Pinaceae > Larix > Larix kaempferi. The sequence continues at coordinate 380,684 of BSBM01001910.1, forward strand.
AACCCAACAGCTAATTTCAAGAATGAACTGTGTACTTCATTTTTCCGTACTTTTCCACGTTTATCCATTGTTCAGCAGTTGGATGATCATAGTTGGACATCTCTTTTTTCATGACTCACATTTCAACATGATCTGCATAAGAAATCTATGGAAGTCTTTCACCAATTGAAACCATTTTGTTTAGAATTTCAAAATCTTCTGCAATCTTTTCCATTAAAATTTTCCCTGCCAATAAATTTAAATACTGAAATTTCATATGACATATCACTCCAATCCAACTACAGATATTGCTAGAGTAACTGTAATCGTACATGTATCACACCAATCCAACGACCAGCATGCCTATTGCCAGTGCATTAAATGGCCTACAGCAGGATGAATAATATTCATCGTAAATGATGGATTGTATCACTTGTGTGAATAATCTCATCATGCTTTAGTCCACATTATGTTTATGTCTTGTCACCAACAAAGTCTTGGATGAGGAATGGTAATTATCACAGTATGATGGTCATAAATTCCTTACACCATCTTCATCTCAACCATAAATTCCTTACACTTTTCCTCAGCAACTCAACCATAAATTCCTTACACCATCTTCATCTCCAACTGTAACTTCTCATTTCTCCACAAACTGCAAGCTATACTTCTCATATCTACCGAGCCCAGAGGAGAGATCAAATCAAATTTTCCATGCTAGATTTCATAATCAATACATGAATTTCTTATAGTAAGAGAAAAAACTAGAACTAGCAAGAGTATTACCAAACTGCAAGCTATACTTCTCATTTGGAACCTGCTGATATAACATCCACGTTGCTGGTTCAGAAAATGCAGGATCTTAAAACAGTCCCCAAATGTTAAATGGTGCCACTAATATCCTCAATATTCGTTTAAACAATCTTTAAACCAATTTTAAAAATAAAATATGCCACGTGTCACAATATAAGCGTTCCACCTGTCACAAAATTTATAGATGTTTTGCTTCAAAGACTTTGCTGGCAAGTAGAAATATTCTCAGAGAAAGAGCGGCCGCTCTTTCTCCATGGTGTTCTATTGTTACAAATCCCTCGTAAATGATGGGTCGGTCGACCCTTCGTATTCCCAATATTCTTTTCATAATAGTTTGACACTACAATAAGTGTCAGTCGATCCTTCTTGTGTTCTCTATTATGGATATAGCTGAATTGTTGGATAAAGGTTTTCACAACTAACTATGAAAAGAAGGGGCAGCTAATCCTTCTTATCGGAAAACGAAAGTCGAGAGAAACCATTTTTATATGTTAAAACTTCCAAAATGTTCTATTTTTAAAATTGCCTCGTAATTGAAAGGTCGGCCGGCCCTTCGTATTCCCAAAATTATTTTCTTAATAGTTCAACACTGCGAGAAGGGTCGGTCGACCCTTCTTTTGTTCACCATTGTGTATATATCTGAATTGCTACATAAATGTTTTCATAATTAACTACGAAAAGAAGGGGCGGCCGATCCTTCTTATCGGAAAACAAAAGTTGAGACCAACCATTTTTATATGTTATAACTTAGCCGATTGACTGGCTATTCAAATAATCAGTGAATATTTTAGACATTGGACTTTTCACCTTAGAATTTTGAACATTTAAAAATGTAAATTGCATTTTTTATTTGAAATTCACACTTTTCAACTGAGAAATTGCATTTTTTATTCGAAATTCACACTTTTCAAATGAGAAATTGCATTTTTTTATTTGAAATTCACACTTTTCAAAGCACAATTTGCATTTTTTTTATTTGAATTCAGACTATTCGAATAGAAAAACACACTTTTCAAAGCCAATATTGCCACTTTCAGAACTTGATTTTGCACTTTAGAAAGGTTGATATTGACACTTTCAATGTCAGGTTGATGTTGATACTTTCCTTTGAAATTTTATTGCATTTTTTTAGTGTTTTTGTGAGTTGTGGAAAGCACAAAGTTCTTCCAAAAGTCAGGTTCTTTCCGCAACCCGCAATCTGCAATCTGCAATGCAGATTGTGGAAGCAGCTTGCCTTTTGGTTTTTAAACATTTTCTTTCTGCAACCCGCAATCCTCAATGCGGATTGTGGATGCAGAAGTATTCTTCAATACTTGTGTTCTTTTACATCTACAACCCACAATTTGGGATTGCTGGAAGAGTCTTAAAATAGTTTTGCACTTTGCGTTCCCGCAACCCGCAACCCGCAATTGCGGATTGCGGAAAGAATGTATATATTTATGAAATAAAACCCCGCAATCCTTTTAATTTTAACCACCGATTTGTCTTGATCCTGTGGATGAGATTACACTGTTTGATTTAAATGAAGTTTAGCTTGTCCATTTTCCCCTCTACCATTTTTAAAAATTGCAATTAGGCTCGTAACTGCGATTTTCACCTTCGGCCAAATTTGAAGTCATAGTCATTGATCCGACTAATCCATAATGATAACTTGTTTAGATTTGACATCAAATAATACGTGATATAATTAAAATTGTACTTCATCTTAATCCAAATTTTGTTGGCGCATGCCATATGTTTTTTCATTACGGATGTGATAATTGCATTTCTCAGACTGAAAGGTTTTAATCATGGCAATTTATTACAGTTAATCATTATGGGATATTTATGGGAAATTTGTTAGTCGTCATATTCCATAGAAAAATTCTTGTTATTCAATTTCCATAGATTTCCTCCTAACAATTACATACCGTTAGATGCAAAAAAGTCACAAATATTCAGTCATATTTTGTGGCGAGAAATAACTTCATCCTCTTCAATATCCTGAACCTCTGTCGCCACCTTTTAAAGCCGATGTTTTGGATGACAGCACTGGAAGAGAAGATTCTGAGATTCAATCCATGTATATACGAATCCCTCAGAGGAACAGAAGGGAGATCACTGAGAAACATGTTGATTGAGATGATACAGTCATCCAGGATTTTATAATTAATCAAGTGTCTGTGACTCCACTAATTCCCGTGAAGGAAGGACAAGTGGCTAATTTTTTGGTTTTTGAGGACATTGTCGATCATCATGAATCTTCTAAGAAGCATATTTCAACTTTTGTCACAAATAGCTAATGTATTGTCGGTATCTTCCATAGTTTGTTACGGGATACTTCCTGGAAACCATGTGATAAAAATATTTTGGGAATTTTGTGAAAATATTGTCGGTATTAGTCGCTCCTGAGGATTCCTTTTAGTTTCGATTTGTAATCCTTGTTTTAGGGGAAGTCTATCTTTTGTAACTATTTTTGTAATTATTATTTAAAGGGTAGATGTCTCATGGGGTAGGGGGGAGAAAATCAACAAAAGAAGACTAGAGACACTCTGATTGATTCCAAAGAAGACTAGAGACAAAGATTGTAATCTTTTGCAACTTTGAAGTAATACAATTAGTCCTTCTCTTGATTCCTCTTTTGTTAATTGATCAAATTTCTTTGATGAATGTTGATTTTCACTTCAAATTATTTATGAACACTGTTTAATTTTTGCAATCAATAATCCATACATTGATCTAGTAACAGTTTGGATTTGTCTTTACTCATGATCTGTGTGTCTTTTATGTTTTAAGTGAATTTATTTAATTAAAAAAATTATCTATTTCTGCAAATGATTAACATAGATTAATAAAGTCATGTTAATGTTTCAATTAGCATTCCATCTACATGGTAATCTTACATGTGCCTAGTCCTTAAAACTACTATGACTGAATTTTCATTTCCTGATTGTGTTGTGGTTAAACCTGCATTAGTAAACTCTGTATACTCAATGTGTCAAATTAAATAAAAAATAGTAACCTCCTCATACTCAATGTGCCAAATCAAATATGCCACGTGTCACAATATGATCATTCCATGTGTCACCCTAGGATACTAGATAACAACATTTTAACAACAAAATTTATAGATGTTTTTCTTTAAAGACTTTGCTAGAAAGTGGAAATATTATCAGAGAAAGAGAGTCCTCTCTTTCTCCGCTCTTTCTCCAAGGTGTTCTATTGTTACAATTCCCTCCTAAATGAAGGGTCGGCCGACCCTTCTTATTCCCAATACTCTTTTCATAATAGTTCGACACTACAAGAAGGGTCAGTCGATCCTTCTTGTGTTCTCCATTATGGCTATGGATTAATTGCTCGATAAAGGTTTTGACAATTAACTACAAAAAGAAGGGGCGGCCGATCCTTCTTGTCTTAAAACGGAAGTCGAGAAAAACCATTTTTATATGATATACCTTCCAAGGTGTTCTATTTTTACAATTCTCTCCTAATTGAAGGATCAGCTGCCCCTTCTTATTTCCAATATTATTTTCATAATAGTGCGACCCTGCAAGAAGGATCAGTTGACCCTTCTTATTGCCAATATTCTTTTCATAATATTTCGACACTACAAGAAGGGTCGGTCGATCCTTCTTGTGTTCTCCATTATGGATATAGCTGAATTGTTGGATGAAGGTTTTCACAATTAACTATGAAAAGAAGGGGCGGTCGATCCTTCTTGTCGGAAAACGGAAGCCGGGACAAACTATTTTTATATGTTATAACTTCCAAGGTGTTCTATTTTTACAATTCCCTCGAAATTGAAGGGTCGACCGACCCTTATTATTCCCAATATTATTTTAATAATAGTTCGACACTGCAAGAAGGGTCAGTCGATCCTTCTTGTGTTCTCCAATATGGATATAGATGAATTGCTAGATAAATGTTTTCACAATTAACTACGAAAAGAAGGGGCGGTTGATCCTTCTTGCCGGAAATCAAAAATCCAGGTAAACGATTTTTATATGTTATAACTTAGCCGATTGACTGGCTATTCGCACGATGCATGAATATTTTAAACATTGGACTTTTCACTTTAAAATTTTGAACATTTAAAAATGAAAATTGCACTTTTCAAATAAAAAATTGCTTTATTGATTTGAAATTCACACATTTCAAATCAAAATTTGCATTTTTTCATTTGAAATTCACACTTTTCAAATCACAATTTGCATTTTTTTATTTGAAATTCACACTTTTGAAATCAAAATTTGTATTTTTTGATTTGAAATTCATGCTTTTAAGGTTCATAAGTAGTCAAGAAATGTTAATTTTTTAGCATAAATTCACATATACTCTAGGATCTTTACTGAGAGAAAAAAATGTACATCATATCAAGAATAACAACGCATATCAATCACACCAAGCAATCACATGAGACAATAGACACACAGAGTTTCACTGGGGAAAACCATAAAGGTAAAAAACCCCAAAATTCCTCAGAGATAGAAAGAGAAATGATACAACCCATCTAAAAGAGATAGACTTATCCTAGCAGCTGATCCTCCTCCTCACATGTGCACCACTTTCCGAGTGATGTAGAAGTGAGTAATGAGATGATCAAATAGAGATCTATCGATCTCTATTTATACAGACCCTGTCCTGCCAAATAAACCAACATGGTCGACTTGTCTAACTCAGTCTAATAACCCATGGTTAACTTAATCAGGGTCGACCCCACACATGGTGGTCTAATAACCCATCGGCAAGTTACGACACTTGCGACACTTGTCAATAAAAATGACGACACTTCCGTATAGAGGAATAATAACATCTCTATAGGAGTACAATATACATAGATGAAATACATTCTGAAGTTACATATACATCAACACTCCCACTTAACTAGGAGGGTATTTCTCGACACAGATATACTAGTACAAGTCTTCTTCTCTGGATCATCATCAATGAATTATCATCCTCGAATCATCGACATCGTCACTGCTCCTACTATCTCAATCAATCTCCAATCTACTCATCATAGGAAATTCTACAGAGCCATTCCTTTTTCATACTCGATGTAGGCCCACCACCTGTAGGTCTTCATCATCATTGGCGATACTGTGGAATCTTCAGTATTGATTACGTGCGTCAACAAAACCTCAAAATCACATCCTAGGAATTTTATGAGCACACAGCTCAACCTATCGGATCTCCTAGGATCTTTTACATGTGACTTTCACAAAACCTTAAAAGAGTGTCTTGCCAAGCAAGATCTCTAAAGAGCATCTGAGGCCTATTTCATCATGTCCAGATCTCCAGGACTTATTACATGTGACCCCTACAACAAAACCTTAAAAGAGTGTCTTGCCAAGAAATATCTCTAAAGAGCATCTGAGACCTTTTTCATCCTGTCCAGATCTCTAGGACTTATTACATGTGGTCCCCACAAAACCTTAAAAGAGTGTCTTGCCAAGCAAGATCTCTAAAGAGCATCTGATTCCTTTTTCATCCTGTCCAGATCTCCAGTACTTATTACATGTGGTCTATCAAAACCTTAAAAGAGTGTCTTTCCAAGCAAGATCTCTAAAGAGCATCTGAGGCCTTTTACGTGACTAGCACAACCTGTCCAGATGTCCAGGACTTATTACATGCTACCCTTTCACAACCTGTCCACAGCCACAGAGTATCATCCTGAAACTCACCATACATCGTCCTGATGTACATGATCATCATGATCATCAACTACTTCGTCCTGATGCATGTCATCTGGAGCAACATCCTCAAGCTCGTCATCCATAATCATCCTGATCATACAATGCATCCACCTGATGCATACCAAGTATCTACCTGATACATATCATCATACATGATCCACCTGATCATACAATGTATCCACCTAATACATACACAGATACATGATCCACCTGATCATACAATGTATCCACCTGATATATATCAACATACATGATCTACCTGATCATACAACGTATCCACCTAATACATATACAGATACATGGTCCAAGCATCCAACATGATGCATATACATATACATGATCCAAATGATCATAACAAGAATCCAACATGATGCATATACATATACATGATCCAACCGATCGTACCAAGCATCCAACATGATGCATATATAGAGCAGTAACTGGAGCATCGTTCTAATGCTCATCATCCAACACTTACATCCACAGCCATGGGAAGGATCCTCCTCTCACCATGCTTGGAATGGATTCTAGCAAATGTGTCCATCACTTCTTCCTCGAAGTGTTGTCAATCTGAAGAACACCAAGCCTCTCCCTGAAGTACTCAAATTTCACTCTTGCTAGTAGTTTTGTCAGCACATCTGCAATCTGCTCATCCGCTGCAACATACAGGAACTTCACTGCTCCTATCTACACCATATCCCTGATATAGTGATATTTGATCTCAATGTGTTTCGACATGTCATGGAACACTAGGTTCTCAAACAGCTTCACACAACTCTAGTTGTCACAAAAGATACCAGTAGCCTCCAGTGGGAGATCAAATAACTCAGACAATAGCTTCCGGAGCCATACTCCCTCACAACTAGTTGAACAAGCTGCAACATACTCTGCTTCGGCTGTACTCAGTGCTACACAGGACTGCTTCCTACTAAACCAAGAGATCACACCTGATCCCATACTGAAGCAACACCCAGATGTGCTCTTCCTTTTTGCAGCATTGCCTGCCCAATTTGAATCAACATAACCCTACATGTTAAACTTTTGATTTGCATCATACTTGAGCCCATAATCAATTGTACCCTTCAGGTACCTCAGAATATGCTTTACAACAACCAGGTGAACACCTCTGAGATCCGTCAGGAACAGGCTCAATGTGTTCACCGCAAAGCAAATATCTGGTCTCATATTCATCAGTTACATCAAGGACCCAATTATCTGATGATACATCATGACATCAACCAGATCAGATGAAGCATCACACAGAAGCTTCAGGTTTGATGCCATAGGTGTGGCCATGGCCTTGCAAGCCATCATCCCGAACCTCTTCAGGATATCTACTACATACTTCCCTTGTCCAAGGAAGATTCCATCTACACTCTGCCACACCTCCATACCTAGAAAATAGTGCATCATCCCCAAGTCCTTCATCTTGAACTCGGCAGCAAGCTTCCTCTTGGTATCGGCAATCAACCCATCCTCACCTATTACAAACAGGTCATCCACATACAAGAGTAGTATCACAGGATTGCCTTCTTCAACCTTGTAGTAAAGGTTGGAATCTGCTTTATTCTTAGTAAAGCCCAAACTGGATAGAAAGCTGTCTATCCTACCATACCATGTCCTAGAAGCTTGCTTCAAGCCATACAAGGCTTTCTTCAACCTGCACACATATGACTCTCTATCATATGTCTCAAAACCAAGTGGTTTCTCCACATACACTTCCTCTTCGACTACACCATTCAAGAAAGCTGTCTTGACATCCATCTGGTGTATCTTCCATTTCATCACTGTAGCCAGAGCAAGTACTGATATGATGGAAGCGTATTTGGCTACAGGTGCAAACGTTTCTTCATAGTCTATTCCCTCTTTCTGAGAGAAGTCACGAGCTACAAATCTCGCTTTGTATTTCTCTATGTTTCCATCTGCAGCATGCTTGATCTTGTAGATCCACTTGGAAGTCACAAAAGACTTCCCTTTAGGTCTTGTGACTACATTCCAAACATCATTCTTCATGATCAACTGGTATTCCTCGACCATATCATCCTTCCATTCTTTCTTTTCCGCTACTTCTTCATAACTAGAAGGTTCTTTTCTCATAATATCACAGAGTAGGGCAACATAGCTGGTATGAGATCTAGTCCTTTTCCTTTCTATGTGTTCTTCTTTTGGAATTCCATACCTTTCTGCATATTGAATGAGCTCTCTAACCCATGTAGGTTTCCTCTTTCGAGAGTTCTTCTCACGGGGTGGATCTACAGGTTCTTGTGGATCTTCAACTTCATGATCTGCTTTTGGAATTGATTCAGTCATGATGGTATCTTGGAAACTGTTTTCCTTTGGTTCTTCATGATCTTCAATAGGTGTCTTCTTTGATTTGATGTAAGCTGAGTTTTCATCAACTGTTATATGCCTACTGACATCAATCTTCTTGAACCCTGGAAAGTATATTCTGTAAGCCTTCGAGCTTTCACTGTACCCCACAAAGATACCCTTATTTCCTGAAGGATCTAGCTTTGTCATGTTTTCCTTTGGAATATGAGTGTATACTGGACAACCAAATATTCTGAGATGGCTGACTTCAAGTTTCTTACTAGAGAATACCTCTTCTTGTGTCTTGTTGTCCAATATATTGTGAGGTGTTCTGTTCTGCACATATACAGTTGTCCTAGCTGCTTCTTCCCATAGATGCATAGGAAGATCTTGGTCATGCAGCAATGCCCGTGCTAGTTCCATGATTGTTCTATTCTTCCTTTATACAACTCCATTCTGTTGTGGATTGTAGAGAGTAGTCAAATCCCTCTTAATCCCTGAATCACTGCATAGTTTCTTGAAATCACCTGAAGTGAATTCTCCGCCATTGTTGGATCTGAAGGTCTTGATCTTCTTATCAGTTTGATTTTCCATCAAGGATTTAAATTTCTTGAACTTATCAAACACTTCATCTTTGTTCTTGAAGAAATAAACCCAAGTCTTCCTAGAGAAATCATCAATGAAAGAGACATAGTATACATACCCACTTAGAGAACTGGATGACATCGGACCGCATACATCGGAGTGGATAATTTCCAAGATCCCTTTAGCTTTGCTTTCACTGCTTTGGAAATGCCTTCTTAATGTTCTTTCCTTTTGTACATCCCTTGCAAATACCATCATGCTATGTCTTGGTTTCAGGAAGACCTTCTATAGCTTTGCTCGCAATTGGTAGTGCTCTATATTGCACATGTGCAAGCCTTCTATGCCAAAGTTCACTTGGATCCATGGATTCATGTACCATGGCATGTTCAGGTTGTCCCTTCAATTTGTATAATCCTTCCTCTTTCTCTCCAATCACTACTGCATCATCGTTTTACCCTTTGGCCACCTTAGGACTTGGCCATCTACAAATGCAACCCTCATTCCTTTAGCATCCAATGCAGATATGGAGAGTAGGTTCTTCTTGAGCCCAGGTACATATAGAACATCTTTCATCTTCAAAGACTTCCCAGAGTCTAGGTTGTAGGAGGCTTCACCACTTCCTTTGATAGGATATTGATAGTGATCCCCAAGTTTCACCTTATGGGGTGACTCATGTTTAGATAGATTTGCAAAAGATTCTTTAAACCTAGTCATGTGTTTGGAAGCCCCACTATCAATAAGCCAATCATTACATCCATGAGAGATAGTACCTATGAGAGCAGATATTAGAACATATTCATATTCACTAGATGAGTCATCACTTTCTGGTCTAGTCTTCTTCTTGGGAGGTTCATCATCCTCAGCCGCATGTGCATGATATCTCTTCTTGTTGCATTTCTTCTTCTTGTTGAAGTTGTTGTCCCTTTTGTTCTTGGGACAATCTGCATCAAAATGTCCCTTCTCATTTCATGTGAAGCATCTCAAATCCTTCTTACCATTTTTAAGAGGTTTCTTGTGATGAGAGTGCTCCTGCTTGGGCTTGCTTCTTATGGTGTGAGCTGTGAAATCTTGATCTTCACTTCCCATCTTTTCTTCTCGAGCTACAAGCCTAGCCTCTTCTTGTGAACATTCCTCCCACATTCTACTAAAGGAGATCAACTTCCTTCTTGCACATATTCATTGAATGAAGGAATCCCATGACCTAGGTAGGCCATTCAAAGTGGTCATGACAACTTCACCATTATCCACCACTTCATCTGCAACTTCAAGTTGTTCTTTGATCTGAGAGACCTTAGAGAAATAAGATTGAATGGTCTCTCCATTCTGAAGCTTTAGCCCTTTCAATTGGTTCCGCAGAGTCATCTTCTAATTTATGTTCTTTCCTTCAAATAGCTTGGTGAGGGAATCAAACATCTCCTTGGGTGTCTTCAGAGATGACACATGTGGCATGAGATGGTCCTTGATAGAATCAACAATGATCCTCTTTTCCTTAACCAAGTTTTTCTTATGTAAGGCATTAGCCTCTTCTCCCTCTGGGACAGGGGCCTCTTCACTTATGTAAGTGTCCAATTCATTTTCTTCCAGGATTAACCCAATCCTATACTTCCATGCTCGGAAGTTATTAGCCCCTTCAAGCTTATCCTCAAGCTTGGTGTGGTGAGACATTTTAATGAGAAACTCAAATAGAAATAAAAGATTTAGGTCTTACCACTTGATTCACTGAAAACTGGATCTGGTCCCGAATTAGGGTTTGTCAGAAAAACCCTAAAAATTCAAGATGTGAATTTCAACTTTCTGAAAGGATAGAAAGATGTGCCTTGATGAGCTGATCAACCTGGTATATTCAGAATTTGAAATCTGCAAAGCTTCACCCTTCATAAATGCCTTTTAGTCTTCCTGGATTCACTTGGAAGGACCCTTAATTAGGGTTTGAGTTTCCTGAAGCTTCACCCAACCACAAATCTCGATCCAAAGCTCTAAACTTCTATTTTTCCAAGTAGCTTCCAGCTATGTCCTCAGAATTCAGAAATTCCTATTTTTGTGGAAACCCTAAATTTTAGGGCCAAAAATGAAAGTGCCTAGAATTGAATTCTGATTGGACAGAAATATTCTCCTTGGTTAGTAGAGTCAATCTACCATACTTCTTTTCCAAAATCTGTGGAGAGAAACCCAATAAACAAGAAACCTTAGTTTCCACCACTGCACAATGTCTTCTTCTGAGGGAAGCTCCGATACCATGTTAATTTTTTAGCATAAATTCACATATACTCTAGGATCTTTACTGAGAGAATAACATGTACAGCATATCAAGAATAAAAATGCATATCAATCACACCAAGCAATCACATGAGACAATAGACACACAGAGTTTCACTGGGGAAAACAATAAAGGTGAAAAACCCCACAACTTCCTTAGAGATAGAAAGAGCAATGATACAACCCAAGTACAAGAGATAGACTTATCCTGGTAGTTGATCCTCCTCCTCACATGTGCGCCACTTTCTAAGTGATGTAGAATTGAGTAATGAAATGATCAAATAGAGATCTCCCGATCTCTATTTATACAGACCCTGTCCTACCAAATAAACCAATAGGGCCGACTTTTCTAACTTAGTCTAATAACCCATGGTTAGCTTAATCAGGGCCGACCCCACACATGGTGGTCTAATAACCCATCGGCAAGTTACGACACTTGCGACACTTGTCAATACAAATGAAGACACTTTTGTATAGAGGAATAATAACATCTCTATAGGAGTACAATATACATAGGTGAAATACATTCCAAAGTTACATATACATCAACAAGAAACACATTATTCGAATAGAAAAACACACTTTTCAAAGCCAATATTGCCACTTTTAGAACTTGATTTTGCAGTTTAGAAAGGATTGCGGATGCAGAAATATTCTTCAATAATTGTGGTCTTCTACATCCGCAACCCTTCTTTTCCTTCCCGCATGTTTATGTTTTAACCGTCGATTGTCTTGATCGCGCGGATGAGATTACATTGGGTGATTAGCTTTCCCGTTTAGTTTGTCAGTGTTAGCACTAGCTTTGTGTTCTGAGCAAAATAGAATGGAGGTTCAATTTTTAAAAAAGAATGGAGAAAGCCTCGGTGTCTTGAGAAAAATAGAATCATTTGGGTGAGGTGTTTTAGATGGAGGCGTGATATTTAACCCACAAGCATCTTAAGGAGAAGATCAACGACCAATGGAGCAGATCGACGGTCGGGAGTTACTTCTCTGATACGACATGCGCGGAGGAAACAAATTTTCAGATCCGCAACCTTTTGGTAGAGGTCTATCGGTTTGGATGGTGCAGATCTGATAAGGCCGAGATCCATGGTCGAGGCTTTGTTCATGGATCTAACTTGCAAGAAACATCAACGCAAGTCAAATCTGTGAAGTTGGTAAAAGTCACACCATTTGACGGACAGGATTCATGCAAGATCCATATCAATGGTGGGCGACTTCCTGTGGTTTTAACTAGTAGAAAAGGAGACATGTGGCAGGATTCAATGCTACTAGGGATCATAGAGTTAGAAAGCATCGGCGATCCACAGTCCAAAACAAATCAGTAAAATAGACTCCCAGGGAGGCTTCCACGCCACAGAATATGCAACAGTGATAGAAAAGGATAAATAATATAAAAAACTCGCCTGCATGGAGAGTTGGATTCCATCTGTCCTATTTTGCATCGGAAGGTGACAAGATGAAGCTGTGCAGAAGAATACTGGAAACACTCTGATTGATGTAGATATTGTCCTCCTCTTTTGTTAATTGATCAAATAAAATAGAGTAACCTCCCTATTAATACTAAATGTGCCAAATCAAATATGCCACATGTCACAATATGATCATTCCAAATGTCACTCTAGGATATTAGATATCAATATTTTAACAACAAAATTTATAGATGTTTTTCTTTAAAGACTTCGCTGGCAAGTGGAAATATTCTTAGAGAAAGAGCGGTCGCTCTTTCTCCAAGGTGCTCTATTGTTACAATTCCCTCATAAATGAAGGTTTGTCCAACCCTTCTTATTCCCAATATTCTTTTCATAATAGTTCGACATTGCAAGAAGGGTCAGTCAGTCCTTCTTGTATTATCCATTAAGGCTATATCTGAATTGATGGAGAAATGTTTGACAATTAACTACGAAAATAAGGGGCAGCAATTCCTTCTTTTCGTAAAACGGAATTAGGGACACACTATTTTTTATGATATAACTTCCAAGGTGTTCTATTTTTACAATTCCCTCCTAATTGAAGGGTCGGACGACCCTTCTTATTCCCCATATTATTTTTATAATAGTTTGACACTACAAGAAGGGTCAGTCGACCCTTCTTATTACCAATATTATTTTCATAATATTTCGACACTACAAGAAGGGTTGGTAGATCCTTCTTGTGTTCTCCATTATGGATATAGCTGAATTGTTGAATAAAGATTTTCACAGTTAACTATGAAAAGAAGGCACAATCGATCCTTCTTATCAGAAAATAGAAGTCAGGACAAACTATTTTTATATGTTATAACTTCCAAATTGTTCTATTTTTATAATTCCCTCAAAATTGAAGGGTCGACCGACCGTTCATTTTTTTGTAAGTAAGTAGAGCCGAAAATTCTATAAATATGGTATAAAAAGGTACACAAATGGTACAGAGTTACAAACAGAGTGAGATAAAATCTCACTCAGGCCCTTCCCGATTTGGGAAAACTGGGCGCCCACAGATCAACTTAACAAATTAACCAGATAGCATGACACAGATCATCTTAACAACTGCACCAGATAGCATGATTGCTTCATAGAGGAAAACTAAGAACACAAAACCTATCGGACAAGAAACCACCTTCCAAGGGCCAAAAAACTAGAAGCAAAGCAAGGGAACAAGTTGTCAGCTTAATTGAGAACAACAAGTCGAACAGGAAGAAAACCAACAACTAGTACTACCATCAAAATATTACCGCAGACATAGGGAAAAGAGAGAAAAAGCCATCCTGATCAACGCGTGGTTCTCAGTGTCTGGCTCTGATCCTCCTACGGGTCATGAATGTTGAGCGCTTCCACTAAGGTCTCCAGAGTGCACGTACTCTCCATTTCCTTCTGTTGAGTCACTTTCATTCCCTCGATGATATCTTTAATGTCTTTGACAATTTTCTCTCGCGCCTGGATTTCATGGTCCAGAAGAATTCTGCCCGCCTAGAATGGGTTGGCTGCAATTCGAAAGCCCTGTTGCTCCTCGACCTCCTGCTGCAGCAATATTTCGAAATGAGAAATATGGGCCTTAGTAGCCACAGGAGTTTCCTCCAGGTAAAGATGTGCCCAGTGGAAATCCAGATGGTGGTCATCCACCGGGACGTTCGCCTGGTTGGACGAGCCTTCACCCCTTTGCCTGCCACTCGCCCCTAAGGTCTGTTTAGAGCCACGACGACTGCAAAGATGCATGCGATGGGCCATAATGCTTAAGAAGATGGTTCCGGATGGAAAATAAAAAACTCCATCTATCTAAAACTATTTAATCCAGAAATGGAACAGACACAGCATGCCTTTTCTCAGGGTAGGGAAAGCTACTTTCTCAATTCGGACCTGCCTGCACTGGTTCGCCGTTTTGGATTTATAATCCATAAGCCTACCAATAGATATGGTCATCCTACTAGGCCTTGATTTTCCATTAATGAAAATGATAACCATGCCATCCATTCCTGAGGCCTCGCATGCTTGGTAAGCCTTTGAGTCCAGGCCTGGAATTTCAAATTTTCAATGCCTGTCAAGTCAAAATTTAATGACAGTTACTAATTTTCATTGCCTATCATTTTACGTTTGATTAAAATTTATAAAGTGTCAATTTGTTTTATGTTATATTCAAATATTAATTATATATTTGCAATTTGTTTTACCATTTTAGTTTAAAATCAACCTAAGATCCACAAAATTCATGCTTTACAAACTTGTATTATCTTGTCCAAAGTACAAGTTCAAAAATACAATCGCCTCATGCATTAGTTATTGTGCTTCAATGATCAATTAATTGACCTTCACCATTAACAATGCTCCACTAATGAATACCAGCTGGTATTCACCCTTCCCGCCTACTACTCTATCACTCTACCACGTAATTACACTATACATTAGCTGCATAATTTAATTGTTATATAGAATTTAATTAAACACATGTAAAGGTGGCAACGTGGCCTCCTAAAATATAATACAGGTTAAAGCACCTGCCACCACCGTCGAGGCTTTGGGGGGCGAACCCATCCAAGTTCCATCTCAAGGAATCGTCTTGGAAAAGGCTGACAGCTTAAAGACTGACAGCATGCACCATCTTTTTGAAGAAGATAAGATCAACTAGATTTCAAGTCTTCTAGTCAAGATTTGCAACAGAAGATCCAACTTGGAAAAGAATATGTAGAGGATTTAGGGCTATGATTCTTTTGGTCCCTTAGGCTGATCAACCTCGTGGACATTATTAAAATCATTCATTCATTCTTCTACCCACATGATCACATGCACCTTCTAGCGTACCTGCTTTGAAGGTTACACGTGCTTCAACACCTTTGTTAGCCAGCTCATCTCCAGTTATGCGAAATGTATAGTCGGTATAGATGATATCTATGACCACTATACCACCATACTATGATAATTATCCTTCCCCATCTGTAACATCCAATTCAATTCACCAATACTGTGATAAATACTAAAGCATGATACCCGGTATCGCAGCAAAATGAAATCTTCAGGAATTCATGGCACTCTTCCTTACCACCTCTGTTCCATTTGCTTTGTTGTTTTATCAAAAATACTTGAGTCATATGATCGCTCTCTTTGTGATATATGAGAATTTCGACATCAGTTCCCTAACAAATCCTCACTACACCATGATATATGGGAATTTCAAGCACTGTCGAATCCCGAAGACTAGGATTTGTCACTAATGTGACTCATAGCTTCTAGTTGAAGCTTCTAATGGAAGCAAAAAATAAAGTATAGCTTCTAGTTGAAGCCAAAATAAAGTCTGTAAATTCTCTGTAGTAGAAGAGGCTGTGTTTGTGAGCTCAAGCTCATAGTACTAAAATGTATTAAGAGCCCAAGCTCTGTAAAAGGTGAAAGATCAAAGTAAATTTCATCTATGTGTAATGCGGTGAAGCTACACTGTTTTAACCCGAAATAACTTCTACTGATTTTTATGTAGTCTACTTAGTAAGAAATTTTTTAATATAAATCCTGTAGTAGAAGAGTCTGTGTTTGTGAGCTCAAGATCGTAGTCGTGAAATGTATTAAGAGCCCAAGCTCTATAAAAGTTGAAAGATTGAAGTAAATTCAATTGCCAGGAATATTAACTTCTACTAATTTTTATGTCTTAATAATAAATCTGTAATAGAACATTTCAATTTCCAGGTATTTATATTTTTATCTAATTTAATCTGTAACGGAACATTTCAATTTCCATGTATTTATATTTTTATCTAATTTAATCTGTAACAGAACATTTCAATTCCCAAGTACATATATTATTCAAACCATAAATCTAGTATTTCAATTTCCAAGTGTTTCTATTATTCAAACCATAAATCTAGTTTTTCAATTGCCACGTATTTATATATTTATGAAATAAAACCCCGCAACCCTTCTTTTCCTTCCCGCATGTTTAAGTTTTAACCATTGATTTGTATTGATCCTGCAGATGAGATTACACTAGGTGAATTAAATGAAGTTTAGCTTGTCCATTTTTCCCTCTACCATTTTTAAAAATTGCAATTAGGCTCCTAACAACGATTTTCACCTTGTTCGGCCAAATTTGAAGTCATAGTCATTGATCCGACTAATCCATAATGATAAGTTGTTTAGATTTGACATTAAATCATAGTAACATGATATAATTAAAATTGTACTCCATCTTAATCCAAATTTGGTTGGCACATGCTATATGTTATTTCGTTACAGAGGTGATAAGTGCATTTCTCAGACCGAAAGGTTTTAATCATGGCAATTAATTACAGTTAATCATTATGGGATCTTTATTGCTCTTCTTAAACACATTTAAGACCAATATGGTCAATTTGTTAGTCGTCATATTCCATAGAAAAAGTCTTCTTATTCAATTTCCAGAGATTTCTTGTGAACAATATGCAGAAAAGTCACAAAATTTCTTCATTCATATTTTGTGGCGAGAAAGAACTTCAGCTTCTTCAATATCATGAACCTCTGTCGCCACCTTTTAAAGCCGATGTTTCGAGTGACAGCACTAGTAGGGAAGACGAATACTCTGAGATTCAATCCATGTATATACAACTCCCTTCGCGTAAGAGAAGGAAGATCACTAAGAAACATGTTGATCGAGATAATACAGTCATCCGAGATTTTATAATTAATCAATTGCCTGAGACTCCACCAATTCCCTTGAAGGAAGGACAAGTGGCCGATTTTTCGGTTTTTGAGGACAATGTTGTCGATCATCATGAATCTTCTAAGAAGCATCTTTCAACTTCTGTCACAGATAGCTAGTGGATTGCCGGTATCTTCCACAGTTTGTTATGGGTTACTTCCCAGAAACCATGTGATGAAAATATTTTGGGAATTTTGTGAAAATATTGTCAGTATTAGTCGCTCCTGAGGATTCCTTTTAGTTTCGATTTGTAATCCCTGTTTTATGGGAAGTCTAGCTTTTGTAACTATTTTTGTAATTATTATTTAAAGGGTAGGGGGGGATAAAATCAGCAAAAGAAGACCATAGAAACTCTGATTGATGCAGAGATTGCAATTTTTTGCAACTTTGAAGTAATACAGTTAGTCCTTCTCTTCATTCCTCTTTTGTTAATTGATCAAATTTCTTTGATGAATGTTGATTTTCACTTCAGACTATTTATGAACACTGTTTAATTTTTGCAATCAATAATCCATACATTGATCTACTGTAGTTTGGATTTGTCTTTACTCATGATCTGTGTGTCTTTTATGTTTTAAGTGAATTTATTTAATTAAAACATTTATCTATTTTTGCAAATGATTAACATATTAAATTAATAAATTCATGTTAATTTTTCAATTAGCATTCCAGCTAATAACAGGGTAATCTTGCATGTGCCTAATGATCCTTAAAACTACTATCAGTGAATTTTCATTTCCTGATTGTGTTGTGGTTAAACCCGCATTAGTAACCTCGCTATACTCAATGTGCCAAATCAAATAAAAATTAGTAACCTCGCTATACTCAATGTGCCAAATCAAATATGCCACATGTCACAATATGATCATTCCACGTGTCAGCCTAGGATACTAGATATTAACATTATAACAAAAAAATTATAAACGTTTTGCTTTAAAGACTCTATTGGCAAGTAGAAAAATTCTCAGAAAAAGAGCGGCCGTTCTTTCTCCGAGGTGTTCTATTTTTACAATTCCCTCCTAAATGAAGGGTCGGTCGACCCTTCTTATTCCCAATATTATTTTCATACTAGTTTGACACTACAATAAGGTTCGGTCGATCCTTCTTGTGTTCTCCATTATGGCTATAGTTTTATTGCTCGATAAAAATTTTGACAATTAACTACGAAAAGAAAAGGCGGATGATCCTTCTTGTCGTAAAACGGAAGTCGAAACAAACAGTGTTCTATTTGTACAATTCCCTCGTAATTGAAGGGTCGGCCAACCCTTCTTATTCCCCATAATATTTTCATAATAGTTCGACACTTTAAGAAGGGTCGGTCAATTCTTCTTGTGTTCCCCATTATGGATATAGCTGAATTGTTGGATAAAGTTTTTCACAATTAACTACAAAAAAAGGGGCGGCTGATCCTTCTTCAATAATTGTGGTCTTTTACATCCACAACCCGCAATTGCGGATTGTGGGAAGAGTCTTAAAATATTTTTGCGCTAGGCGTTTCCGTAACCTGCAACCCACAATTGTGGATGGCGAGAAGAGTCTCAAAATAGTTTTTCACTTGGCGTTTTTGCAACACGCAACCCGCAATTGCGGATTGCGGGTTCTGGAAAGAATGTATATATTTATGAAATAAAACCCCGCAACCCTTCTTTTGCTTCCTACATGTTTAAGTTTTAACTGTCGATTTGTCTTGATCCTGGGGATGAGATTACATAGGGTGATTTAAATGAATTTTAGCTTGTCCATTTTCCCCTCTACCACTTTGTAAATAGATTTTGAACTTTTTGTTCTCGCAACCTGTAACTCGCATTTGTGGATTGCGGATTGCGGGATCCTTTTGATTGTTTGTTTTCTAAGTTGTCATCCCACAACCCACAACCCGCAATTGTGGATTGTGGATTGCGGTAACAATGTACATAGTTCCAAACTAAAACTCCCACAACTTGACCCCACATCCTGCAAGGTTTAGACTCATCCGTTGATTCGTTTTCATCCTACAGTCTAGATTTGGCCCATCGAAAAGCAATAAATATGTGAATTTCCCTATTTTTCCTTATCATTTTTAATTTCGGAGATTACCTTGCTGCTTGAATTTTACTGCAAAGTTTTTACCATGTGTCTGTTGCCCATTACTTTCAGTTGAAACGGGTTGGTTTTAGTCATTCCTCTTATTCAGTTATTTACTGTTTCGAGATTTTGAATTGTTTTTTTATTTTTGTTCATTCGTTTATCAGAAAACCTCTAGTTTCAAACATGTCGCGCAATACACGTTGTAAAACTCCTCAGAAGGATTTAATGTACAAAGACCCAAATTTTGGTATTTTCTCGGACACTAGTGATAAAATCTCTGAAACCTATCAGATAGACTGGTCCAAAATCCAATCAAGTTTTGATAATGATGACCTATCAGACATTTAGAATGACCAGTGGTGTATGAGAAAATTAGGGATTCCCAGCTGCATGCCATTGTTTCCAGACCCGCTATCTTACCTTATACTGATGTGGTTAAATGGATTGTGGACCACGCTAACCCTAAAGACCGGTCATTTAATGACAGTGCAGGGTCACAATTGGCTACCTTCTGCCCTGAGGTTTTCATCAGAGCTTATGCTCTTAAACCGTCTATGCAACCCCTTGACACTGAGTTCATAGAATCTTCTAAGACCAGGCACAATTTTAATGAAATGTTGAAGTCATGGATGAATAAACCTAACAGTTTCATCCCTAGGGATGATAACTTGTACCTGGTTTCCTAGTTTAGATAACCTTATTCCCTATTGGCTTCCATGCTATGCAGACTGTATGGTCTCCCAAACTGTTCTGTTTTTAAATTTGAGTGGTCTCCTGTAGCCCATCATGTTCTAACGACTAGTGAGTCATTCCCTTGGGCGTCTATCTTGTCTTTTGAACTCAAAAGAACCATTCAATCATATAAGAAGGCATCAGCTATGAGGAAGCCACATTTCTTCTTTTCATCTTTTATCGTTGATATATTTTGTGCAGAATTCCAATATCCCAACATGGTATGGAATTGGACTCCATCAGCTCCTCCTGTCCATATTTATCATTCAACATTATGGGAGAACAATTGTATGCCTTTGATATATGACATTTGTGATCACTTCCTTGGAAGTATTTACTTCAAAATATTTAGAGAGCAGGCTCCTGCTTTCTCAGTTGATGCCAGAACCTTCATTGCCACAATTGGTAACTGGTATGTGTGTGAATCCTTCTCATATGTCAGAGTTTGGGGAAGCAATATTGTACATCTACTACCTAGGATAGTTCCTGACAGATTGGTCATTGAAGAGGTTTCCTATCAAATTGTTACCGATGGTGTGTATTTAAAGCTATCTGGTGTTGAGAGGAAGGTGTGGCCTAAGTTCCCCTTGAACCTTGGGCCATTGGCCATCCCAACTTCAATTTGAGCTATAGTGTTGGGTGACAAAATTGATGCTTTAAAATTGGGTTATGCTGCCAAAAGAAGACATGATCCTAAAGGTTTTCTGGATTCCCATTTCAAGCAAAACCATGTGAAGGGTGGATATGTTCATGAAGAAGTTCCTGATGACTCCATCTATCGGGGAGTAAATACCTTTTCTGAATTCTTGACAAGGGCTAAGAGTAAAGATAAACAGAACCATATCATGGAGTATCAACATGAGCTTAAGATTAATCTTTTGAGTTACAGAGCAATGGAACTAAAGCTCATTACGCAAGCAAGAAAGGATAGAGAGGAGAAAGAAGCTCATAAATCAGCTGCTCCACTAATGTTGACCTGCACTGAAGGGGATAAAGGAAAAGGTCTCATGGAAGATGCTCCAGAGGTAAATACTGCTGAACAAATGAAGGTATTGATGCAAGCATCACAACGATCAAAGCAGAAGTTAGCTAAGATGACTTTGATGCTACACACTCAAGTAGTTGCAGCTGCTAAGCTTACTGTTGATATTCAAGTGACTGTTGCAGTTACTCAGACTTGTGATGATCAAGTGATGGTTGTTACCAAGCCAGCCAAAAGGCATAAAACTTGGACTTATGCATCTCAAATCCCTATCTTAAATATTATTGACAGTGATGTTGAAGATGGGGTATATTCTTTTGTGCCTATTATTGAGGAAGTAACTGAAACTTCACAACCAATTACAGATTTATTGAATGCTATTGAAGTGGATGATTCTGTCCCAAACCATAAGTTTCTTGAAACTACCCCTGCTGCTCATACCACAACCTCAGCACTTCTACTTTAATCTATTCAAATTCTTTCAACTTTGTCATATGGGGTAACACCTCCATTCCCCATATCCCAGCTTTTCCATACTCTAACTACCATCACTTCTCCATTCCCAGCCAGCTCGGTTCCACTTCCTATTTTTCCATCTACTATTGCAGAGATCCATTCTTCAACTATCTCTCTGCAATCATCTCCATTCGTTTTATCACCACCAGCTACCGATGAGAAGACTCCAATTCCTCCTTCTTCATTACCAGTTGATGATATCCAAGTTCCACTTTCTAAAGCCTTCACTTCAATTCCTTCCCCAACTTTTGTATTAGCAGTTATTCAAAATATCCCTTCCACCCCAACTACTTTCCAAATAACTATGTCTATACCTGCTCCTACTACTACTCAGACATCTTCATTGGTTTCAACAATAAATGTGACTTCATCATTTACTGAAATGGTAGCTGAGTTTGAAGAAGACATTGTAGTCCCTCTTGAGGATTACTTCTACAGCAAAGCTTCCAAGGCAGTGGTAAGAAAAGATAAGAAGAGAAGTAGGGATCAAGGTGGATTGGAGGCACCTACTCCTAATCAAATAATTTGGACCAAGCAATCTGATGACATACAGTGAGAAGCATTGGATGTTGTTGCAACCATGGGTGCATTTGCAGGTGCAAACTATGATTCAGTGACAACACTGAATAGGGAGATTGATTTAAAGAAAGAAGAGCTAAAGAAGCTTGAAGAGAAATTATCCAAAACCAATGAGGCACATGAATCTTATGTTACTGATCTCAGGAAGGCATTTGAAGATATGTTTGAAGATCGGCAGTTGAAAAATACCTCTCTCCAGGTTAAATTACATGATGCAGAAGTTGTAAATGCTTCCAATACACAAAGGATAGTTATGCTAGAAAAACAATGTGAGGATGCAACTGCAAGCGTAGCCTCCTCTGCATTCTCTAGGTTTTCCTAGCTAGAGTTTAAGGATTTGGCCATTCAGGTCAATGATGAACACTATAAGCTGCTAGCTAAATTGTTTCACACCTTGAATGATATCTAGGAGACTCACATTGTTTTTGGGAAGATGTCTGTTATTCTTGATCAGCAGGTAGATAAAAGACAGCGGGCCTTTAAGGCCAATGAAGATATTGTGCAATGGCAGAGGTACATTAAGGAGAGACCTGAGAATATTCCTACTCTCACTAGTTTCCAACTGAAGAAAATCAGAACTGCGTTGCGCGCTTGGCATGATCTAAATGATATGGTTGGAGATACTATCCAGAAAGCACAAGGTGTTTGCGGAAGGAGATGGTACGATGTGGATAGCATCATGGAGAAGTTGCAGTTCTCTACCATGGACCTCATTGAAATCCCTTGTCCACCAAAGTTGATGCTAGAATATGTTGAACGTTGATGCGAGGAATCTAAAGAGAAGATCCAGCACCTCGAGCATATCAAGATTGATGACATGGATCAGTTAATCAGGCAACTTGTTGCCATTGAGGGAATGATCCACATTTTATTGGTATTTGGCACAATTTGGCTAAAAACGAGATGGAAACTTTTACGTGTCATGCCCAGCTAGGGCTTCAGTCGATCAATTATCCAAATATAGATGAATTGTTAGAAATTGCAGCCATGTGGCAAGATTTTCTTGGCCATCGGCCTAGTTCAATTTTTAAAATCCCTGTTGTTTTTGGAATTTATCCTTTGTAACAAAATTGTAATTATTATTTAAAGGGTAGTTCTCTCGTAGGCTAGGGATGATAGAATTTGGGGGAGAAAATCAACAAAAGAGACTGGGAATACTCTGGTTAATACAGGGCTTGTAATTTCTTGCAAACTTTCGGTAATACAGTTATGTTATTCTCTTGCATACTCTTTTGTCTATTAATCAAATTTATTTGATCAATATTGATTTTCACTTTAAGATTGTTTATCAATACTATTTAATCTTTTGCAATATATAATTACATTGATTTACAGTTTTGATTTTTCTTTGCTTATGATCTGTGTATCCTTAATGTTTTAAAAGAATTAATTCAATTAAAACTTTTAGCTATTTCTGAAAATGGTTTTTACAGAAAATTATAACAAAGCTTCTATTTACCTGATATGTAGTGTATCAGCTTTAAACTTCGTTAAGGAAATTCTACTCAGCAACTCAACAATAAATTCCTTACACCATCTTCATCTCCAACTACTTCTCATTTCTCCACAAACTACAAGCTATACTTCTCATTTGGACCCCCGCTGATATGATATCCACGTTGCTGGTTCAGAAAACGCAAGAGCTTAAAACATTCCCCAAACTTTAAATGCTACCATTAATATCCTTAATATTCATTTAAACAATCTCTAAACTAATTTTAAAAATCAAATATGACATGTGTCATAATATAAGCATTCCACGTGTCGCAAAATTTATAGAAGTTTTGCTTCAAAGACTTTGCTGGCAAGTAGAAATATTCTCAAAGAAAGAGAAGCGCTCTTTCTCTAAGGTGTTCTATTTTTACAATTCCCTCATAGATAAAAGGTCGGGCGACCTTTCTTAATCCTATTATTCTTTTCATAACAGTTTGACACTGCAAAAAGGGTCAGTCGATCCTTCTTATATTATCCAGTATAACTATAGCTTTATTGATGGATAAAGGTTTTGACAATTAACTACAAAAAAAGGGGGCGGCGGGTCGTCATGTGTATTGACAAGTGTCGCAAGTATGTTAACTTGCCGATGGGTTATTATACCACCATGTGTGGGGTCGGCCCTGATTTATACATTATATGGTTGATGTACCCAGCTAGACAAGTCGGCCCCATAAGGTTATTGTAATGTCCCCAGCTTGACCCTATTGCATTAATATTGTAAATGATGTAAATATTGTTATTTAGTCATGGTGAGGAGCTCAAGGCCAAGGCCCCACCACTGATTTGTCGTTTTATGTATCGGCAATTAAAATAGATGCATATGGTTCTTGTGCTAGTGGAGCACAATGTAAAATCGGACATCATGTAAACAAGAAATTTTAATGAAAAACCCACAACCGGCTACGCAATGCAACAAAGAGATGGGGGCATGATCTTTACAAGGAATGGGGGGGGGGATTATTCAAACCCTTGAGCCAATGGTGTTAATCCATGTGTCAATGGGGAAACCCATAAACCACCAACTACCCATTTTGTCTCATGCACCCAATCATTTAATTCTTCCAAAGATTGGTTGGGGCAGTTATTGCCTTGGAAATGAAGAAGTATGGCAGCCAATTTCGTGCATGGGCAAGCCATCAACCTGGAAATTCGTGTTTTTGCTTGTTGGGCAAGAAAACACCCACGAAATGGTGCCCAAAGGGATTCTGAACAGTCAGTCTTCTCTCACTCACGCAGTTGGAGTTAGCTGGGCCTTTCCCTGCACGTTTTTCATCCAAATCCTGCATTTTTCCATGCCTGGGAGTTCGTTTTTTGCATATACAGTAGCTTGGGAGAGAAGGGCCACGATTTGGGGACTGTATGGAGGTCGTTTTTTCCCCTGAATGTCCAAGGACGTTTTTCTAAAAATGGATTGGCTTCCCAGGGTTGTTCCCCATCTTCCCATTTTCGTTTTTGTGTGTTCCCACGTTTTTCTGAGTGAGTTGGAACCCCATCTCATGCGTCCCACTGTGGAAAGCGTTTTCCTCATGCCCAGTAATTGTGGTTTTGTTGTTAGTGCATCCTGTTTTGGATTTGAACCTGTGAGCAGGAGCCTCAAGAGTGGAAGAGGACAAATTTGGCTTGATGAGCCTAATGAAGTATCCATAGCTCCATGATTGAGCCACTAACCTAGTAATCCACCTCTGCCCATCTCTTAGCAGCCTGAGAAACCCAACTGCTGGTTGGCTTGGCTGATTCTGGCATATCTTTGGCTATGTGAGAGCCTGTTTCCCCTTGTTCCTTGTGGAGATCATGCCCAGTTCGGGGGTGGCAGTGGTGCTGAGAGATTGAGGAGCACACTGGCCTACGGTTGGGTGGAACGTTGCAGAAGCATAGCTGGTTGTTTGGGACTACTTCATTAAGATAAGTATTCTCTTGTGTTTGTAACTTTGCAATTGCTCCTTTGATGAATAGCTGGAATGGATTATGGATGTGCTAATGAATTTACTTCCGCTGTGTATTCAAACGACTATGCATTTCCATATGCCCCTTTATAATTCTGCAAAGGTCTCTATTTAATGACTGTCACAGAATTTTGAATGTATGCTAGATATCAGCATGATTTATTTAACCTCTGTTGTGTTCTATAGCATGCGCATATACATGTCTCTGTATCAATGAGTTTGATTTTAATGGATATGGGGCTAATTGCCCGGATTGAGCACAATGATCCTCTCTATCATGCTGGTATGATAGAGGGGACATTACATTATGGTATCAGAGCTGCGTTGCAGCATTGGGCCTCTATGGGCGAAATCTGATAGCAATTAGAAGGGAAGATTTTTAAATTTTTCCTTAACCATTTTGAAAAATTTTGGTTTAAGCCTATTTCTGGAAATTTTGATTTTGGGTCTGTTTCGAGGAGTCCTCCCGAAACTGCAGAAAGGTTCCGCGAACCTTCCCGCAATTGCGGAAGAGTTCCGTGAACCTTCCCGCAAATGCGGAAGCGTTCGGCGAACCTTCCCGCAATTGCGGAAGAATTCAGCCAACTGCTCCGAAACAGCGAAGAAAAATGTTTTTAAGTGAAAAATTTTCTAAGTATCAGAAATTTCGGAAAGAATTCTCTTCCGAAATTGCGGAAGGAATTCTCTTCCGAAATTTCGGAAGGATTCCGCGAATCGTTCCGCAAACGCGAAAGAGTTCGGCGAGTCGTTCCGAAGTTGCGGAAGACTTCGGCGAATCGTTCCGCAGCTGCGGAAGACTTCGCCGAATCGTTCCGCAATTGCGGAAGACTTCGGCGAATCGTTCCGAAATTGCGGAAGCATTCCGCAAGTCTTTCCGCAAAATCATTTTGCAAATTGCCCGAAACCCCCGGAAGCATTCCGCGCAATGGCGGGAGCATTCCGCGAACGGCTCCGAAGCTGCGGAAGCCTTCGCCGAATGGCTCCGCAATTGCGCGAGCGTTCGGCGATTCGCCCCGCAATTGCGCGAGCGTTCGGCGATTCGCCCCGCCATTGCGGAAGCGTTCGGCGAACTGCTCCGCAATTGCGGAAGCGTTCGGTGAACTGCTCCGCAATTGCGGAAGCCGTTGCCGAACCGCATCGCGCGGAAGCCGTTGCCAAACCGCCCCGCAATTGCGGAAGGGTTCAGCCAAACGCCCCGCAATTGCGGAAGGCTACAGCCAACCACCCCGCAGTTGCGGGAGCATACCATGAACCGCCCCGCAGTTGCGGGAGCAATTCGTGAACTGTCCATCGCGGCAGGATTCAGCGAACTGCCCGTTGCGGCAGGATTTCACGAACCGCCCGATGAGGCGTCATTCCTAAAAAAAAAAAAAAAAAAAAAACAGCCACAAGGGGGCAAGCCCCCTTGACCCCCTTTCTTTTCCCCCTCATGTGTCTTTGTTTGTGATTTGACGAATTATTAGTATGGCATTCTTCCCACATGCATGAAGTAATTTGTGAATTTCTAAGAATATAATGCAACTGTGTAAAATGTGCAGAATGGGAGTGAAAGTTGTCATTTTTGAAAGGATGCAGTTCCCGCACCTGATGTCAGAATGGAGCATGAAGACAGGCATTGGAAAGCTTGTCCAGCAGGGAACAATGATGCATGACCAGAGTTTGAAGGAGGTCTACATATATCATAGATATTTAGTGCAGAAGAGTGCCAGCGGCTGTTTTGACAAACAAATTTTGTTGTCAATATGGGCAATTTCTACAATTGCAGGATAAGGAAGAGGAATTCCATGTCACGATGAGGGATCGAAAAGGGAAGAATTTCTTAAAAATCTGTTTGTTATCATACTTATAATTATGAAATTGTCATATGGCATAAAAATGTTAAAAATGTAAAGGATTACATAGATGTATATGCACTAGATGGCATCTTAACAAACATTGCATAGTGCATATAGAAATGCTTGTGCATAAATGGGATATTGCATATTGGTAGAATAATGAAGTATGCATATGCAATGAACCACTAATGGAGAATATCGTGGTTGATAATCACTATTGATGTTGGTATTGGTGTAGGACCAAAGATAACAAAGGGCATGGCTAAATGTGTTGAGGATGTTGTTGCATAAAGCCAACAACCTTATGCAGAAAGGATGGTGCAACGAGTCTAGGATCATTAAATTGGAAAAAGGACTGAGCAGCCTTGGTAAGAGGCCAACTGATCAGGTAACATCAGACGATGTTAATGGTAACCATATAGGTAATGGTTATTGGTTCCAAATTGCATGAATGTTGAAAAAGGATTTGGTAAGATCCCTTCAACTATGTATGAGTTATGTTGAGACAGTTTGCTTATGATATTAAATACCGCTCGGGACTGTTAACCTACCAAGCTTGGTGAGGTGTGGGTAAGTGAAGGAAATGATCCTTACACCCTATGACCGTTTAGAAATCTCAATGCATTCATATGAATTTGTATCATGCCATGTGTATGATTGTTATGTGCTTGGTAACCAAAGCAAGTGAGGATTGGTGGTCCTGATTATGGAAATGCAAGATATATGAGATAGTCATGTTTCGATCATAATATGCGTGAATGCATAGTACTCATGAAACAATGCGAAGTAGCATTGAGTCGATGTGCATTAAGAGATTTTATAAATCTTATGATGCATTGTATGAATGCATAGGGATGATACATATGTCGTTGCAAAATAAATAATGAATGAAATGATGAATTGATAATAATTCTAGGACCATTTCATGGGCTGTTATGGATGCAGAATAGTAAGTGCATGAAGATCCCAATCATGATCGATGGGCTGCTAGAATGCTCTGTGAAAGGACAGAGTTGTATGAATGATATGACTGTGAAATTTGATCTAGAGATTATGAGAAGGAATCTCATGGTTGAGAGCTCTAAGTTCTGTTAGTAAGAACAGTTGTAAATCTCAGATTGGTAAATATTTCGGATTTGAAATTTTGCTAATAATTGCTAATGACTGTTTGGCTTATATCAAAATGTGTCAGGAGGACATGCTGTAAGTGGATGCTCATGTATGGCAGCAAGCATAAGACCATAACGGGCAGAGTGGTGTCCCTTACAGGAGCCAAACAATATGAGGATAGCCTCATGGATAAGAAAACTAATATCTGTAGGAGACAGAATTGTAAATTCATATTGAATTTATTTATGAATGCTATTGATTAGTTATGGAACAATCGTATTTGAAGCTTATTGCTAAATGTTGCTGACAGTTTGGCTACTTGATAAAGTGTGCCAGGATGACACATTGCAGGAAGATCATGTGTGATGGCCTGCAGAAGCCAAACCAGATGGGAAAGACCCCATGCTTTGGAAATGGGCTTCGGGTGAAGCGCCATTGATAATGTCTCAGCCAAACCGCATGACGGTAAACCATGAAAGTGAGATGGTAAGACTATGCCCAAAGGCGTGTGAGACACATATGCAAAATGAATGAGTATTCTGTAACCCTAGACAAGAACATGCATGTCTAAATTATTAGGGTTAATACGCATAGCATGCTCTATCTTATTTATATTATTGCAGATTGCTTGAGTACGATTAGGGCCTACATGGCGCACATCGAAAAGGGGGTGCACACCTTTTCTGGTGCTGGGTCACGATAGGGTTTTCAATATTGACTACACCCTAAGGGAATGGACGCATTCCTGGTGTTTCAATACTTGGTAGTGAATGATATGGAATGTGGTTAAGAATTGAATAGCAATACTGATGAGATTGCTTATCCTTCTTGTGTTGTCGGCCTACACAGATGCAGATTGATACTGCACATTAACAGGCAGAGTGAAGAAGGGTACGCAAAGAGACTGTATGGGAATTAGCAACCTATCTATGCTCACGTGAAATATTACCAGGAGGGATGGACAGGCCCGAAGAGCTGTGTAATAAGAGAAGGTATCCTCCTTGTGTGAGTAGGGGTCATGTTAACCTGCAGTCAAGAAAGTCACCTATAAAGTTCCTAAAAGGGACCACCGAGTTGCACAAAAGAAGGAGTGGCATCCTTGTATAAATGAAGAGACGATGTGTGTGTGAAGGGTTACGGTGCAAGAAGGTGTGGTGGCATTGGTAAAGGCGTGAAATCTCTATTGGGTCAGCAGTGGGAGGGCGGGCGTCGATGACTGACTGGAAACCCTGAGATACTTATGGCTCCATAGTAGAGCCTTGACCTATAATGGTCGGTGGCGCAGTTTCCTTCCATTGGTCGATGACCCAGACGAATGTGCTGGCTCGGCACTGGAGAGGGCCAACCTGGTATGGGACTGGTTGGGCACCACCAAATGCTTGGTAAATCCAGCCGATGGGGAGGTGTACTGGTTAAGCATTAACTATATCCAAGTCCATAGGCGATCCCAAGGCTTGCAAAGCAAAGCAGGATCCTGTGGACCAGAGGGGAAACGCACACTACAGATAAGTATTCGTTTTCATTTATGTATTGTTTGGAATAATGAAGATTACAGGTATAAATCTTTTAACAGCTAAGCTGATACACTATTGTTTCTTTGTTGGAAACCTTGGTCGTCACAGGAAGGCAAGACCCTGAAAGATTATAAATTGCTGGTAAATCCAGAAAGTAAATGAGTGGGCGATATAAATTGCTGGTAAATCCAGAGAGTAAATGAGTGGGCGATATAAATTATTAAGAAATCCAGGGAGTAGCTGGTTGAACGCTATAAAGTTCTTGATAAGTCCAGAGAGTGACTAGTTGGGCATTTGATATGGTAAAGCAGCGTGTACGCTGGCCCAACACCCCTTAAACAATTGATAAAACCAGTCGGAGCACTGGCCTAGCATGTTGCTAAAGGAAGTGATTGATAAACCCAGTCGACGTACTGGCCCGAAATTGCCTATTCGAATGATTGTGGAGTATCCTACGTGCTGGCGCAACATTCGTTATTGTGTTCACGGGAAATCCAAGTCTCGTAAAGCAAAGAAGGATCCCGTGGAAGAAAGTAAAGACATCCAATACAGATAAGTATTCAGTTACCTTGCAGCTTCTTGCTTATAAATATACGTGTGTATATGATTTGGTTATGATTTCCTAAACTCTTGTTTAGAGAAAAACCCTATGAAGATGAACTAAACATGTGATTTGATTCAATGATTGAGTGTAGGTATTGCTGGAAGCAAGGACTATGAAGGCATCTTAAAGATGCATGTGGACATGTGACCGTCCTAAAGAGCTCAGCATGAGCAGTAACGAAAGATGGTGCTAGTGGAACTGTGTGGGTCCTAGCAGCCAAAGGCTCTGTAAGCGACAATGGGGAAGGGTTCCCTGGTTGAAATCTATATGCAGACCTTAGACACTAAGTGTCATAGCCAAGAAAGGAAAGTCAGAGCATTCACATTGAAGTGAAAGAGACTAAGGAGCATGAAACCACAGCGATGGTGTAGCTCCATAATATAACAAGACTAAGAGGGAGAACCCCTACTCTTCTCTTTCCTTTTGATTGATGCATTTATAAAACAAAAGATTGTTGAGTGCATATCATGGCTGAAAATAGATTGTGTGTAATTGCTTGAGATAAATTGTGAATGCTGAAGTAGTAAATTTCCCGTGAAAAGATGAACATGAATGAGTTCATGTGTATGTTGGGAAAGCATGAAAAGTATGGAAGTCCCATGAATAAAGCATGGACATTCCATGTCAATTAGGAAAATAATTGACTAATCCTAAATGTTTATGTTATGCTTGTCCTAACAAAGAATTCCCATGATGAATTTCACAGGTAAGAAAGTGAAACAATTGGTTGCGACCGGCACAAGAAAGTATTGCTAGTAAGCAAAGCGTGTTCAGTTGTGCCCATTGACCATGGCAGCAGACCGAGGACTATTAGAGTTGGCTGAAAGTCTTCTTCGAACAATTGCCAGGACCCAAGAGAATCTTGGGGAGATGCTCAAGCTACAGAGGCAACAGAATGAGAGAAACCATGAAGCTTTGCAGGACTCTATTCGTCTGCAAAAAGAAGTAAAAAGCATTCTGGGAGCAATCAACAAAGGAAAGGAAAGTGGATCAATGAAGAAGCGTTCATCCAACTGTCCGAGTAAGAAACGTTCCAAGTGGGAAGACTCCGAGGAAATGGACCGGGAGAAGGGAAAGCCGCCAATGAAATGTTGGGGATGTGGAGGGAATCATTGCCTCCGTGACTGCCCAACAAGAGAATATCAAGAGGGCAGCAACCGTAAATTCTCCAAGCTCGTGGATCAGTTGAAAGGAAAAGAAAAAGAAGGAATTGTTGTGGAACGATGTCCTCATGCAGAGCTAGAAGGTCCTATCCAGCAAGGGCAGTTGGTAAAGACCAAAGGACTTAGTCCTAAAAGACCCAAGTAAAGGGTGAATTGCAGGACAAACCTACCACATTTCGTGAATTTTGGACATATGTAAAGCGGGTATTTATTCCGAAGTGTTGGAACACCGAGGACGGTGTTATTCCAAGGGGAGGGGAATGTAATGTCCCCAGCTTGACCCTATTGCATTAATATTGTAAATGATGTAAATATTGTTATTTAGTCATGGTGAGGAGCTCAAGGC
Organism: Larix kaempferi; assembly: GCA_027924585.1. NCBI lineage: Eukaryota > Viridiplantae > Streptophyta > Pinopsida > Pinales > Pinaceae > Larix > Larix kaempferi. The sequence goes on from BSBM01001910.1 coordinate 413,325, forward strand.
CAAGGCCCCACCAGTGATTTGTCGTTTTATGTATCGGCAATTAAAATAGATGCATATGGTTCTTGTGCTAGTGGAGCACAATGTAAAATCGGACATCATGTAAACAAGAAATTTTAATGAAAAACCCACAACCGGCTACGCAATGCAACAAAGATATGGGGGCATGATCTTTACAAGGAATAGGGGGGGGGATTATTCAAACCCTTGAACCAATGGTGTTAATCCATGTGTCAATGGGGAAACCCATAAACCACCAACTACCCATTTTGTCTCATGCACCCAATCATTTAATTCTTCCAAAGATTGGTTGGGGCAGTTATTGCCTTGGAAATGAAGAAGTATGGCAGCCAATTTCGTGCATGGGCAAGCCATCAACCTGGAAATTTGTGTTTTTGCTTGTTGGGCAAGAAAACACCCACGAAATGGTGCCCAAAGGGATTCTGAACAGTCAGTCTTCTCTCACTCACGCAGTTGGAGTTAGCTGGGCCTTTCCCTGCATGTTTTTCATCAAAATCCTGCATTTTTCCATGCCTGGGAGTTCATTTTTTGCATATACAGTAGCTTGGGAGAGAAGGGCCACGATTTGGAGACTGTATGGAGGTCGTTTTTTCCTCTGAATGTCCAAGGACGTTTTTCTAAAAACGGATTGGCTTCCCAGGTTTGTTCCCCATCTTCCCATTTTCGTTTTTGTGTGTTCCCACGTTTTTCTGAGTGAGTTGGAACCCCATCTCATGCGTCCCACTGTGGAAAGCGTTTTCCTCATGCCCAGTAATTGTGGTTTTGTTGTTAGTGCATCCCGTTTTGGATTTGAACCTGTGAGCAGGAGCCTCAAGAGTGGAAGAGGACAAATTTGGCTTGATGAGCCCAATGAAGTATCCATAGCTCCATGATTGAGCCACTAACCTAGTAATCCACCTCTGCCCATCTCTTAGCAGCCTGAGAAACCCAACTGTTGGTTGGCTTGGCTGATTCTGGCATATCTTTGGCTATGTGAGAGCCTGTTTCCCCTTGTTCCTTGTGGAGATCATGCCCAGCTCAGGGGTGGCAGTGGTGCTGAGAGATTGAGGAGCACACTGGCCTACGGTTGGGTGGAACGTTGCAGAAGCGTAGCTGGTTGTTTGGGACTACTTCATTAAGATAAGTATTCTCTTGTGTTTGTAACTTTGCAATTGCTCCTTTGATGAATAGCTGGAATGGATTATGGATGTGCTAATGAATTTACTTCCGCTGTGTATTCAAACGACTATGCATTTCCATATGCCCCTTTATAATTCTGCAAAGGTCTCTATTTAATGACTGTCACAGAATTTTGAATGTATGCTAGATATCAGCATGATTTATTTAACCTCTGTTGTGTTCTATAGCATGCGCATATACATGTCTCTGTATCAATGAGTTTGATTTTAATGGATATGGGGCTAATTGCCCGGATTGAGCACAATGATCCTCTCTATCACGCTGGTATGATAGAGGGGACATTACAGTTATTGAGAAAACAGGTCAAATATAAATAGAGATCGGGAGATCTCTATTTTGATCATTCGGAAACTCATTCTTCCTTCACTTAGAAAGTGGCGCACTAGTGAGGAGAAGGATCATCTGCTATTAGGAGACTATCTCTGTGTATTTTGGTTTTACTTTGGTTGAGCCATTTCTCTCTCTATCTCTGAGGAAGTTGTGGGGTTTTTCACCTTAGGGTTTTCCCCACGGAAACTCTGTGTCTCTTGTCTCTCATGCTTTTGCTTCTTGTGATGATTGACATGCTTGTTATGATTGATATGCATTGATATACTATACATGTTATTCTCTCAGTAAAGATCCTAGAGTATTGTGAATTAATGCTCAAAATTTAACACCAAGGTGTTCTATTTTTACAATTCCCTCATAATTGACACTGCAAGAAAGGTCAGTCGACCCTTCTTATTACCAATATTCTTTTCTTAATATTTTGACACTGCAAGAAGGGTCGCTCGATCCTTCTTGTGCTCTCCATTATGGATATAGCTGAATAGTTGGATAAAGGTTTTCACAATTAACTACGAAAAGAAGGGGCGGTCGATCCTTCTTTTCGTAAAACGGAAGTCGGGACAAACTATTTTTATATGTTATAAGCTCCAAGGTGTTCTATTTTAACAATTCCCTCAAAATTGAAGGGTCGACCGACCCTTCTTATTCCCAATATTATTTTCATCATAGTTCGACACTGCAAGAAGGGTCAGTCGATCCTTCTTGTGTTCTCCATTAATATTGGACATTGGTCATAAATGAATCCAATATCAATTTTAGCAGAAAATTGGTGAATACTTAGATGCGGTAAACTAGAGCATAAACATATGAATTCTGATTTTATATTACTTTCATCCAAGCATGAAGAATAACACAATGGAAAAGATTTAGTGGAAATAAAAATTAACAGAGAAAGAAAGGAAATTTACACACAGATAATTTACAGCAAATAACAATTAACAGAGAAAGGAAGGAAATTTACAGATAGTCATTGATGTTAATAACAATTAACAGAGAAAGAAAGGAAATTTACAGACTATCATTAATGAATAGCTTTTTCATCAGTGATACAATTATATTCAACACAATCCATGTATAATTTCAAAAACATGTGACTCATGCATGCCTTCCCAGACGCAGTTTAATGCTAATTAAAATTTAACATTGATTGACACAACGGTTTGAAATGTTCTCTGAAGTGGTCGAGCGGAGGACCTAGTCGGGAGGCCGACCTAAGATCCTCCAACATCTCCCCCATGAACAATCCATTTCTTCATCCCGAAGAAATCAGAAAATAACTTGAGTTGAATGAACTATGAAAGCACAGTCCTTCTACCTTCTACTTGGCGCAGTAAGAAGAAGTTGACAGCATGGTCTGGTACTAAAACAACATTCGACTACTAATACAACTGTTGACGATCGCATGTGACGATCGCTCCATCCCATCCTTACATCCATCGATCGCAGATCTATCTCTCTGGTCATGTTCTCAGGTTGAATTATTTCTCATCGTCACATGTATTGTTCCATAGTTTCATATTCTTGTTGGATGTCAGTGATTATAAGTTTTGCGGGCGAATTCATGTCCTCTGTCAGACAAAAATGGCTCCATTCCATCCATATATCCAAGGGAGCCGATTTGGAAATGCTCATATATCATGAGGAGAACTGGGGAGCGATCATAAGACTCAAGCATTTATCATAAAATAACAAAGGACAGAGAACAGAGGAAGTAAAGAAAAATTCCATGGCTTCCCGGACAATTTCAGTTTTCTCTAATATATAGTGAGTGGCGACTGTGTTGATGGATTGAATGGGATGGGAGTCTGGGATGGATGGGGAATGGTAATTATCACAATATGGCGAGATCATGGTGGTTATAGATATCATCTGTAGCGACTACAGATTTTGCTAGAGTAATCGTACACGTATCACTCCAATCGATTCCTTGAAAATCCAATAGCCAACATGCCTACTGCCAGTGCTTTAAAAGGCCTACAACAAGCATAATAATATTCGCCGTAAGTTTCAGCCTATGTGAATGAAGTATACCATATATTAAATTGTGCAATTACTTCCCATGATTATTTTTAAGAAACAAAATTGTTTATGTGAATCAAGTATACAATATAATAACCACGGATGTGGGCATCACCATTATACAAGGGGCCATGTGCCGGACACGAGGAGGGCACGTGGGGGAGGAGCCTCGACCCAGGAACCCGTAACATGACATGCGTGCCCCATGCAATATGCCACCTCCCTCGCTTCCACCTGTCTGCCCTCACATGTGCGGCTTTATGGCTCCTTCTCGATCCTTCACTCGCAGAATTCACACTTTTAAGGTTGATTTGAAATTCACACTTTACTTTGAAATTTTCTTGAATTTTTGAGTGTTTTTGTGACTTGTGGAAAGCATTGAGTTTTTCCAAAAGTTAGGTTCTTTCCGCAACCCGCAATCTACAATTTGCAATGTGGATTGCAGAATCTTGGTTTTCGGTTTTGAAACATTTTCTTTCCATAACTCGTAATCCTCAATGTGGATTGTGGATGCAGAAATATTCTTCAATAATTTTACACCCGCAACCCGCAATAGTGGATTGCAGGAAGAGTCTTAAAATAGTTTTGCACTTTTCATTTCCGCAATCTGCAGTTCGGACAATGGATTGCGGAAAGAATGTATATATTTATGAAATAAAACCCCGCAACCCTTCTTTTCCTTCCCGCATGTTTAAGTTTTAACCGTCGATTTGTCTTGATCCTGTGGATGAGATTACACTGGGTGATTTAAATGAATTTTAGCTTGTTCATTTTCCCCTCTACCATTTTTAAAAATTGCAATTAGGCTCCTAACTGCAATTTTCACCTTCGACCAAATTTGAAGTCATATTCATTGATCCGACTAATCCATAATGATAAGTTGTTTAGATTTGATATAATTAAAATTGTACTCCATCTTAATCCAAATTTTGTTGGTGCATGCTATATGTTATTTCGTTACAGATGTGATAATTGCATCTCTCAGACCCAAAGGTTTTAATCATGGCAATTCATTACAGTTTATCATTATGGGATCTTTATTGCTCTTCTTAAACACAAAGACCAATATGGGCAATTGATTAGTCGTTATATTCCATAGAAAAATTCTTGTTATTCAATTTCCAGAGATTTCCTCCTAACAATTACATACTGTGAACAAGATGCAGAAAGAACTTAATAAATTAATAAATTCATACATACTATTTATGCAAATGACTAACATAAATTAATAAATTCATGTTAATTTTTCAATTAGCATTCGAGCTACAGGGTAATCTTACATGTGCCTAATCCTTAAAACTACTATCGGTTAATTGTCATTTCTTGATTGTGTTGTATTTAAACCAGCATTAGTAACCTCGTTATACTCAATGCGCCAAATCAAATAAAAATTAGTAACCTCGTTATACTCAATGTGCCAAATCAAATAAAAATTAGTAACCTCGCTATACTCATTGTTCCAATAACTGCTTGAGTTACTGATGATGTTGAGAAAGCTTCCAATGATTTATAGATGTATCATGTATGATGTTGATGACTCCTTGCTCGTGCAGATGCTGTTATAATATCCTTCTCGTTAAGGGGGAGTGTTGAGATATTGTAACTTCAAAGAATATTATATTTGTACTTTATTATTTTGGAGATGTTTCATTCCTCCGTGAAGATCTTATTGTATATCCGAAGATGTTTATTCCTCCGTCGGAATGTGGTAACTCGGGTTATTAGACTTTCCCAGTGGGGGTCGGCCCCTGTATGTGTTATGTGGGTAAAAGGGTCATTAGACCACCCTAGAGGGGTCGGCCTAGTCAGTTATAGTGGGGTATTTAACCCATTGGTTAAATACGAGCCTACGTGTACTTATGTAAAAGATATGTCAGAGTACTGTATAAATAGAGGAGGTGTGTTCCTCATTTGACACACTCACTCACTTGAGGATAGCGCACTTGTGGAGAAGAGGTCTGCTATTGTGGAGGAGGAGATCATGTCTCAGGGTTTCATCTTTGTATATTTCTGGTCATCTATATTGAGGAAGCTTTACTGGGTTTTCTACCCCATGAGGGTTTCCCAGGATAAATCTATGTCTCTTGTGTTTATGCCATGCTTGTTGTTTCTTCAGTGATCCTATATATATGCTATTATTGTGAAATGGAATGTAATGCTGCTATTTTCTGTCTTAGCATATTAAATCTTAACATGGTCTCAGAGCTAACCTGAAGGAAGGCAAGGTATGGCACTTACGACACTTGCTTTACTTATGACAATTTGAAGGTTAGGGTTTTACATAGCAAAAACCAGTCATAGTAAAACTTTCGCTATAAATCCATTTCTGCGACGTTTCAGGGTCTGAAACGTTTACAGGTCGAAGATAACATCCCCAGGTACCTTTTGTCCAAAGGGCACCCTCATATTCGTTGTACTTTATGAGTTATGATTAGTACAAGTTAGGGTTTCTGCCTCTTCCAGATCTCAGTCAAAATCAGGTAACCATGGAAAAAAGGTCATAACTTGGGCTAGGAAGCTCCAAATGAAATTTCGTAAAAAGTAACAAGTAGTACACAGAATGTACTATCGCAAGAAACATTTTTAGAGGCCGAACGTGAACCAGTGACACGTGGCACTCCGTACAACTTCGATCTCCTGTTTTATCCCATAAACAGGTCACGTTGCGACACTTGGCATAACTCTCTCTCAGAGAGTCCAATTGAGGTCAGACCTATCAGGATAGAAAGATAACAGGGCGAGATATCTCAAGAAAAGTTTTCAGAGGCCGAAGGTCAAACAATGACACGTGGCATGCCGTACAAGTTCTCTCTCCTGTTTTATCCCGAAAACAGGTCACGTTGCGACACTTGGCATAACTCTCTCTTAGAAAATCCAATTGAGGTCAGACCTGTCAGGATGGAAAGATGACAGGTCAGGCTACTGTAGAAAAAGTTTTCAGACTTTGTGGGGCAAAACATTCAGAGTTATAGCAGAAACAATCAGGTGCATATTTCTGTCAAAACAGAATTATTTTTGGAGCACCTTTATTCATGGCTTCCGGAATTTAGGGTTTCGGAGAAAGTTAGAATTTTTGGAATCGGAGTCCACGGCTGAATGCTACTCAGGAAAATCAAAATTTAGAGACCAAGATCGAATTTTTTGGCTGGGTAGAAGACCGAGCTTGATCAAACCCTAGTTCAGGATTTTGATCAGAAAGATGGAAAATTAGGGCTTCAGCAAAAGTTGGAATTTTTGAAGTCTGTAACCACTGTTGGAAGATCCTCGGAAAAATAAGAGTCTAGAGCCTTGAATTGAACCTTTTGATTGGACATAAGGGTGGGCTTCATCAAACCCTAGTTTGGGTTACTATCCAGAAGATCCAGAAGTTTCGAAGGAAATTTTGAGGGGTCAAATTTTGGAGATTTCAAAAGTGAAGTATGCTAGTTTGATCAGCTCAACAAGACACGTCCTTCCATACATTCGGAAGCATGAAAGTCAAAGATTGAATTTTTAGGGTTTCTCTAGCAAGCCCTAATCAAGCTCCAAATCAAGTTTCAGGGGGAATTGAGGCTAAGGCCTTACATAAGAAGACTACAAGAAGTCTCGACAGGTATGTCTTGAAATCTGATTCTTGATTAAGTTCATAATGTGTTTGTCTTCATGTTATTTATTAGTACAATCTTGATTAATGTTAGAATTGTCTTATCACCCTAGTAACAGTATGAATGCATGTGAATGATCGAAGACATTCATTGATTAGGGCTATATGATTGTACTAATGCATTATGGTGTTGTATGAGGTTGATGTCGTTTGCTAACAAGATACAGGTACATCACAAAAGACAAATCAAGCTCCTTAAAACATGACAACATGAAGACAAAGACTCATCCATAATCTTTGTTCTACTTACGAGGTATGTATGACTTTGTTATATTATGCTTAACCTATGAGACATGCAGGTTCTAGCTCAGGATCTCTAAATCATTGAAGAGATTGTTTAGGTATGTTGTACATAGCTAAGCAGGTATACTAATCCAGGTATGTTTTCCTATGACAAGTTAGAATCTTACCTTAGGATCCCTTATATAAGTATACTTGGTATGATTGGTTATGCTTATTCATAAAGTTAGTAATCAAGGGTTTATGCATATTATGTCTCTTATCTTGATGATCTAATTAACCAGAAGAGTACTATGATCAAACAAGAATATGCAGAAGTAAAAGAAGATTTCCTTGAAACCTTGAATATTATCTATAATCATGACTATACATTTTCAAAGATTATTTAGAACTAGAATGTTTTGATAATATTGAGAATATACTAATGAATGTATGTCTGTGTATGAGATCATGAGGATGACACTAGTGCACACTTGAGCATGCACAGTCGTACAGAATGAATAGAAGTTCAAAAGACATATAGAAGATCAAGCGGGAGGCAACCACACAAACATAAAAGATAAGTATTTGAGTTGTTATTTGAAATAGTAAATGATATTGCTTGTATGCATATTTGTATTCCTAGAATATATAACACATATTTCATTAAAAATGGAAACATTTTATTCCAAGGACATCACAAAACTTTTGTTTTTTAGATATTTTGGAATTCTAGATACACTGTTTAGTTCCAAATTTGATGAAATATGTGTTATATCATGCTGAGTGTAAACATTCATAGAGCATTGAACAGTATACTACTAATATGCATATGATTGGTAAGATTGGACAAATATTCCATTGTTGCTTGTCTAGAATGAAACCTCTTTGCTGACATGCTGAGAGCTGTGCACACTCTCAATAGTATGTTCTGGTAGAGATGGAAGGCATCTAGATAGCCACTGTATGCATACAGGATATGGGAAAGTGTTGTGCCAAAGTATTGGTCAAAATAGTTACATAACTATGTAAATGATATCTGTATGCATAATAGGTTATCATGTCAATATGATTTGATGATTATGAAGTATTACTAATCATGTACTTAATTTTGATTTGTAGGAAAGATCATGATGAATGATGAACACTGAACAAGCGATGGATGTTCAAACAAAAGGATTTACAAATCAAACACAGTATAGAAGGCTTGTGGCTAGAAAATTCTCTTAGAAAGAGGAAGAGAATCATGATAAGATGTTTGCTCCAAGTGGCTAGATAAGACCATTCTCTTAATGGTGTAATTAAAGAAGAAGTGTGAATCAGGTTCTGTATGGGTACCCAGGATCGATAATCAATTGATGAGCTTAATGATCACCATGGGTGATGAGGATCTCAACCTTTGCTACAAGGTTGAATATTGTTTCTATACACAGACGATATGGTGCAGAAAGGAACCAAAAGTTCGAATTTGTAACAATGTACTAACCAAACCTCTACCGATCCGATGTACTAACCAAACCTCTACCTCAAGTAAAGTTTTCTGAGACAAACTTAATATAGTTCAGAAGGACCCTCCTCGAAAGGGGGAGTGATGTGATAACTCATGATGAGATTGCCTGCATCGACAGTGAGGTCGATGATGAGGATACCTATATTAGTGATGCCAACAGAGAGGTTGGTGGATGGTCCTTAGACAGGGTCTAAGGTGACAAGAGGATTGCATCATCCTTGAACATATATTCTAAAAGAGGCCATAGACATGATGTCTCCGAAAATGAAGTCCTTGGTGGACATATAGGATTGCGTCATCCTAAAGAGAGCCGTAGACGTATGTCTTCGAGAATGAAGTCCTTGGTGGACTTGAGGGGATTGGATCATCCCTGGACTTTAGTCCTAAAGAGAGCCGTAGACGTATGTCTTCAAGAATGAAGTCCTTGGTGTACTTGAGGGGATTGGATCATCCCTGGACTTCAGTCCTAAAGAAGAGCCGTAGACGTATGTCTTCGAAAATGAAGTTCTTGGTGAACATGTGAGGGGATTGGATCATCCCTGGACTTCAGTCCTAAAGAAGAGCCATAGACATATGTCTTCGAGAATGAAGTTTTTGGTGAACATGTGAGGGGATTGGATCATCCCTGGACTTCAGTCCTAAAGAAGAGCCGTAGACGTATGTCTTCGAGAATGAAGTCCTTGGTGGACGGTTGAGGATTGAGTCATCCTTGGACATGGTCCTAAATGTATGGTTGAGGATTAAGTCATCCTTGGAAATGGTCCTAAATGTACGGTTGAGGATTGAGTCATCCTTGGACGTGGTCCTAAATGTACGGTTGAGGATTGAGTCATCCTTGGACGAGGTCCTAAATGTACGGTTGAGGATTGAGTCATCCTTGGACGAGGTCCTAAATGTACGGTTGAGGATTGAGTCATCCTTGGACGTGGTCCTAAATGTACGGTTGAGGATTGAGTCATCCTTGGACGTGGTCCTAAATGTACGGTTGTGGATTAAATCATCCTTGGACAGTAAATCCAGAAATTCCGAAAGGAAGGATAGTCCTAAATGAATTGAGTGGATTAAATCATCCTTGGACAGTAAATCCAGTAATTCCGAAAGGAAGGATAGTCCTAAATGAATTGAGTGGATTAAATCATCCTTGGACAGTAAATCCAGTAATTCCGAAAGGAAGGATAGTCCTAAATGAATTGAGTGGATTAAATCATCCTTGGACAGTAAATCCAGTGATTCCGAAAGGAAGGATAGTCCTAAATGAATTGAGTGGATTAAATCATCCTTGGACAGTAAATCCAGTAATTTTGAAAGGAAGGATAGTCCTAAATGAATTGAGTGGATTAAATCATCCTTGGACAGTAAATCCAGTAATTTCAAAAGGAAGGATAGTCCTAAATGAATTGAGTGGATTAAATCATCCTTGGACAGTAAATCCAGTAATTCCGAAAGGAAGGATAGTCCTAAATGAATTGAGTGGATTAAATCATCCTTGGACAGTAAATCCAATAATTCTGAAAGGAAGGATAGTCCTAAATGAATTGAATGGATTAAATCATCCTTGGACAGTAAATCCAATAATTCTGAAAGGAAGGATAGTCCTAAATGAGATTGAGTGGACTAATCATCCTGTAAATAGATTGGGATTGCCTCGTCCCTAGACATGGTGAGATGTCTTAAAGTGATAAGGACTAATCTTGCTGTAAATAGATTGGGATTGCCTCATCCCTAGACATGGTGAGATGTCTTAAAGTGATAAGGACTAATCATCCTGTAAATATATTGGGATTGCCTCGTCCCTAGACATGGTGAGGTGTCTTAAAGTGATAAGGATTGATCATCCTGTAAGTTGATCTGGATTGCATCATCCATAGACATGAGAGTTGTCTTAAACCAAGAGGGACTGATCATCCCGTAAGCGGATTAGGATTGTATCATCCTTGGACCTATGTCCTAAAGTGAGAGGGATTGATCATCCCGTAATTGGATCTTGTGTGTTGCAGGGTATGCTGCTATTGTGTATACTTGTATTGATGAGGATACTTGTATTGATGATATGTATACTTGTATTGATGAGGATACTTGTATTGATGATGTGTATACTTGTATTGATGAGGATACTTGTATTGATTATGTATACTTGTATTGATGAGGATACTTGTATTAATGATATTTATACTTGTATTGATGATGTTGTTGATCGTGATGATCTAGATGATGATGTTGTTGATCGTGATGATCTAGATGACGATGCTGCTGATAGTGATGATCTAGATGACGATGTTGCTGATCGTGATGATCTAGATGACGATGCTGCTGATCGTGATGATCTAGATGACGATGATGTTGATCGTGTGATGACGATGCTGATGATCATGTGATGATGATGCTGATGATCGTGTGATGACGATGCTGATGATCGTGTGATGACGATGCTGATGATCATGTGATGACGATGCTGATGATCATGTGATGATGATGCTGATGATCGTGTGATGACGATGCTGATGATCATGATGCTGATGACAATGCTAATGATCGTGTGATGATGATGCTGATGATCGTGAGATGATGATGCTGATGATCGTGAGGATCCAGATGTTGATGTTCCAGTATTGAAGATGTTCCAGTAACTGCTTGAGTTACTGATGATGTTGAGAAAGCTTCCAATGATTTATAGATGTATCATGTATGATGTTGATGACTCCTTGTTCGTGCAGATGTTGTTATAATATCCTTCTCGTTAAGGGGGAGTGTTGAGATATTGTAACTTCAAAGAATATTATATTTGTACTTTATTATTCCGGAGATGTTTCATTCCTCCGTGAAGATCTTATTGTATATCCGAAGATGTTTATTCCTCCATCGGAATGTGGTAACTCGGGTTATTAGACTTCCCCAGTGGGGGTCGGCCCCTGTATGTGTTATGTGGGTCAAAGGGTTATTAGACCACCCTAGAGGGGTCGGCCCAGTCAATTGTAGTGGGGTATTTAACCCATTGGTTAAATACGAGCCTACGTGTACTTGTGTAAAAGATATGTCAGAGTAGTGTATAAATAGAGGAGGTGTGTTCCTCATTTGACACACTCACTCACTTGAGGATAGCGCACTTGTGGAGGAGAGGTCTGCTATTGTGGAGGAGGAGATCATGTCTCAGGGTTTCATCTTTGTATATTGCTGGTCATCTATATTGAGGAAGCTTTACTGGGTTTTCTACCCCATGAGGGTTTCCCAGGATAAATCTGTGTCTCTTGTGTTTATGCCATGCTTGTTGTTTCTTCAGTGATCCTATATATATGCTATTATTGTGAAATGGAATGTAATGCTGCTATTTTCTGTCTTAGCATATTAAATCTTAACATAAACCCACATTAGTAACCTCGTTATACTCAATGTGGCAAATCAAATAAAAATTAGTAACCTCGCTATACTCAATGTGCCAAATCAAATACAAATTAGTAACCTCGCTATACTCAATGTGCCAAATCAAATAAAAATTAGTAAACTCACTATACTCAATGTGCCAAATCAAATAAAAATTAGTAACCTCGCTATACTCAATGTGCCAAATCATATATGCCATGTGTCACAATATGATCATTCCACGTGTCACCCTAGGATACTAGATATCAACATTTTAACAACAAAATTTATAAACATTTTGCTTTAAAGACTTTGCTGGAAAGTGGAAATATTCTCAGAGAAAGAAGGGCTGCTCTTTCTCCAAGGTGTTCTATTGTTACAAGTCCCTCCTAAATGAAGGGTCGGCTGACCCTTCTTATTCCAAATATTCTTTTCATAACAGTTCGACACTGCAATAAGGGTCATCTGATCCTTCTTGTGTTCTCCATTATAGCTATAGCTGAATTGATCGATAAAGGTTTTGACAATTAACTATGAAAAGAAGGGGTGGCCGATCAATCTTGTCTTAAAACGGAAGTTGGAAAAAACCATTTTTATATGATACACCTTCCAAGGTTTTCTATTTTTACAATTCCCTCCTAAATGAAGGGTCGGCTGACCCTTCTTATTTACAATATTATTTTCATAGTAGTTCGACCCTACAAGAAGGATTGATCGACCCTTCTTATTCCCAATATTCTTTTCATAATATTTTGACACTGCATGAAGGGTCGGTCAATCATTCTTGTGTTCTCCATTATGGATATAGATGAATTGTTGGATAAATGTGTTCACAATTAACTACAAAAACAAGGGGTGGTCGACCCTTCCTGCAAGGAAACAGAAGTCGGGGCAAATTTTTTATGATATAACTTAGCCGATTGGCTTGTTATTCAAACAATGACTGTATATTTTAGACATTGAACTTTTCACCTTAAAATTTTAAACATTTACAAATGAAAATTTGCAATTTTCAAATAAAAAATTGCATTTTTTTATTTGAAATTCACACTTTTCAAATCAGAAATTGCATTTTTTGATATAAAATTCACACTTTTCAAATCAAAATTTGCATTTTATGATTTAAAATTCACACATTTCAAATAAAAATTTGCATTTTTTTATATAAAATTCACACTTTTCAAATCAAAATTTGCATTTTTTGCTTTGAAATTCACACTTTTTGAATTGAAATTCATAGTTTTATAACAAAGAACTGCAATTTTAAGGTTCATAAGTAGTAAAAAATCACATTATTCGAGTAGAAAAACACACTTTTTAAATCCAATATTGCCACTTTCAGAACCTGTTTTTGCACTTTAGAAAGGTTGATATTGACACTTTCAAAATCTAAATTCAAACTTTCTTGGTCCAAAAATTGCCTAAATTGTCCAAATTTAATGAAATTGGCGTTTCTCCATTGTATTCCTTGTATTTTACATATAGTTTATAGAAGGGCTCAAGGGAAGAAGTTCCAGTTAACCTTCTCAGACGTGTCATGAACGAGGTAGCTTAGTGGCTTTTCTTCTAGGATTCTTTTACCCAGGATCCCTTTCAGTAGAGGGATATCCTTCCACTTTGTTCTCTCACTTCGTATTGTTCGACTTGGATTTCATCACCTTGCGGAGGATACGATTTGTTGAGGTCTTCAGACCTTAGTTAGGAAGATTGATTTCTATCATACCTTTTAGATGGTATTTTATTTTATAGTGTTGCTTGTTGGCATTCTGGCCTGCGCGCCTCTTCTTTTTCTGGCTCCCCTTCTGCACGCTCGATTGCTTTAGGGTTTTTGAGTTCTTACACGATCAGTTACCAATTATATGATGATGTGTGATGTCCTCTTATCCTAGGTCTTCGAGATGGTTGATTTAGATGGTCTTCTCAAGGGATTGGACACCCCTTGATGGAGCCACTAATGCTTGACCTTAGGAGTAGTCTAGAGGACCACATGATCACATCATCTATGTGGACTTTTCCTTTTAAAGTGATGATGGACTTTCAAGTTATATGGAACAGTGGTACATTTGAGAGAGAGATGATTCGCTTTACTCCACCTTGGTTGATTGAATTTTGGTCCTTTCATTTTGTTGATAATATTTTTGTGGTACCTTGCCTTTTACCTTTTGGCTTTTTTACTCATCTTTAGTTATCTTTTGATTTGTACCACCTTTTATGTTTTTGGTCTTATGGGTACTATGGTAGTTTGTCCAAATTTGAGGTACACCCCCTTGGTCTAAATGGTTATGAGTCTTTATACCCACTCTTTTTTTTTTACTTGTACCTTATTGGTTGGTCTTTGTACACTCACCTATTTAATTGTGTAATCCTGGTACCCACCTAAGACATTCTACTTTACTTTGTATTTATTTATTTTATTTTTATCTTTTATTTTCCAGAAATGTTTTTGAAGTTTGAACGTTATTGAGATTTGATTGGTAACCTTTCTGCCTACTATGTTTTTTTATCTGCTCTCCTTCTTCCCGTTCGGGAGGTTGTGACACTCAGACTCGACCATGAGGTCTTAAGGGTTTGATTTACCCTTATATGTACTCATATGTGGAGGTTGTGAGTCTCTTTGGCCTCAGTCTGTTGGCTGTCAACTCATCTATGAGGGCCAAAATTTTGTACAAGCAGTTTGGACTGAGTTTTTTAATTATTTTGTTTTTTTTCACTGACTTTTTGTTTTATATGCTCATATTTTGTGTGTAGTGCTTGATCTATGGTTATATATATTTGTTGAGTTTTATTTGTGATGTTGAGACTTATTAAGGGCTGATATTTATTGTGATTGTACTGAGCCTTTTGACTGTCATTGACTTTCTTTGATTGAATGCACCATAGCCCTGTCATCTCTCTCTCTCTGGTTTGTACAAACCCTTTAATAGGGTCACTTGGCTCCTAGAGTTTACTGGACTCTAAGAGGCACAGTCATTTATAAAAGTAACTCTTCTGACTATATTACAAGAAATGTCTACACCCAGGTAAGTATCTTCACGTATTTATTTTCTTGTAAATTAAAAAAATTTATTATTACATGTTACTGAATATTACTTTAACAAAATTGTTGGTGATCACATATGTGTTTTTCTGTTAAGCTTGTACTTGCATTAAGACTTTTGTTGTAATCATTCTTCGCGCTTTACTTTGTATATTTTGGAAGTCCTATTTCATCCTTTTAAAATGAAATCGTTTACCATTTGTGCCAATAGTTTTGCATATTTGGTTGTCAAAATCAAGTATTCTATAGTTTCAAATAGTGCCTTAAAACTTGCATCATAACTTCTTTTTCTAAGATACTTAATGCTCTGTTTCATATTGTGAAAGGCATCATCCCCACACACTATCATACAAGATTTTACTTCTACTAATTTGTATTGGAAAGCACTCATACATTGTAGTTACAAGAGGTAGTTATAGGGAGCTATTGCATATAAGAGGTAGTTACAAGGAGCTATTGCATATATTTGACATTATTTGACCTTTTATCTCTTCGGCATGTCAAATAACAGGTAGTTACAAGGATCTATTGCATACGAGAGGTCGTTACAAGGAGCTATTGCAATATATATTTGACGTTATTTGTACCTTCCCCACAGTGGTTGATTTACTTTTGGTCCGTACAACCTGTTGTTTATTGGAAAGCACTCATACATTGTAGTTACAAGAGGTAGTTACAAGGTGTTATTGCAAATAAGAGGTAGTTACAAGGAGCTATTGCATATACGAGGTAGTTACAAGGAGCTATTGCATATATTTGACATTATTTAACCATCTATCTCTTTGGCAAGTCAAATAATAGGTAATTACAAGGATTTATTGCATACAATAGGTAGTTACAAGGAGCAATTGCAATATAATATATTTGAACTTATTTGTACCTTCACCACAAGGGTTGATTTACTTTTGGTCCTTACACCTTGTTGTTTATTGGTCTTGTGCTACCTTGTCCTTGTCATGTGGTTGATAGGGCATTTTCTCCCATCTTGAGTTGTTCGTACCACCCTTTAATGTTTTTGGTCCTTTGGGTACTATGGTTGTTTGTCCCCTAAATGACCCTAACACCCCACTTATGATTTATGCATTTTTATGATAATCTTTTACTTACACTAAGACTTTTGTTGTAATCATTATTTGTGCTTCATTTAACTTATGTTACGAATGTAACTGTCTTTGTCTTATAACTACTATTGCATACAACCTCTCTCTCTCTCTCTCTCTCTCTCTCTCTCTCTGGTTTGTACTTACCCTTTAGTAGGGTTAGTGGGTTCCTAGTGTTGGATGACCTCTGAGAGGTACAGTTTTCATTGAAAGTAATAATTATGAGTATCTGACAAGAAGGTTCCACATTATGGTGTAAGTACCCTAAAGTACCTATCTTCTTTACTCATGTTAATGCTGATTAAATATTGTTAGAAATTAGATGTTACTGAATATTAATTTAACACAATGAGCCAATTGGTAGTGTTAATGTGGAAAAGTTGAAAGAGATGAAAATTATGTTTTGTTACTGTTGTTTTATTTAGTTTCAGTGGTACTTGTTTATTAGATGTAATAAAAGAAAGGAGTTTACAATTGGTGGAGGCATGCTAACTACGTACGATGATAGTGGAAAATGCATGCCTTAATGGATTGCAATTTTCTAATATGAACTATGCATATGCCTTGTAGCGCCTTTTGTAAGAGGCGTGAAGCGAATCCGGAGCCGTACTATTATCAGTTACAGAAAGTTGTAAGACCAACCTTTCCCTGACTCACTCTCTTCACCCACAGGAGCAGAAACAAAAAATGAGACTAAAAATGAAATTGAAACTGAAACAAAAAATGAAAATGAAAATGAGACTAAAAATGAAACTGAAACTGAAACTGAAAAATGAACCTGAAACTGATATTCATTGCCCAAAACTGCAGCTAAAATCCCAACACCCGAGGCTGAAAATATAGCCCATAAACTTAATGCGCGTCCCTTAACCAACACTTGCACCTAGGTGGTACAATTCACCTTATAAAAGGTGCTACACGTCACCTTTTAAGAGGTGCTATGCATTGAGGTCCTATCTAAAAAAATTTCCCATGGTGCAGGTAGAACCAAACAGGTATTTTTCAAATATGTCTTCCTCCAGCGAGGGGAGTTTAGGAAGGCTAGAAGAAAGTGAGACATCCAATAGGTATACAAGAGTTTTATCAACTAGATGTCAAAATATCAGAAGAAAATTCCATAAACGCATGGACTTTTTTCTTGCCGAAGGGGGGTCATGTTCCTATGATGATGAGACAATAGGCGACATCGAAGTGCCCTTGAGGTACAGACATATAGTGAAACAATAGGTACCCAAGGATCTTCATCAATTGAACACATACTTTTGTGTGAATGAGAGGATATATCGAATTGCCCCGTCATCATTACATGGTTTGGGGTTGTTTTGCATGGATGGCATAAAGGTCGGTTACGGCAAATGTACAGAATTGATGGAGTATGTTGGAACTTGTTACAAATACAAAGATTGGATGCGCTTGGTCCAATATACATGAAGTATGCGTAGATATGGATTGTTAGCAAACTATTTACAGTTGAAAGACAAAGATCAAAATAAAGGAGCAACGTTGTACATTGACGGAAGTCCAAAGGCCACAGGGAATATTGCGAGGTTTATAAATAGTACACAAAAAGGGTCTACAATTAAGCAACCCAACTGCGAATTTGAGGGGCGTGAAGGAAACCGTGTTTTTGTATGTGCCATTAAATCAATATCTACAGGGGAAGAGTTGCTTATTAATTACAATTTGAATTGAGTAGATACAAACACAGTTACTATGGGAGTGGTACATTTAACAATTTACCCAACCTTTTATTAATGAATTTAACATCTTAAGGGTTTTTCATTAGTTTATTTCATTTAAATTTTCTATATTTACTTTGCAGGATAGTGATCGGGGAAAATCCCGGCAAGCAGATGGTCATAGGAGTACAACTTCCTCGAGGGAGAAGGTATACATCTTTGTAATAGTAAAAATATAATAAGAAAAAAAGTTTTTTTTTGCTTTGTTTTTTCATTAGTATATTAGTTTGGTTTATATATAATGTTATCTATATTTGATGCAGAATGTTGATCGGGGAAGCCACCCAATTGTTGATTAGACGACAACAGCCTCGAGGCAACAGGTAAACCTGATTGTAATTGTACAATTTAAATATGTCAAAATGTTTTCTTATTATATTAATGTTTCAGTGAGTATTTTGGTTTCGTTTAGGTAATTTTTTCTATGTTTTTGATGTAGGACGGTTCTGTAAGGGGAACCTCCATAGCAGTAGATCATACCAGGCTTGCCTCGAGGAAACAGGTATACATCTTTGTAATAGTAAAATTATAATATGAAGAATAATTTTTTTTTGTTGTGTTTTTTCATGAGTATATTCGTTTGGTTTATATAATGTTATTTTTATTTGATGTAGAGTGTTGATCGGGGAAGCCACCCCGTTGTTGATCAGACGACAGTAGCCTCGGGGAAACAGCTGAACCCGATTGTAATTGTACAATTTAAATACGTCAAAATGTTTTGTTATTATATTGTTTCATTGAGTATTTTGGATTCGTTTAGGCGATTTGTTCTATGTTTTTGATTCAGGGTTCTGTAAGGGGCACCTCCCTATTAGTAGATCGAGGCAGTAGATATAATTCATTGGAATTGTACCAATATAATATGTAGAATAATGTTTATTTTGTTATGTATTTTTCGTGTGTATACTGGTTCCATTATGATAATGTTTTCTACTTCTTTTTTGCAAGGGCCAGATGATCAGGGCAAGTCCCCAGCTGTGGATCAGACGACACCATCATCCAAGTATCAGGTAAACCTAGTTGTAATTTTAGGAATCCATCATGATAGATATGTTTTGTTAATATAATTTTAGGAATCTATCGTGATAGAAATCAGTAGTGTTTTATATATTTTTGTTGCAAACCAATGATTCGTTGTATGCAACAACATCACATCAATCAATAGATTTTGAAGTGGATGAGTTGTTGGTCGATCCTGACATAATTGGTTCAGCTCTAGACCCGGTTAAGGTGATCGAGAAGACTTTAAAAAAAATTAGTGCAAATATCCTTCGTCTGCTATTCGAAATTCGGCAGACAGACGATATCAAATCCAGGATGAAGTGTTGAATAAGAGATCTCAAGCCTTGCAAGTAAGTTGTGGAATCTTGAATCATAACATAAATTCATTTATAACTTTATAATTTTGAATTTTATATGATAGTGAACTTATAAAATTTGGTTTGTATTTACAGGATTTTCTGGGACCACACACTAGTTGTCAAGGCAGTGTTGGCCATATTGATGCTCGTGGAGAGACGTGGCATCATGAGCAAATGACTCCACATGAATCGACTCATTCTCCATTGTTTTCTCCTAAGCAGTCGAAAACACGTTCCACAACAGACCAGATGCCAGTCGTGAGTGGACCGGCCACTAGTGACCAATGCACACCATATCGTCTAGAAGAAGGGGTCGACACCGAGCCTCCTAGTATTGATAATGTCGAAGCTTCATTTCCTAGATCTTCCCATGTCACTAGCACGAGAACAATCGAGACAACATTTTTGGTGGACGAAGATCTCATTCCAATAAAGATAGAGAAGATACCAGGTAATTATACGCTGATCAAGTTAGTGTTTATAATTTGATTGTAATATACCGATAAAACATTTTTTTTCAACTAATTATGATCATGGCATGATCTTTTTGTAGGAAATTATGTTTTTTTTAAACATCTGAATGATTTGTCCTTGGATATCTTTGGGCTCACCATCCACACAAGGTGGGATAGACAAATGAAAATTTTAAAAGATGAGCTCACTAATTGGTTGGTTGTCATGTTCGATAACGAGACCTTTGATCAAACCGGGGTCCTGAAAAAGAATGGAGAACATATGAATATTGTCCGAGACCACTATAGGGTTCACCTAGAAAGGAACCCTAGGTATGAGCACCCTCCAATGATTCCAGCAAGAGAGTGGAAAGCTCTAGTGGAATATGGAAAGGAGAGGGCTTTGAAAAAAGAAGGAAAGCTAACACTAGGCACGGGGAGGTAATCAATACTTTCCACAATGTAATTCTAAACCTTATTATTATTGATTTTTATATCGAATTTGGAACATCTAATGTATTTCAACACTTGCATAGGCTGTCAGACACATCAAAGGCCACAAAGGCAAGATTGGAAAAAATTGGTCAGCACAAGCTTGGGCCTGGTGGTTATTCGAATTTGGGGGAACGAATTGTAAGTTTCGAAAAACCAATAATGCATCCAAATAATAAATTGAAATTATTTTTTGTTTTATTGCACCACAAAATGTAATTTAATGACGTTATGCAAATATGCAGGCCGATTAATTTAAAGAAGTTCCCACTGAGGAAGACTTGAAGCTTGGTTTCCGACACGGCTTTGGAGCTGTTGTTGAATGCCGAAAAAGCTTACCTGGGAAAACAAAGTCTTCTGGTACTGATCCATCTGGTGCACAGGTATATAAAATCTATATAGTTTAATGAATATTTATTACTTGTTATAAATAATTGACATAAAATATTGACTCTGTTTTGAGAAGGAAAGCAAGGATGCCCTTAATGTCGAGGAGGGACAACAACAAATCGAAGATCATGCTTCGAATCCTGGTAATGAGTTGATTCATATGCTACAATTTTATATATAGCATTGCAGATGGTGAACATTAATCGTACTTCTCCATATTTCAACTGTAGAGCATGCAGAGGGTGACACTGTACAGGTTGAGCCTGGACAGGAATATGAAGAACAAGATGTGGCCAAAACAAGTAAAAAAACACCTTTCTAATGTTTTTTTTAAATGAAATACTTGTCATTATAATAACAAAATATATCGATGTAACATTTTCACATTATTGTAGCAAATCCGAACCCCTTGCTGCAAAATCCACGTCGTGAGCACTCTACGAGGCAGACATCACGACAAGATGATGAAGCACCAAGAACTGGAGGAAAAGTTCCAGAAGATGAGCTTCTTGTTGATTATGTAAAGAGAAGAAGAATTAGAAAAAGTGACTAAAAAAATATTGTCTAATTATTTTTTATAATATTATGTCCTGCATGATTTTTGGCCTAATGAATGAATGAATAGTTTAATGAATGTTAGCTTCTATTAAATGGATGTGATGATTGAATGAATGAATGGTTTAATGAATGTTATCTTTTATTGAATGAATGGTAAATGTTTGTTTATGATGAAATCTGCATGAATTTGCACGTAATTTGTTTTTTCAAGTATATGCATTGGATATGGAGAATTGAGAGTGATGTGAGGGGGGGGGAGGGGCCATAAGAGCTTCCACCTTCATGTGGTTGGCCCTGTTTAGTAGATAATATTAATTTATTCTTGAAACGGAGAGGAGATCAATGAATGGCTAACATTGTAAGCAAAAAAACTCCATTCAATGGTAAAGGAGGTGTTTTGGTTGTCCTATTTTTCCATCTTGACTTGATGGTATTCAAAGAATGAATATGTAAAAGAACACGCTTCATTTAATAAGATGCATTTTTGTGTGCAACGACCATCACCACCACGATTCATGATGGTTGTTGTGATCATGAAGGCATTAATAGAACATGAAATAGTAATGCATGAAGGTATCCTACCTTTGTAAATCAATCTTGATTGAATCCTATAGCGAGATCGCTAGGAAACAACCACTCTACCTACCATCTTACCGATTTAGGGATTGTGTTTGGAATCAGTCATTTTTCTTAGCAATACACTACTACATTTTTTTCCTTTAGGGGGGGTTGTCTTCTGCCTCCAAAAGTGACCTATGTGGGGGGGGTTTGGCTTTGGGGGAGGTCTTGGAAAAATCACCCGTAAAGGAATCGATGTTAAAAAAATTTCCCTTTAAGGGCAGTTTTTTATGAGATTGAAACCGCCTCCAAAAGTGACTTTTGGGGGCATTTTGTGACCCCCCTCGTAGACGTCTACAGAGACGTTTTTAAACCCCCTTTGTAGACCCCTTCATAGAGACCTACGGGGGCGATTTTGAACCCCCTTCATAGAGACCTACGAGGGCGGTTCTGAACGCCCCTCATAAGCCCGCTCATACAAACCTACAAGGGCGGTTTGGAACCCCCCTCGTAGAGGACTATAAGGACGGTTTCAAACCCCCCTCATAGAGGCCTATAGGGGCGGTTGTGAACCCACCTCGTATAGTCCTATAGGGGCGGTTTGGAACCCCCCTTGTAGAGGCGTATAGGGGCAGTTTAGAACCCCCCTCATAGAGGCTTCATTAGAGAGATTTTGAGGTCAAAAAATGGCCTCCTAAGAGATGTACTACAAAAATATGAGATATATTAAAAATTTATGAATTGGGGGTTTTATGGGGTAGGTATATATGACAAGTCACCTCTCACACTATTTTTTATGCACAATATAAATAACCACGGTTGAGTTACTTTTCAAAATTCACCAGAAATAAAATTAATAAAATAACTCTATATTGATGTGACTAAGATTCATTGTAAATTTCCAAAAATTTATTGTCCTTTAGCATTTATTTGTCTTGAACTTGCAAATGAAATTAACCAATAAAAAATATTTTTAAGAGCTATTTTTTTAATTTTATGTTGACTTTTTATATTTAGTACTTTTCTCATGAATTTAATATAATGTAATTTAATTGAAAATTTATTTATATGTAAAATGTTAATAATATTATTATAATCCACATTGCATTATTATTATTATTATTCTTTATTCATTAAATCTATTATTATTCTTTACTCATTAAATCTATATTGGTAAATTAATATCAAAATCATTAATTTATATGCATAACTAACATACATTTTTATATTAATATCATTCATGAATTTAATTTATTTTAAAAGTACAAGGATATATATATATATTAATTTGGCATTATAATATTAAATAAATTGGAGTGAATATATAATTAAAAATTAAAAATATGAAAATGACAAAAATATTAAATAGAATATATTAGTTTGACATTATGATATTAAATAGAATGGAGTGAATATATAATTTAAAATTAAAAGCATAAAAATGATAATATATTATTTTATAAAAAAAATGTGAAAGAACCTTTTTTTTTAATTTTGAGTACTTTACTTGAAAATGACAATAATATTATTTTATGAGAAAGTGTGAAAAAACATTCATTATGAATACTTTACTTGAAAATGACAATAATATTATTTTATGAAAAGACTATCATTATGAGTACTTTACTTTATGACTTAAAAGTACTTACACCACTACCTTGATTAACTATGTGTTTTTATCCACCATAGAAAATTTGACAAATAAATATTCTTAACTCATGCAATGCCACCTCAACATGGGGGATGATGTCATCTACTAGAATGTGATTGGTTGTTTTTTATAGTACATTTTCTTTGTTTTGAGGCCATTTTTTGACCTCAAAATCTCTATAATGATAGGGGTAGTTTTGAACCCCCCTAGTAGAAGCCTATAGGGGCGGTTTGTAACCCCCCTTGTAGATTCATATAGGGGCGGTTTGAAATCCCATCGTAGAGGCCTACAGAGGCGGTTTGAAACTCTCCTTAAAATTTCTTATTACAAACCTTTGGGGGCGGTTACAAACTCACCTCGTAGGTACCTATGAGGGGAGTTCTAAACCCTCCTCATAGGTACCTACGAGGACGATTCTAAACCCCCCGCGTTGTAACATACAAGGGCAATTTCAAACCCCCTTCGTAGTGACATATGAAGGTGGTTTAGAAGCACCATCGTAGCAACATACAAAGACGGTTTGAAACCCCCTCTATAGCCATAATAAATCATAATAAAATACATTTTATTTAAAATACCAATATTGTAATATCAATAGGGCACGGAGGAACCAAACCACCAACCTCCTGCTTGTAAGGAAGGCACTCTTCCATTGAGCTAGAACCCTTTCAGAATTGGGGAGAGGAGCATATGAACACCCAGGTTGCATCATTTGTAATTCTAAGAAAAGACAATAATATCCAAAGACAACTATGTTTAAAATCCAATTTATTTTTCGAAACACATTGATAAGCACAAAAATCTATCATAATAAGCCTAGAGCTCCTTCTAACTTTTGGAACTGTTTGAAGAGACCCCAAAGATGTCTAACCACAAAAATCTACATATGTAATCTCATATAGGATCTATGTTGGCAAAGAAACTGGGATTTAAGTCCCTCGTTTACAGATAATTAACATTGATCATATACTAGATCCATAGGGTATAATTCAAAATTGTTAAACACCATAACCATAAAAGCATTACAAGATTATATTAATCCAATGAAAATGAAAGGAAATCCAAGAAATCTTAAAAAAATTAATGAACTCACCTTCATTCAATAATATTGTACCAAACGCACCACAAAGCTTGTAAATGAAAGGAAATGCAAGAAATCATAAAATTGTTAATGAACTCACCTTCATTCAGGAATTTAAAAAATTCCAAATACCAGTGTTTAAATTCACAGAAGAGCGGTACCTTGGGGTTTTTGAGGATGCTTAATCCATTTATGAATTCAGAATCTTGACTTGAAACACACGAAATTTGAATTTAAAAAAAATGTCGGATTCCGACAGAAACTCACTGAGAAGTCAAAATCGTCGCTCATTTAGCCTTATCCAAAGAATTAAATGAGCTCTAATGTGCCAGATAGGGTTGAGATATTTAAACTTCCAGTACTTATTTGGCTACCTTCTTAAGGTATTTGCTCTTGATATAGGAAGAGAGCGAGTACTTCAAACCTGTTAGTGCAGCTTTACAATGCTACTAGAGCTACAGGGATTTGAAAAAGATATGAACATTACTTTCCTGTGCAGCTACACATCAATGCTTCTAGAGCTACAGGGCATTTGAAAATGATACAAACACTGCTTTCCTATGCAACTGCACCCCAATGCTACTAGATCTATAGGGCATTTGAAAATGATATGAACACTGCTTTCCTGTGCATCTACACATCCAAGACATAATGGGCCCCTTAGGCCTCACTTCAACCTTGTTACGATTGGATTTTTTTTTACAAGGTTGGATATTGATTTGTATTAACTAAAAAAGGTTGCGGCTGAACTGGACAACCTGAGAGTACATTCTGCTGATTATATCCAAATTTAACAACAAAATGTCAAGTTCAAAAATGGCATAAGTTATTAAAATGATGAGTTCAAAAATGGCATAAGCTACTAGATGTCGACTTCAAAAATGGCATAAGCTACTATCTTCCTGTTGATTCTATTTGTTCTATCTGGGTAGATTTTGTTATATCGATCTAAGTACAAAATACATTTAAACTGCATATGATATTTTATATATGTTTAGTGCATGGTCCCCTTGGGAGCCTTCTTCTTTGTCCAACTATGTGGATTTACTAGGGATGCTATCCACAAATGTGGGAAAGCATCCCTTGGGTTCCCCCATGATGTTTTCCATGAAAAAAAAGTATACAACTTCTATATTGTTGAAATACATCCCCTAAATAGCCATCCCACTAAGGTCTAGAGCTGCTTACAACGTAAGTAAGCTACCAAGGAACTAGTGACCGGTAATCAAAAGCCAAAAAAACATTATACAACTTCTATATTATTGAAAGACAGCCCCTATCTAGCCATCCTACTAAGGTCTAGAGCTGCTTAAAATATAAGCAAGCTATCAAGGAACTAGTGATCAGAAATAAGAAGCCACTCAATCAACAGACCCAGTAGTCGGAAAGGCTAATCCAGAAAGAAAGAAATATTATATTTGTGTTCACTCCCATTACAGCTACTTTCTTTATAGATTCTTAACCTATTTTGGACCTTCGTATTGTAACAGATTACACCATAATCTTTGATTTGTTGAGGGGTGGAAATAAATACTTAAAACGTTCCTGGAAATGCCTAGTTGCATAGGGTATGGACTCTAGAGTCTATGAATGTTAGTGCAAGGGTTTGACCTTTTACATTTTGTAACATGGATACCCAATTTAAGTTTATAACAAATTCAACCTATATTTGAGATTCATGCTCGATTGTTACATATTTATGGTAGATCAAATGTAGATCATTGGATGAAAATTGTGGGCGAGGCTTGAAGCCTTTCTGGGCAGACAAGGACATAGATGAAATTCGAATAGGAGAAGCTATGGTAGGAATCTAGGATGACCATATAGAAGGTATTCGCAAATCTTCTTTTCTGGCATATGCCTGATTGGCGAAATGTTTGGACTAACTTTATGTGTAGCAGCAAAGGAAATACTATCCTTTTTTCCTTTACTAATTCATTATGACTTGAGTTATTTATATTCTTTAAAGTAATTCTATTACTGCTTGTCTTTATTTATTTATTTCAAACTAATTATGCCCTACTTGTTTTTAGTTTAAAATATTTTAAATGTTCAAATTGCATACCTTCAATATACAATTTTGCTTACAACCTTCTATGTTTAGTAATATATTTGTATATAGTGGTAGATATGAATATGTTTTGTATATACAGTGTGTATATTTTAATATTAAGTAGAATGTATTTCTAAGTAGAATTCACTAGGAACTTCCCCTCATTTTAAGGATGGTAATCAGGGTAAACTACAGATGCCTAAGTTACAAGCACCTTTCTCTGAGGGAATCAAAGAGAGGCCAACCTGTGACCTCCCCTACATTGGAGTAGAGATCTCATATCTAGCTTATTGCCACTTGAGCTAACCCTTAGAGCTCAGTGTATACATTTCTTTATGCAAAAAATTTGAATTACTTACTGTTCTTGCAATACTCTGTCGATGATCTTGTTGTTCTTGTTCTTGTAATAGTCTGTCGATGATCTTGTTGGAATGTTATAGACTATGTGTTTGGTAAGAGGATGACTCTGTATTTTTTGTTGAGTATTATGATATCTTTAATCAAGTGGCGAGGAACGTTGGAAAGTTTTGAGTACAGTGACAAATAGTGATTGTAGATCCATCCATGATATGGCTTCCATCGCTTGCATGCTTCTTGTTTGTAGAGTTAGAGAGTTAGCTAGGTTAGGAAATTCCTGCCAATAATCAGTTGGTGCATCTTTGTGGGTGAGATATTTCTTGATGAGTCCTTTGTAAGGAAATTCTGAATTCTAGATTAAGGTTTCATAATCAAAAGGACAAGGTTCAATGTTTTTTTTTAATGTCAAAGGGGTTTGGTTAAAACTTAAGCCGTTCACCAGCGTTTCATTCTTGTTGTGATCTGCACACAGTTACTAGGCTAGTCTTGGAGAATGAGTTAGCAAGGCTGAAGAGTGACATTTGACTTAGCTTGGAATTGGGATAAACTCTGTTGTTGAATAGGGAACTAAAAAATGTGAAAGCACATTTAGGAAAAAATATCAAAATTTACAATGTCCATATAATGCAAGTTTTCAATGATCACTCATTTCAGAGTGCATAGATGATACTCATACTCAAAATGCAGTGGATTTTAGATAGTTGATAGGTATGTTGGTTGTCAGTGTTAGGAACCCATGTCAACCCTTCTATTTACTTTGTTAGTATATTGTTGTTGGATGCATATGCTTTCTAAGTCGTCCCGTAGTATTTGTTGATCCATAGATGTGTTATTGTTGTTTGGCACATATGCTTTGTAAGTCGCCCATAGTATTGTTGATCCATAGTTTGTATTGGCCCATGGTTTTGACCCATAGTATTGGCGCCTAGACTTAGTATATAAGTGTGTGTTGAGGCCTATGAAAGCACCGAGAAGTTATTTGTATTGAGCTTGCTCAAAGGAGGTTGCCCCCTCGAAGTGGCCTGCGATCAATATAAAAGTGATTCTGAGTTTTGTCATTTCTGCTATTTCGCATATTCTTATTAATTAATTGTTGCAGGTTCTCCACATCTGGTATGAGAGCACTTTCTTGGGCTTGTTGGGTGAAATTTCTGTCAAATTTTTTTTTTTCGCATCTGTTGCAGCTCCGGATCTGGGAATAATCCCTATCTGCTTAACTGTGGGAAGTACTTGGGCATAAGCCCTAAAACTCATTGTGGGGAGTACCACAGGAACCCCAAAGTAGCTGGCCCATTCAGAGAACCTGCCAGCGAAAAGGGCAACAACCCCTACCTGATTGACTAGTTCCCACCCGTGAGGTAAACTAAGAGCTGTCGTTTGTGGCAAAGTGGTTATCAGTTTTACCTGAGCCGTAGAGTGAGGGGTACTGCCCAATACGCAAGTCGTAAGACAACATTGGTGGCTGAGTGAAACCCATGAACTGTTAGGAAGCTGCACATACCTGGGGTCCATATCTATTTTCAGTTGAACTGTTGTCGCGTCGTTTCAGATCCATTCTGAAAGTCGTTCCAAATCCAGTCGTTTCAGATCTATTCTGAAAGTCATTTCAGATCTATTTCAGATCCAGCCATTTTCTATCCAGTCAGCACTGTTTTAGATCCCTCTGTTTCCGATCACTTCCATGTCATTGCATATCTATCTGTTTGAGATCCCTTCTGCGTCGTTGCAGATCCATTCCTGAAAAAAAAATATAAAAAATTCTATTTTTTGGCCATATCTCCCTTGTTTTCACTCTGTTTTCCCTGAAACTTCACTGACACCCCTACAATCCCATTCTGCATATTTCATTCCTGAGGACCCTATCCCAAATTCCACTTCCCAAAGCCTGAAATCCCACATTTGTCTATTTTTAAGGTTTGCCATAACTTCTTCGAATTTTACCCATATCCCTTCAAATTTTTCCATCGAGTTCCTTTCTTAATTCTCCTTCTTTGTCCCTCTCTGCCAAATTTTCTCATTCTTTCACCCCGCTTCTAAAATCCCCATTTTTTTGCTTCCTTATCCATCAGAAAATGTCTAAAACCTAGTCAAACCCCAATTACTCCTCCGAGTTTTTCCCAAATCCAAATTTCCCTTTACTAAATAAGCTTTTGTTTGTGTTTTTCTATCCATTCCCCCACCCCCCAAAAAAATAACCTGGTTATGGTTGTCACCCGCGCCGGAGCAAAGACCATGGAGGAAGCACTTGCAGCCATCCAAACCAAACTCCAAGATCTGGATGAAAAATTTCTTAGCCTCCATCTTCAGCATTCAGCCATGAACAATAACCGATAGCAAGAATGTTCTACAGCCATTGGGTTCTCTTCTTCCAGCCATTTCCATGGTCCGAAGCTTGAATTTCCTCGCTTCAATGGTACTGATCCGACTGGATGAGTCTATCGTGCAGAACAGTATTTCAGTCTTCATAATACTTTTGATGTCCAAAAAGTTCCACTTACATCTTTTCATTTGGAACAGGAAACCCTTCAATGATACCGTTGGTACATCAAGGCTCATGACGAGCCAAAATGGACAGATTTTTGCCAACTCCTTTTGCAACGATTTGGTCCCAGTGCTTTTGATGACTTCACCGGAGCACTCACTAAACTCCGTCAAAGTGGCACTGTGAGAGAGTATCAAACCGAATTTGAGAAACTAGCCAATCACACAGAAGGCTTGTCTGATGAATTCTACAGGAGTTGTTTTATCAGTGATCTTAAGGATGAAATCTGGTCAGAGGTTAAAATTTTTTGTCCCAACACAATGATGGAAGTCCTAGGGTTAGCTAAGTTGGCAGAAGACAAGATTGCAGCACAACAGCGCTCCAAACCCACTTTTGTTCCCTTCCAAAATATGTGTTCTCAATGACCTCCCATTCCGCAAGCAACTTGACCAACTCCTATCAAGAATTTGTCTGAAATAGAGATGCAGGCACGCAGAAAAAAAGGGCTTTGTTTTAATTGTGATGAGAAATTCACTCGGGGACATAGATGTGTTCAACAAAAGCTCTATCTCTCGGATATGGGTTCTTCGCCTGCCTCTAAAATTGGTGAAGAAGCCCCATATCCAATGGATGCTCAGGTCGACATTCAAGAGCCTCCTATTGACCCCCCATCTCAGGATGAACAACCAGAGATATCTCTCCATGCTTTATCTGGCGTCACCACCCCCCAAACAATGCGGGTCAGGGGGGTTATTTCAAGAAGCTTCCTCTTACAATACTCATTGATTCTGGTAGCACTCATAACTTCATTGACCCCCGGATCACCAAACAGGCTAATTGTTTTGTCCATCCTTGCTCCAACTTTGAAGTCATGGTTGCTAATGGAGGCACCTTACCTTGCAAGGGAAAGTGTCACAATGTGTGTATCTCTCTAGAAGATTATAACCTGTGCTCTGACATGTTTACCTGATCCTTAGGCGGACGTGATGTGGTTTTGGGCGTTCAATGGTTACGCACACTTGGCCCCATCTTATGGGATTTTCCTGAACTTTGGATGCAGTTTTCAATCAATGGGACACAACACAAATTTACAGGCTTACAACCAGGGTCTCTTTGAATCATCAGTTCACATCGCCTAGAAAAGATCCTTAAGAAGAATTCACATGGTATCATCGCTCAGCTCCATTCCATTCAGATGCACCCATCAACGGTCTCCACTACTTCCTTGGATAGATATGCAGGTGTCTTTGCTGCACTAGTGGGATTTCCGCCTTCAAGAGACCTTTCCAGTAAGCATTTAGCCATGTCTACATCTCAGCAGGAAATGATGGCTATTTTGCATGCAGTTCTGACGTGGAAACCATCCTTATTAGGGAATTATTTATGCATCAACACTGATCTCCAGAGTCTGAAAAATTTCCTGGAGCACTGGGTTTCCTCCCCAGCACACCTGAAATGGGTTATCCACCTCATGGGTTATGACTATGCGATCACTTACAAGAAGGGTAAGGACAATATGGTGGCAGATGCTCCTTCTCGCACATTTAATGACCCAGTTTCTCTTACAGCTATTTCTCTGCTTGTTCCAAACTAGTTGCAATATGTTCAACAGGGCTATCTCTTCTATGAACTCCATGCTTCTTCATCGGTAGGGCACTTTGGGTTCCTCCAAAAGTATGACCGAGAACAATGTAAATTCTTTTGGCAGGGACTAAAACTGCCAATTCAACAGATAGTGGTTGACTGTGATACTTGCCAGGTCAACAAGGGGGAAACGACACTCCTTTCGGGACTTCTCGAACCCTTTCCCATCCCTACATAGATTTGGACAACTATTTCTATGGATTTCCTAGAAGCGCTCCAGTGGTACAATACCACGTCTACAAGGACACCATATGAAGCAGTCTATGGACAGGCACCGCCAGTTCTTCTTCCATACACCTTCACCAGCTCCCCAGTTCAGGGAATTGGCTCGGTTCTTTGAAACTGCGATCAGATTCTTCTCATTCTGCAAGACAATCTTCACATGGAAAGAATTCGATTGAAACAACAAGCCGCTCAGCACCATTCAGAGCGCACTTTTCATGCAGCTGATATGGTTCTTCTTCATCATTCCAACCAATCCTCCTGAACCTCAAAAGGCATCAGTGGCCCGGAATGCAACCCGAAGATGCTATAGGGGAACCTCTCCGTCCAATTCTGCATCAATTTCCACATCTAAAGCTTTGAGGAAAAAGCTTTTTCTAAGGGAGAGGGGATGTTAGGAACCCATGTCAACCCTTCTATTTACTTTGATAGTATATTGTTGTTGGACGCATATGCTTTGTAAGTCGTTCCGTAGTATTTGTTGATCCATAGTTGTGTTATTGTTGTTTGGCGCATATGCTTTGTAAGTTGCCCATAGTATTGTTGATCCATAGTTTGTATTGGCCCATGGTTTTGACCCATAGTATTGGCACCTAGACTTAGTATATAAGTGTGTGTTGAGCCCTATGAAGGCACCGTGAAGTTATTTGTATTGAGCTTGCTCAAAGGAGGTTGCCCCCTCGAAGTGGCCTACGATCAATATAAAAGTGATTCTGAGTTCTGTCATTTCTGCTATTTCGCATATTCTTATTAATTAATTGTTGCAGGTTCTCCACAGTCAACTGTGAAATTGGGTCAGAAAAGCAAGCAAAATGAGTGTTGTCTTTTGTCTTTTATATAGATGGATGACTAGGTCTGACTTGTGACTTGATCTCACTCGCGTTTGACTTTTGAGCTTGAGCCATACTCACCATCTGAGTAGGGAATTAAAAAATGTGAAAACACTCTAAAGTTTAAAAAAAAAACAATTTTATATTAATATGAAAGTCTACATTGTCCATATAATGCAAGTTTTTAGTAATAACTTGTTTCCAGCATGTAGATGATAAATGCCATGGATTTTAGACACTATACAGGTTATAGGTCTGCTAGTTGTCAGCAGTGAAATAGGGTTATAAAAACAAGCAAAATGAGTGTTTTTTTTTCCAGTCTTTTATAGATAGATGATCAAATCTGCCAATTGGGTCTATCCCAAGTGGTTGTGGGATGGAGTTTTATCCTCCTACCATAGGTGCTATTCCTGTGGCTGTAAGTGACATGTTGAGCTCAGCACTATTTTGTTCCACTCCACGTTTCTGTAATCCTATTTTGAGTACTCTTGCAAATTCTGTCGGGTTTTCAACCTTCTCTTCAACAAGTTCTACAGAAGATCCAACTGGGCCCATTTGTATAGTTGTGCTTGTGCCAATCCCATTACAGCTATAGAGTAAATCATGAACCTGCATCCATTTCCAAACTAGATGTTTGTTACTTTCACCTAACAAACATCGCAGAATAATAGATGTATAATAAATATCCCTTGATATGAACAGGCTTGATATGGGTGGTGTGCAGGAGTAAGCCTGAGTACATATAACATAAAAAAAACTAGTTCATGGACTAGGATTTATAGTTTATTTTGTTGATAAATTTATTTCAAAATTCTTAAAATCAGACTGAGACAAGATCGCTTTTGTCAGATCTAAAACACTTCTTATTTCTTCCTTGGGTCAGCATTGGCCACATTCGGTGTGTAAAGAATGTCATATCCATGTTGTATATGAGTTCATTTCTAAAGAATCTTCAATATTTTGCCTAACAATATCTCCTCTAGGATGCCAAAATACCAAGCTTAAAATAGTTGTACCCAGATTGTATGATGAGATGAAATCTTGTAATAGGCCACTTACATCCATATCCTTGATGTTTATCATTTTTTCAGATTATCCAGAGTTTCAACCCAAAATCCCCATCCTCTAAATCAAAAGCTGTCAGGAACAGAATTCCAAGTCGCTGCTAGTTTTTTATTTCGATAGGCAAAATTTATCTGAACCCCAACTATAGCTAATGTTTCCTAAAAAATCAATAATTTCCCTTGGAACAGTTGATAACTCGGCTAAATACACCCCTGCAATGCTGCTTTTAGGAGGAAATAGTCTGGATGTGACTGGCTGTTATTTATAATCATCCACAGACAATAAATTTCCCTTCCAAAGGTTGCTTGTAACGTCCCCTCCCGTGGACCCAATTCGAGGAAAGGAACAGGATGCCGACCTCTGGGGCTTTTACATAAACTCAGCCCATTCATTAGATTCATACCAATAGAGTCAAAAGTGTGCAGATGAAAATC
Source organism: Larix kaempferi (assembly GCA_027924585.1). Lineage (NCBI taxonomy): Eukaryota > Viridiplantae > Streptophyta > Pinopsida > Pinales > Pinaceae > Larix > Larix kaempferi. The sequence goes on from BSBM01001910.1 coordinate 447,106, forward strand.
AAGCAAATATGCATAACGGAATAACACATCGTCCACACACATTTCATACTCATCCAGCATATCAAAATAATCATCAAATTAATCATTGCAGAAGTAAATACACATAGAGAATACTTATCTTCATTGTACATTTGTCCCAAGTAACTACCTATGTCGGTGCAACGTTCCACCCAACCATAGGCCAGTTGTGTTCATCAATCTCTCAACACAACTACCACCCTCGAGCTGGGCATGATTCTTACAAGGAAAAGGGGACATTCAAGCTCATGCATAGCCAAAGCAATAGATATCCATAGTCCACACCCCAACATACACTTTTCTCACAAAGCAAGATCAATCATTGGGGATGGATGCACATTTTTAACAATGGGATTTACAAACAAGATGGCCATGGGTTTTCCCAAATCGTTTCTAGACAAAAACGGATTGTGGGATGGGGAAAACAAGCATAGGGAGAAAAATGATTTCTCCCCCGCAAACTATCAAAGCATTCAATGGCCAAAACTGTCTCTATGGAACCCCAATTCGATTCCCCTTCTTCCCCACTGGTATACAACACAAAAACGCCCTTCTCCCAATTGAGAATGGAGGAAAACACAGAAACTCGATGGGGAAAAATGCCCAGCTAGCTCCCAACTCGTGAAAGAGCCAAACTGGTCGATGGATAATGGCTTGAGGAGCAATTCATGGCTCTTTTCTTGCCCAAGAATCAAAATGCGATTTTCCATAAAGGGTGGCTTTTCCATACCCAAATTTAGACAGCCATACCTCCCATTCCCCAAGGCATTAACTACCTCAACCAACTCTTGGGAGAAATGAATGATTGGGTACAAAAGTCAACATGGGTAGTTGAGGGTTTGATGGGTTATCTCATTAACACTTGGCTTGACTTGATTGGTTCAAGGGTTTGAATGTTTTCCCTCCCAATTCCTTGTAAAATCATGCCCCCATCTCTTGTTGCATTGCATAGCTAGTTGTGGGTATTTTATTAAAATGTATATTTACATGATATTTGCAATTCCGTTGTGCCTGTCTAGCAAAATTGGTGTCAAAGCTAATGGATTGGTCATCAAGGGGGATGATAAAAATATGAATATAATGACCAGTGTTTACTTATGTGCACACATAACAGTTAAGTATTGGGCCTAGGTAAAAGAAAAAACAAATATAACTTCGGCTATTTAAGGTAAATAATGTAAAAGTAAATATAATGACCAATGTTTACTTGTAAATATGATAGAATTATAATGGCCAATGCTTACTTATGTACATAAATAAAAGTTAAGTATCAAGCCTAGGTAATAGTAAATATAAATTTAAGTTAGGCTAGCCAAGGTAAATAAGATGAAATATTAATTAAGTAAATTAATGGTTAGGACACACTCCCAAATGCTTTGGGAGTTATATCAATTATGTGCAAATATGTACTCAGTGCCTCGATAATGAAGAAACATCTTCCATAGTGCATTTTCTCTCTTTAATATTTTGTAATGGGATGGGAACTAAGTGTGATCATATCCAAATAAACAAAGGTTAAAAAGTTAACAACCTCAAAAGCTTAACCCAGTCAATGTGGGCATTTTGCATACAAAACCACATTCCTTCTACCTCAAGTTACTAGCTAATGTCAACATCTAGAAGATAGTCAATATCAACGATCTAAATCTCTGTGAGTCACAATATTTTGAAGTACATATTGACATAACCATATCCATGTCAAGATTCATTAGATGGTCAATGGAAACAATCTGAAGCTTTGTGAGTCAACATGTTTTGAAGCTCTGCTGCGTGGGAGCACCCCATACCCCCTCACTCTTGCTCCCGAAGCTCACTTCCTTTGAAAGCTCGCTCCTAAAACTCTCCCAGTTTTGGGAGCACACTCCCAAGGCGCTCCCTACCTCTCCTATACTAAAAGATCCTTTACTAGTTTGATCATCTAATGACAATGTTATGGTACCTCCCTTCTTTGCCAAACTCTTATAAAATTTGTTATGGTTGATCATTTGATGATAATGTTATAAGTTATAAATACTAGATGATTGATGTTATATGGTTTAATCCATGTTTTCTATAACTAATTGAACATCCTATATGTTTTTAAATATAAATCCCATCAAAATTTATTAAAATATATACTATATAAAAAACGCTCCCGAAACACTCCCAAAACGGGAGCTTTTGAAAATTTTGCTTTTCGCTCTGCTCTGCTCTGCGCTCCCAAAAACTTAGTTTTGAAGTACATCTCTCCCATCTCTAGAGATTCAACTGCAACTTCTAGAAGAAACACTCATGGAAACCAGAACTCACATCACATAAACCAATAAACTACTACTTCCATGGGTGGTTGCAAAGGAAGCTTTCCCTCACAAACCAAGCAGTTCCCTTGACTTTCTTTTCACACCAATTACCTTATATCTATAATAGAAATTGAGGACAACTTCTAAAATAAGGAGGAAATGACAAACGTTTTAGTCTTATAAATATATTTTGAGCTAATTATTTAAAAATGTTAATTGTATAAAAATGTTAGATATAGAATTAGTATTAGAAATATTAGATATACTCATAGGAAAAATATAAAATGTTAGATATATTAAAATATTATTTCCTACCTATCAGACCATGGTATAGCAATAGGACAGAGCACTTTCCATAATGACAACCCGAGTTAAAACCCTGTGTTGTTAGATATATTAAAATTTTATTTCCGCCTGTCTATCAGACCATTGTCTAGCAATAGAACAGAGCACTTTCCATAATGTTGACCCAAGTTAAAACCTTGTCCAGCATGTTATCCTATGTTATACAAGGCTAGATGCAAGCCAGGTGACTTTGATAGAAAATATGCCCTTTGAACGTGACATCTCATCAATGAGGAACTCTGAACTTGATGGTGCACTTTCTCAATGTTAAAATGGCAGAGTATTTCTATTTATTTACTACCAAATATAAAGAAATAAATAAGTATTATTTTCTAGCTGTATTGAATATGTTTTGTGGATATTAAGGTGGGCCTTCTTCCATTTAAAGAGGGTACCAAAATCTTTTCAAATCAAGCAGTTGTACTCTAGGCCTGCTTAATGGTGTAACTTCAATCCTAACACATTTCTAGAAGCCTATTTCTTCCTCCATCTTTTCATCTTGGTCCATATGTTCTGGTATCCTAGTATGATGCCAAGACTTATTGTCCTCTTGCATTTTAGATATAGGAGTCTGTAACATAATCATGCAATCATGAACTCATATAACATTCTACATTAGCAGGAACTGAACTTTAGAGTTTATCATGCAGTTCCAAATTTATTCTACCCATTTTGACACAATGAGAAGAATACAACACCACTAGACAAAAAGATGTCTTGGTAAATGTAGCTTACTTAATCAACCAATCACATACATTTACCTCAGTAGTTCAATCTTCTGAAATCATTCTTCACTTCAGCATTTCCATAGATAATTATGGATGACATGGACTGTCAATTGTAAAGGAAGGTAATAAATGCACAAGACTAGTAATCTTAGGACAACAGTCTAATGTAAGACAAAACCGTTGATACCTAAGTTGCTAGGAAACTTGCGTAAGGAGGCAGGTACGGGGACGGGTGTGGGGCTGGGGATGCTACTTTTTGAAACAGGGGACTTGGGTATGTCAGGGGTGTTATATATAACATTAGCAAGAACTGAACTTTAGAGTTTATCATGCAGTTCCAAATTTATTTTGCCCATTTTGACATAATGAGAAGAATAGAACACCACTAGGAAAAAAGATGTCTTGGTAAATTTAGTTTACTTAATCAACCAATCACATACAATTACCTCATTAGTTCAATCTTCTGAAATAATTCTTCACTTCAGCATTTCAATAGCTAATTATGGATGACCTGTACTGTCAATTGTAAAGGAAGGTAATAAATGCACAAGACTAATAATCTTAGGACAACAGTCTAATGTAAGACAAAAACGTTGATACCTAAGTTGCCAAGAAAATTGGGTAAGGGGACAAGTACGGGGATGGGTGCAAGGGCGGAGATGCTACTTTTTGAAATAGGGGACTTGGGTATGTCAACGGTGCGATATATATATATATATATATAAGTAAATTTTCTCCTGTATATAGCAAGGGTGCATACAACTAAAAAAAATCAAGTGCAATCCATATCTAACCCAAAATACATTTAAACAAAGAGGCTAAATGGCCTATAAAGTCCAAAATACTTCATGCTACAACAAATGATTACATATCAAAAACCTTAACTATATTGGGATCCTATTCATCAATAGAACTTTGTGCCCCCTCCTCTAGACTCTAGCCCTTGGCTCTACCTTGAATCTTGAAGTTGGTCCTCCAAGGACATTAGTCAACACTCTACATTTTTTATGAAACTTCATGATCCAAGTGTAAATAAGGTAGAAAAAACATCCCATGCTTAATAATTGATTTTGCTTGAGTGAAAAGTACATTTTTATTAAGTTCATGATAGAGGAGTTCAACAATAAGCAGCACCAACATCAAGGTACATAGAGAGGTTGATGTGCTTGATTAAAGGCCAATCCCATACCCTCATACATGACAGAATTCAGTGGGCAATGTTAAAAATTTACTTTTACTTTGAGAATTTAATATTAATGACTTTAATGTCACTTGTACAAAACTGGTTGGGCTCATACCAAATTGGTCCCTAGGCATCCCCATGCATCTCCAAAACAAGGGTACCCCGTACAAAACTGATCCTTAGGCGTCCCCAAAATAGGGATACCCCATCTCCTCTGCAATCAATGTCCCCTGAATCCGGGACAAACATCTCAGGGACTTCGGCCAAGTTTCGGGTACCGTAGGGTACGTGAGTGTATGAGATATCCAGTACATGGGTACAGGTATCCAGTAAGGGTACACGTACCCTACCCCTGGGTATAGGTACCCATGATACTTGGGTTGATACTATTGAAGTTCTAATAGCACTAGTTAAGACCATCTAGATATGTTTTTATTGTGAGAAACTACAATGAAACATGGTAGTCTACTATTATTAATTGCATAAAACGTAATTGTAAGAACCTCAGCATGGAAAAAAGCATAAGGGTGCTGCAGCATATCAGAAGAGGAAGAGATGATCACTGTTGGAACATATATATGAAACAACAATATGACATAGGCAACCAACCAATTAATCACTCTTAGTTACAAATTACAACATACAGGTTAGACCAATAAGGAAAATAAAATACAACAGTGATTGTTTGATATAAAATGCTTGAAATAAATGTTTGGTGCCAAAATCACTCCTGGAAATTGTTCACCCAATGGCTATAACACAAAATATCACTGTCAACAACCTCAAATAAGATATCAATTATGCACATCTCCATTTTCAATATCTAAATAGATTTTAATAAAACACACCATTAACTAATCATACCAGACTCTCGTGATAATTTTGGCTATTATTCGTGTTAGAGGTGCAACCATTTGTAACTGATGTAAACGATATAGTTATGATGTAACCGATGCAGCATATTGTGGTTCCAATTCAAACAAGGCTTTTGCCACACGCTCTCTTAGCTCTATATTGCCATGAATTCTGCAAGCACCTAACAATTCCCCCCACACTATAACATTTGGTTCGAAAGGCATGTTATCAATGATGTTTGTAGCCTCATCCAAGTGCCCAGCATGAGCAAGAAGATCAATCAAACAGGCATAGTGATCCAATCTTGGAATCACATCATAATCTTAACCCATGGAATTAAAGTAGTGACAACCTTCATCCATCATGCCTACATAGTTACATGCTGAGAGAACGCTAATAAAGGTGCTATCATTTGGCTTGATGGCCTCTGACACCATTTTCTCAAAGAGTTGAAGAGATTTCCTGCCATGTCCATTCAAAGCATATCCTCCAATCATCGCATTCCAAGAGATGATATTTCTCTCGGGCATCGTCCCAAACACTTGGAAGGCTTCTTATATGCTCCCACATTTGACATACATGTCAACAAGGGAACTCCCCACACACACATTTGATTTGAATCCAGCTCTCACAACAAGGCAGTGAACCTGCCTCCCACCTTTCAGAGCTGCTAAGCTTTCCCACGAATTAAGAATGCCAGTGAACGTGACCTCGTCTGGTTTAACACCGACCTTTTGCATTTCCCCAAAGAGTTTTAACCCCTCCTCGGCATATCCATTCTAAGTATACCCCACAATCATTGCATTCCATAATACAACATCCCGTTCACTCATTTTTTCAAACAGTTGCTGTGCATCATGTATGCTCTCACATTTGGCATACATATCCAAGAGTGCGCTTGACACAAACAGATTAGAGTCATATCCAATCTTTATCATATGTGCATGGACTTGATTTCCCTGTTCCAGAGCTGCTACGTCGCCACATGCACTAACAATGCCAGCATAAGTGACCTCATTAGGCTTCAAACCTGCCAGTTGCATTTGGAAAAACAAATTAAGGGCTTCTAGCCCATATCTATACTGGGCATAACCTGCAATCATTGAAGTCCATGTGACCGTATCTCTTTCGGACATTTCGTCAAAGACAATACGAGCATCCCCTATACTTCCACATTTGGAATACATGTCAACAAGAGCACTCCCAACAAAGGCATTGGATTCTAATCCATTCTTATCAATGTGAACATGGATCTGCTTACCTGTTTCCAGAGTTGAGAGTCTGGTGCATACACTGAGAAGACTGGCGAAGGTAAGCCGGTTGGGATTCATGCCGGCTTGTTGCATCTGCTTATATTGTTTAAGAGCTTCTTCACAATGCCCATTGTGGGCATATCCTGCTATCATTGCATTCCATGTGATAGAGGTTGGTTCACTCATTGTGTCAAACACTTGATGCGCATCTTCCATTCTGCCGGATTTGGCATATCCTGTAATGATTGTGTTGCGGGAGAATGCATCTCTCGAGGGCATGTTTTCAAAAACTTGACTTGCATCAGCCAAACATGCGCACTTGGCATACATATCAATAAGACGACTACAGAGAAATACCTGTGAACCAAATCCTGATTTGATGACATGTCCATGAACTCCCTTCCACTCAGCTGTTGATTTGTTATTGATAAACGCCTGCAAAAGACGGCCATACATGCCAATGTCAATGCTTCTACCCTCTGTACTCAGCGTCGAAAAAGAAGCTACAAGTGCATATTTTGTCAGCATCGACAAATGTTGAATACCCACTACAAGTTTCTCTTTTCCTCTAAACTATGGAGCGATTCCCATTCTGATTCAGGATCAATCGTCGTAGATTAAGGGTTTTTTCAAGATTCCCATGGACTTATGTTAACCCTGTTGTAAACGAAATTAACCAGTCCATACATCAATAGATTAACACATATGGAATAACACCTGATACTTGGAGAAAAAACACATTGATTTCATTAATTTGATCTGTGTAAATCATTCCTACAACTCAGGATTCCTTCTATCTCTCGCTGCTTGCCTTGATTTTACACAGTTTTTTGGGCGCTTCTATGGCCTTGACTGCCATATTGATTAAGCTGTCCAGGGGCCATAATTATGTGGAGGTTTGCTTGGCATGTGGAGGACCATATATGGAGGACCTTCTCAATTATGGCCCCAATATGATCTTGCATTTTACTGATCCCTAACGAAAAGGGATTCGATTTTTACTGTGGGAAAGGAAATAACGGTGATAAAAATTAGGTTTGCAAAAAGAAGCATGAGGCATATCTGTGGGATTAACCTAGCCACCATAACCATCATGTGTGACCACTTCCTAAAATAATCCCAGCCACCATAACCATCATGTGTGACCACTTCCTAAAATGTAACAGTTGCATCTGCAGGCATGGCATACAAAGTTTTCAAAGTACCCATATGTATATAGTTCATACCTCACGAGTGGAACTTCTTTTGTTAGATTTTTGTTCAAAATGCAAATCCCTTGCAACAAGAGGGTTCCATTCGCGGGAAACTCCAGATTTGGAAATGAAAATGAATTATATATATATTATTTTTTATTAATATTAATAAATTACTAAATAGTCACTCAATTCAAATATAGATGAACATATCATTTAGTTTTTATAAAATGAAATAAATAGGCTAGTCAACCTATGAATTATGGTAGCTTTTGCACCTTATTGAATCACCCATATGTATATAGTTCATACCTCACGAGTGGAACTTCTTTTGTTAGATTTTTGTTCAAAATGCAAATCCCTTACCTCACGAGTGGAACTTCTTTTGTTAGATTTTTGTTCAAAATGCAAATCCCTTGCAACAAGAGGGTTCCATTCGCGGGAAACTCCAGATTTGGAAATGAAAATGAATTTTATATATATATTATTTTTTATTAATATTAATAAATTACTAAATAGTCACTCAATTCAAATATAGATGAACATATCATTTAGTTTTTATAAAATGAAATAAATAGGCTAGTCAACCTATGAATTATGGTAGCTTTTGCACCTTATTGAATCAAATCTTAGAACCCTTTCCATTATCTTTCTCGTTGTGACGAATTCTATTATAGATTTGAAATGTTGATGAATTAAATATCTATTATGGATAATATTATAGTATTTCATTCTTAGAATTCACACCACATATATCTTAAAACCAAAGTTACAACATTGTTAGCAAATTAGTATTGTAATTTTATAAATGTCTTATGCAACTTTTAGTCAATCACACCAATGTTGAGTAGATGTTGGAAGTATGGCCTCTTGCTTAATAAGATTTACTAGAGGCCATTTCACAAATATTATATACTCCTTGCACAATGTAAGGTCTTCTCATTGTATGCATATAAAGTTAATAATAACCTTTATGCAATGGCAAGTAATGATAAATTGTTTCATATGAGAGATGTGGATAGGAATTCCTAACAATTTGTTCTATGAGAGATATTATCACCATTTTGACTGCAACATCAAGGATAGTTATTGGTGGAGATAGGATATCAACATTTTTACACCAAAATTATAAGAAAAGAACTACAATTTTTGGAAGTTTTTTCACACAGCATGTCCATAGCTTTGGGGTTACACCACATAACTGAGTTTTCTTACTTAGGTTATAGCTATAATGGGGATTTATTATACGAAAATAAACCAACACTTATGTTTATAATCATCCCTATCTAGCGTTACATTTTAGTAGGGTAAACCAAAAAGTGATTCCAGTCATAGTTTAATGAACCAAGGTCCTATTAGCATGAAAACACAAAACTAACTTTTACTTTATATAATGCTAGTAATCAATTTGAAAAGTAATAATCTAATACAATAAATTTGCATTAATTTATCCTAGAAATAGTGGAAAACAATCAATTTTACCTATTTCATGGTCATTTCTTTGTGATCAATCATTAAAAATAGTTTACCATATTATCTTTAATTTGATTGTTTTTGTTGGGATGCCAATACATGAAGGGCATTGAGGATTTCCTGTGCATTTTTTCATATTTATAAAATCAACAATAATTATCTACTTGACTAGCTTCACTTTTCTAGATGTGGGATTAGATTTGGATGATTGAAAAAAATTCTTATATTACAAGTACATTACATTACCCCTACAAGTAAGGGAGTAGCGCATTGCATGCTCTATATTTCATTACATATCTATAGACATAGAAAAGTGGTAGGTCGATAATATTTTTTCAAGAGTTAGGTGAGGTATTTACAGGGAAGTTGAAGTCGGTGAGATGTATAAATATAAATATTTACAGTGGGCAGTTAAAGTAGGTGAGATGTATCGTTTTAATTTCATTGAAATAATTTATTAGTGTTACCCTTTCTAAGTCAGGGGTTTCTCATAGATTTTATTTCTTCTCACTTTCTAACCCAAAACAGATGCCATTTCACTCAAAATAAATTCCCCCTTACTCTTTCCATTGATCCATATTTTTTTAATGTTGTAATGAGGACAATACCAAACCTATAATCCAATGGATTCACTATCTCCCACACGATATGAATTACTATATTTAAGAATTTCCCACAATTCATCTTCAAATAACTCTGTGGCTTTTTAAGAATTGGTTTGTTGCAATTTGTTTTGAAAGAAAAGTAGGTTTTGTCGAGCACCCAATATGCAGATAGATTATTACCAACATACAAAGCATATGAGATTTATTGTCAACCCGAGAAAATCTTTTATTTCAAAGGATAAATGCACAATCTATGCTTAAACACCAAATCACCATAATTGAACACTTTTATCCTCTAACAACTATGTCCATCCCAAGGATCTGTGTAATCCCAATTGCCTTCTAAATGCTACAATTTCAAATCCTTTCTACCATGCATCAACAAGAAACGATGTAAGATTCAACAACAATTGTAGATAAAAAGAAATCCTATTCACATCCTAAAACAATCACCTCTTCAATCTGATCACTCTTGAAAACCATAAGCATAAACTGAAATATTAATCTAGAAAATCAATTGCAAGGGATTGAGTTCAACTGCTCTAAGAGTTGGAATTACAGGAATGAAAATCAACAATCAGGAAAGATAACTTGCAAGGGTTCATGGGATAACAAGTTAAACTGCAGGATGAACAAGGTTGTGTACAACTATCACACGAATTGCATAAAGAAAGTTTCCTACTCAGTCGACTGTCACTCTGTACCACTTACCAATCTCAAGGAAATGTAATCCTAATTATACTGCAAATCCACACATACTACTGCTGCGTACAAAGGAAATATCATTAACAAAACATCACACAACAATAAATTCGAGAAGTCCTACTTTAACTCAGCAATCCCTGTGGAAGACGGGCCCAGCCTTCACACAGAGATGTGGGCTGAACAACGTAAAGTTCCTTTAACTCAGAGGTAACTCTTTATATTAACAGAAGGATGATGATTACATAGTTTGCTTCTACTGCTAATACAATGAATGAATTCTCCGTTGTTCAACCCCCTAGGTCAAGGCAGCCCCCCATATTTATACATGCAGATCATAACATCCAATCCTAATAATGGGCAGCCATGAAGATCTCTAATCTTCAGGTGCCCTAAATAATACTAGCTGTTACAAACGTGGCATAATAGAGACATAGAAAAATGCGAGAAAGCTGTTGATTGGCCCAGGAGTAGCAATCTTTCCAAATCACAATTATACTCGAGCAGCAATACACTAAAGATCTCTAATTATAGCGCATTCTGTTACAGCTGCCCTGTCACAGCTCCGTCTAGAATGTTACATTCGAACCACGTGCCTTAATTGATGATCGAAGCCCCGAGGATCCTTTTAAGCAGTGAACATCCCTCCTTTCAAGACTTGTTCAGCCCCACCTTCCTGCAGTCCACTTAACTCAAACTACCTTCATAAATCATAACATGTTAGCACAATTGAGAGATACACAGCCTTAATTATCACAATCATAAGCATTAATAAGATAAAGCAATGATCAGTCATACCTTGGCAGCTTGGGGGAATAAAGTGAGGACAACGGGTCTGATTAGCACGCTAAATGGTGTAGGACAGGGGAAGAAAAGGTGATCGAGGATGATTACAAGGGGCCAATTCTGGGCTCAGCAGGTTTATCTTATGAATCCTTAGAAGAGGTTTCTGATATTTCCATTGTACTATGAATGGTTTGAATTTTGAGAGGATAAAATTGATAAAATAAAAAATGTCCTAACAAGAGAATACCACTAGTTGCAAGCTATGACTTTGAATAAGTTTCTAGCTTAATGGTCAATGAAATATGTGATTAGGATGAATATGAAACTCAAAGAACGCTCCTCTATAATGCACCTACAACTTCAAAGACTCCAAAAGAATACACAACGTTCAAACCCTCCAAGAAACAATTGACATGCAGATAAAATGTCCTAACAAGAGAATACCAATAGTTGCAAGCTATAACTTTGAATAAGTTTCTAGCTTAATGGTCAATGCAATATGTGATTTGGGTGAATATGCAACTCAAAGAATCTCCTCTATAATGCACCTACAACTTTAAAGACTCCAAAAGAATACACAATGTTCAAACCCTCCAAGAAACAATTGACATGCTAGTTGGGGTTGTGAAATCAATACTTGACTTCAAACTACAATGTATTGGGTGGAAATCCTTTTGCAATTTGTCCTTTGAGGGGTAGGGAATTGGGATACTATAGCCTCCATTTAGAAAGTTTTAATGTGTAGTTGTCACTTTATGTGAAAGTGTTTTCTTTAAAGGAGCAAGTTCAACAAAATTTCCAATTGTCTTTTGTAGCTTCTAGAGGGATAAGGTTTGTAGATTTATTGTCATTATGGATCCTGTACATAAAAGTGTTTCTTTACAAATAGTTGAGCAGGAATGAACTATCTATTAAAATATGCATTTTTGTTCAAGTCAATATTATTTTTTAATCTAGCAATTCCTTCTTGGAAATGACAGATCACTATAGGAGCAATTGTTCGGGAGTGTATTAGACCATCATCTTCTTCAACTACAAAACTATTACTCAACTTTGAATCATCTTCTTTAATTTGGTTGAAATGGATGAAATTTCTCATGGTAGAATGCTTTCATAGTTTCCTTGTGTTCAGGCTGCATTTCCATAATGTCCCACATTATGCCATGCACTGTGTGTTCACAAAGTTAGGAAATTGTCTTGGGGAGGTTCTCAGGACATCAGGAGGTTGGTTTGACCTTAATTTGACTTGTAAAACAATCTAGAGGGTTCTATCACTCTAAAAATGGCCATCAAAGGTTGGGAAAGATCCAATAAAATGTGACCATCAAATTAGGTTGGGAAAGATCCAATGGTTGATATAGTTCTGGATTGGAAACAATTGAAAAATCTGGTGTAACATGAGTCATCTGATCATCCTTGAGATTCAATTATAGTAGATGACATTCAATTGTTGTTTTACATGACGAGCCCTTATATTTCGAAGACATAGTCACATGGAAACAAATGATAATTTTCTATTTCTTTCAAGTTCCTAATATTTATGGTATTTCCCAAATTAAAATTGAGTATCAGAGGGTTGTTTATACAAGTCTCTTGCTGAGCAAACAGGTTCCCATAAGGCATTTTGGGCATAATGAATATGAAAGGTTCATATGAACTACATATCCATATTATGGAGGCACAACACTTTCTATATCTTACAAGGTTCTCAATGATGGACGGACTAAATGCTGCTATTATTATTTTCATGAAAATCCTAAGCTCGAGAGTTTGATGTTACATTCAAAAACATAAAAGTGAAATTTTATTCAAAGTTGGCTAAGAATAACTCTTCAACGGAGAAATTTACAATATTTACTCAAGCACTCTCGGAAAAATTAAAAATTTCAAGTACACACAACAAACAATACAAAACTATTACGCAAGCAGACGATGAGTACCTGTGCAAGTATTTTCTTGGGTAAATTGACTTCCTAGAAGAAGACCAAGGCTTAAGTGCTACTGATTCTCCCATCATGGTCCATAGTTTCCCTATGAAAATAGGTGTTGAAAATAGGGGTGAAGCATTGGATAGATCCTCCTCGATCCGACGATCCCTCAACGCATCCAAATTCAACCCTAAAACACTAATTGATGGAGAATCACTGGAACATTTAATGTGAAATACACCAAATATACAACAAACTTTCCATATTTGAATCAATTCGATGAATGGAAATCTATCTAGAGCTCCTATAGATCGATTTGAAGGCCTATACTGGTTTCCATAAACTCGTGAGGTAGATTGAAGGTCGATATTGGTGCAATCCCAAGCCCAGATTTTTTTTGGCCTTTCCCCTGGTCATTCAACATTCGTTCGTACTTGATCCCTTGAAGAAAATGTTGATCACTTAAGTAACAAGGATCCTTCAAAGATTCTTGGATCACCCAATGAATTATTGCATGACATTGCTCTGTAGTCCTAGTCGAAACCTTGATCGAATGACTGAAGCAAATGTGCCGCAGGGAGGCAATTTTGACAAAATTTGGCATCCTCCTCTTTGAAAATGATGAAGGCCATTTTAATGAAATTTAACTTCTATCACTACCCTTTCATATGTATGAGATCCTAAAGTTTGGGTTTTAATAGGTCAAATATTGCATGGAAGTAAAGTGGATTGATGTGTGTACATATTTAAGTTCAAAGTTGGTGACATATGAGAAGGACAATGATGATCACAAGGATAAGTATGATGACAATGGAGATCATCATGAGATCAATGGTGACGATTACGATGATGAAGATAATGACAATGAATAGTGAAATAGAGAAGATAGAAGAAGAGGCCACGAATCCTAAGAAGAGGAGAATATAGAGATGAAATAAAATGAGTAGAGGCCAAGCACTTGAGAAGAAAAATAAGTCCTAGGAGTAAAGCATATAGGCAATTGTAAATTTAGGTATCAATCTAAATTTTGTAGTTTGTAAAAGCCAAACTAAGACTGACACTAGTAGGTATTAGAAGTTTAAAATTTGATTTTGGTAGCCCATAGAGGCTATTGTAAATTATTTATTTTTGATATTAATGAAGAATATTATGAATAGCCTATTATATGAAAATGTATGAATGAATGAGTGTGTGTTTGATTTTATTTGTTATTGATTACTTGTGCACTTTGAGCAGTCAAATGCCTATTGAGCCTTGTGAGTTGGATAAGGGGTTAATATAGTAGCTCTATTGAGTAGAGAAACTAATTTTTCTTCCTATGTGTGTGTTAAATTAACATGTAGTGGGACCATCCCCAACCCTCCATTTATTAGGTGGTGTCAAATAAAAACAATTTCTATATAGAAGAACAAATCCAACAATGGTTGGGTAGATTTGTTGGAGAGGTTGAAGCATGCCCGCATAGAGGAGGCTTAGTTGAGAAAAGTAAACTTATTATATTTACAGAGTAAAGGAGCTACAAATGAAGATTGCTAGATATCGAGAGAGCTATAGATGAAGGCAACTAGAAAGATTCGTAACTTATCTGTAGAAGTTGGTTTTCCAATAACCTTGGACTGGAAATACAATATATCGAGAGAGCGATGAAGGGTAAGAAGTGCATATAGACGGGATTGATCCAATTTGTCCAAATTGCGCGAAATTGAACCAATTTGTCCAAAAATTTGCGAGATTGAACCAATTTGTCCAAAATTTCACACTAAAATGAGTGGCAGGAAAAATGAAAGGTACACAAAAAAGTATCTTTATGATATGATATGCCAAACCATGACATAGTCCCCTACTTGAATAAAAAGTGTGGGGTGAAGGATCTTATGGTACATTGGCTGAGGTGTTACTACATATGTAAATCACATTTTTCTTGTAAACGCAAATCTAGGGGTCCGATGTGCACTAACAAGGGTGCATTGTCAAGAATAGTTTCCATAACACAAGGGTGACATATGTTGCTTGTCTTTTTTTTCCAATGAGAGGTTTTACCTATACAATTTCTTTGGGCTAAGTCCTCTGGGAAGTGATAAATTATCGACCGGTTCAAACTTGGGGGGTCATATCTTTTAGCGGATTGAAGATCCTCCTACTGCATTAGGAACACGCAAACTTGTCAAAAAACCCAGCTAGCATCATCAAATCATTTTCCAACAATTGGACTTTAACTTTAGATCTGTCAGAGCCCCAACATATTGTATAAGGGTGGCAATTCCAATCCACCTACAAGCCTAAGCCCAATATTGTTTTGTGCTCTATGTGGCAACAAAAGAAACAACTATGCATTGTTTTTGGAGATGTCACACTGCGAAAGTGTTCTAGACATGGTTTCACAATGAATGGTGAGAGGAGGAACACTAATGAGACCCATGTGATGGCATGAGGCCCTACCCATGGTCGGTGAACCTACATAAAGGAAAATGTTATTGCCTAATACTATGTATTTGGACTTGCTAAATATTATAACGTAAGCGTTAAAAAGACAACCATATCCCACTCAAAGCTAGCCAAATATTCCCTATGGAGGGTTTAAGTGGTGGCATGGGCTCTACTTCCATGAGTAATAAAATAAAATGTGGTATTTCATAATATCCAATATTTCATGCATAAAACATGAAATGGACCTAGAGAACCATATTTTCATGCACCAATGAATATTGAAATGGTGACCATATATCACTCGTAGGCTTAAGGTTCTCTATTTTGGGCATGCGTGGTGGTTTAACACATCACACATGACCCATGAGTCCCATCTAAGGCAATTTATAGGCCATGGTATAGGCCACGAGAACCATTGTCAATGTTACAAATATTGAAATGGCCACACTATCTCGCTTGTAAGGTAAAGTAATTGTGTGTAGGGCCCTACACATGGACCATGAATCATATAGTAAATTTATTAACCATGGACCATTATTTAGGTTATGAAAAACACTATTGGTTTACATAACCTATAAATATTAAAGTATGGTTGGTTTATTGGTTTACATAACCATGGACAAACCAACAACAACAATGACATCGACAATGGTGACAATGATGATCATGACGATCTCACATGTAGGCTAGAGATTCTTATGTGGTAATCTAGGTTAACATGCATGGACCATCAACCCCATGGAAAATTAATATGGCATTAGACCCTAAATTTAGTTCACATGCCATAGTCCAGGCCACAAGAACCATCCTTTGTGTTACAAATATTGAAATGGCCACCATAAATAATGCCACTAATTAGACACTGACCTAACACAACCAACCCATGTAAATGACTCATGCACTTGGCACACTTAATCCATGCAATGAATTCATGCACCTAGGAAGCTTCAAGCTCTAACCCCCTCACCTTGTACCTAACCTTAACATCTAGCCCCAAAATTAATAACATGATAACTTATAAACCACTTAACCACTAGTACCAACAAAACCAGAACCCCTTTCCCACTAACCCACTAATCCCTTAGATGCCTCGCTTCTAATCCAAAAACTCCCCAAAGCCTACCACATTATGAAATTGTACAAAATATCACCTTAAGCCAGTGTCCCTCTAACCCTAACCCACTACTCCCTAACCCAATCACTAACATGCCTACTGCACCAAATCAACACACTAACACAATAAACTTTGACCTTGGGTTATTTATAACCAAGGTTTTAGATCAAAGACTTTGGCATCAAGGTTTGAATGATTCACTGTATGGGATTTTATCAAACCAAAAATTAGTGCAAAAATAAACATAAGAACTTAGACTATAAACAAAATATTCCCTATCTAGGGTATGTATGATGACTCAAGTCCCTATGCATGACCCATGAGTCTCAAAATAAATTTTTATTGCCCAAGAACCTATATTTTAGCCCTAGACCATAACATAGGCTCCTAAAACCATCCAGGACATGAAAATACTAAAAAAAAATGTCAATGTGTTACTCAAAAGCTAATTCCTTGCCTATGGCCTATGTGGTGGTACAGAGAAACACCCATAAGTCACAAGACCTTGAGGTAATTACCAGTCATTATGAACTAGATTTTGATCTAACACCATGGTCACCATGGATTAGGCTTCAAGAACCATCCATGATGTTGTAAATATTGAAATGGCTACCATACCCACTTGCAAGCTAAATATTCCTTGTGTAGGAATCGTGTGGTGATTAGGGCCCTACACATGGCCCATTAGCCATAAAGGATAATGTTATGGCACACAAGTTTGTATTTTTACAATGGATCATGGAAAGTTGGAGTGTGAGAACCATGTTTGATGTGAAAAACCTAGCATGACTGCCTCAATTGTAGAGCTCTAATGGGATATGGTGTTGAATGATGATGCACACCCTTCCTAACACTATAATAGCTTGTGTGCGCTTAGCTCCAATGTTTTGATGAGATGCATTGTTGAACCCATGTGACACACCTAACCCACATACATAAATGACTTTTAGGGGGTTTTAAAAAAACTTCCTCGAAAATTTCAATTCGCATGACTTTTAGGGGGGGTTTCAACAAACCGCCTCCCAAAGTTCAATTCTCATGACTTTTAGGGGGTGTTTTGACAAACCACCCCCAAAATTTATGAGAATTGGGCTTTTAGGGGGGGTTTTCAAACAACCACCTCCAAAAGTTCAATTCTCATGACTTTTAAGGGGGGTTCCAAACAAACCGCTTCCCAAAGTTCAATTCTCGTGACTTTTAGGGGGGGTTTTGACAAACCGCCCGCAAAAGTTATGAGAATTGGGCTTTTAGGGGGGGTTTCAAACAACCACCTCCAAAAGTTTAATTCTCGTGATTTTTAAGGGGGGTTTCAAAAAAACCGCCTCCAAAAGTTCAATTCTCATGACTTTTAGGGGGGGGTTTAACAAACTGCTCCCAAAAGTAATGAGAATTGGGGTTTTAGGGGCGGTTTTCCAAAAACCGCCCCCAAAAGTCAAATTTTAGGACTTTTGGGGGCGGATTTAAAAAAACGCCCCCAAAAGTCCAATTTCCATGACTTTTAGGGGCAGTTTTAAAAGACCGCCTCCAAAGGCCCGAAAAAACTTTTAAGGGGGGTTTTACCAAGACCCCCGCAATCCAAAACCGCCCCTAAAGGGATATTTTGTTGTAGTGATATCATGTATAAGATATGGACCCCATAGTGTATCTTAATCAAGTTCTTAGGGCCTATTGACGATATGACTAAGTGAACCATGTTACACCTATCGCATGCTTCAAGTTGACATTCATAGGGACCTTACCGTCAGTTAAAGACCAATAAAATCGATCGTCCTTCCTAAGGATTGCCTCATGGTGATACCCCTCGATAGGAACTATGACTAGAGGCCTGCAGGATTTACAAACTCCTAAAACTGGAATGGCATTGAACAATCCCTCCAAGAGACAACTTGGATAGAGGGAATTCTTAATGAAATTAAGGATAAAAAAATATCTAGGCCTAATGGCTCATTGAATCCAATTCCCAAGATTACCACACATACCTGTAGGAGAGTGTATTTCGAGGTTGGGCCCTTCCCGTCCATCCCAATGAGAAGGAATTAACCCTAAATAAGCAAGCATCCATGCCAAGGACAAGGGTGTGCCATTGAGCGCATGACTCAGAGTCTACTATTGATTCCAATTCTTATCCCACTTGATCCAAAGAATTACTAACCTCCACTTTCGAACTACCTATCACTGCATGATTAGAGGAACAAGTTACTCGAATTGATAACTAGTCAACTTATTTAGGGTTGAGACATTATCGTGCATTGAAACACTTGCATAAAACTGGTCATAGTTAGGAAATAGTGCAGTTGCACACCAAAGGATGGGTCATGCCAATTATGAAAGTAAAGACCCGAGGAAATCACAGACCAGAGGACGGGTCACGACAACTTGAAGTTAGTGTTATACGTCTTATTGGATTTGAAGGTTATATTATTGTTGTTGATGAAGTAGGGTTATTTTAATGGAAACATAATGTAGAGGAGAGGAAGAAGGAGATATATGGTCCTTAGTGACCATGTTTGGCAGGGAATACATAACGAATAACTTCCAGCCAAAATTTTCTATGAATAAGAGTGGTTGTGTTTATGTGATTTGGCAGTCAGTGTTTTGCTGATCACTTGAAAGGATTTTTGAAGTTTAGAGACCTGCCACTTTGACTACGTTGTCTTAGAGGCAATTAAGATGTTTTCCATGTCATCGGTCTTCTTCATTTTTGTGAAGATGTGTGTTGAAACCGTTCATCAATTTCATAAACGGTCAGATTTTGTTTTGCTGTATATTTTTTGTTGTTGTGTACAAGGATAAATCTGGTTGTATATATATGGTGGTCTTTTAGAATTTCAAGCCACTTTCTTGAAAGGGGTCTAACATATTACCTAGACTCGATGTTAATGTGTCTAAAATATATAAACTTATATTTGAAGACTATTATAATGGATTTACATCCAAAACCATTTTTTTCTTCAATGGAAAAAACCTTACATAGTGATTTTGGCTAAATTAACATGCAACACTCTTACAAATAATAGGTACCTTTTTCTTATGGAGGCATTTTCCGCTACACTGCAAGAAGTCCATCTAGGACATGACCATGCCTATTCCTATTCTATAAATGTTTGCAACTAATGGGACATGGATTCAACCTTCATATTAACTTCTTTCAAAAGCATTTGGTGGCATTGAACAACATCCATGACCTCCTTAACTCACTATCCAAAAGACACACTATATCTCACTTATCCAATCCATTATTCATCAACACCCCACAACATGGATCTCTTCATGTCGCCAACCAAAAACAAACAATATCTCCTTGGCACATCCAAATACTTATGTCACATCTAATAAGAAACCTGAACTATCTAATTCTTTCAAGACTCAGTTATTTCTCTTTACAATTTTCAAGTTATCTCCACCAAGTTTTTGTTCCAAGAATTCCTCCTTCACCCAAAGTTTCCACAACAACTCTACCACTATTGAAATTTGGAATTGTAATATTCAAAGAAAAGATCAAAGGAATGTCTTCAAGAATCCACTTGGTCTATGCAATTTGAAAACACAAAGATTAGCTTAGCAAAACCTTAGTTGCTTGGGTCCTCTAGTAAATCTTGGGAACATATTTTGTTCATCATTTAAAAGGATACATTTCATTCCACGTATTTCACGATTAGGTGTTGAATTCTGAAGTATGGCATTGGAGTGAGAGGAGCATTGGAGTATAAAGTAATAAGAACTTGATTCTATTGAAGTTATAAGAAACGTGTTTTCTGACAATCCAAGGTAAGCTATTGCCACAAGAGCCATGGCTACACCTTGGTTAACTTATATTTATAAGTCATTAACTATTACTATTTTCGATGGAGCTCTTTATGATCTACTGGATATGGCCATGAAAAACCTTCCTATGTTTTAGGTAAAAATACAATCACGTCAAAGTCTCATTTGAAGGAATTCACTAGAATGCACACTATGTTGAAGGTTCAACATGTTCTTGTTTTAAAGTTGTTTGTCTTGTCACTATGTTGAAGGTTCAACATGTTCTTGTTTTAAATTTGCTTACAATCTTGTCATTAGAAGATGATGCACTTGTTTGGTTTATAAATCTTAATGATGAAAACATTAGCACATGGGATAAATGTGGAGATGTTTTCCTTGAGTGATGCAAAGAAAAGGATACTAAATTCTTATCAGCTACTTCTAATGAGATCAGAAGAAAGGAAAACGAGACAATTGAAGAATTCAATGTAAGGTTTAGTAAGATTCTTCAAAATATTCACAAAGAAATCAAACCCCCAAGTACAACCATCCTTATCCATTACATAGATTCCTTCCATTACATAGAATAAAAACATGTTGGTCAGGTACTAATTCCCCAAATACTTTGAAATAGGTGGAACCAATCGACCAATTGATTGATCGATATTCTCTATACCCTCAATGTCGGGATTCTTTTGCAACTATATGTCTAGTTAATAACCTTTGGAACTGAATTGTATGGCTATGTGCAAATTAGGATATCTTTGGCAGCCATGCTCCTAAAAATTTCAATAGAATCCTTAAATAATTTTTTTTCTACTCTCCATAGAGATTAGGTGCTCCAAGACTTGTCTTCTTAATTTCAACCGGTTCATGATCATCAGGATCTTTGTATTTTTTTTTTAAATTACACATAGTCGTCGGATATCTGACTCACTATTCCATGCTCTCCGATGAATTTGCCATACCACCGAAAGCTGACAACGTCAGATATCCGACTTCATATAATGCAATTCTCATCGGATATCTGACGTCCACTTCCAGAATATCCGACGCATATGCCATAACATCGACGACTGACAACATCGGATATCCGTCTTCTTACAATTCAAATCCCGTCGGATATCCAATGTCCACTTCCGGGATATTCGACGCCTCTGTTGTCGAATATACGACCGCCTATAAAGTTAGCTTGATTGCATATGCGACGGAAATTTAAAAGTGGGGTAGTCGGATATCCGACACCTACCTGTCGTATATCCACCACGTTATTTTACTATCAGATATCCACCGATGTTTAAACAAGAATATGCTTTTCGGTTGGTCGACAACATGATGTCGAAAATCGGACATCTATGCCGTTGGATTTTGGGTTCAAAAAACCTAGTGATGGGAAGTTAGTTTCTTTTGTAGCTTATTGTACCTATTATTTAAAGAGACTTAGATCTCATGTTAAGAGGGGGAAAACCACTAGAGGAAAGAACTGGAGGCATATTGTTGCACATGGAGTATTGTAATTTTTTACAGTATTTAATGAAATTCAGTCAGTCTTTTCTTATCTTTTCTTCCTGTTGATTTATTTATCAAGTGTTCTTGAAGAGTATAGGTTTCCTTGCATTTATTCAATGATTCACTTTTCTATGGTTATAAAAATCACAAGTGTGTGAATATGTATTTGATTTCTCATTTATGATTCATATTAAGATTAAGCAGCAGGAAATTATTTTCTATGTTTCACATAATCTTATTCAATATTTTTGTAACTTCAGAATTGTCCTATTTAGATATTAATTTGTCAATTAACATATCATTTTCAGAACAGTCACATGATATAAATATTTGATTGAGAACAAATTTAGTTTTAACTGTTTTGTCTTTTATCAAAGAAGGTATTATTAGATCCGATTTAAATTGGCATTGATCAAAGTGATAAATACCATAATCCCTTGATCTGATTGCTTTGAGGATTCACATCCTTATAATTAGATTTAGATAGATCATATTTTTACTTATTTTATTTATGCTTTCATTAACTTGCAATTAAACTTTAGGTCTTCCCTTAAGGAAGAAAGTTTCACCTGAATTACTCTCATAGTGCCAATGAAGGCCTAATATCTGTCAGAGTTAGCTATACCAAACAATTTGAGGATATGATAATACTTGCATAGGATTATTTGAAGCTTTCAGATTGGGATATCTCTTTTGCATTGCTGCCTGGGACATCTCTAGCATATCCTAGGCTTCAAAAAATGGTGCTGGAATGAGGGCCATGATTAGGCATGCCTAAATGAAATACCAACAAACCTCCTCTTTTCAGGACACCGATCATTACTAGAAGTCAAACAGACGCATCCACATCGACTATCCCACAAACTGAGACTCAACCTACAGTCCCGATTACTCCCGTAATTGTACAAGATATCAGAAGAACTGATACTATTTTTGTTTTATTGACCAGAGGACCTTTAACTCTGATACAAAGTACTCAGAATATAGGACTGATTCAACCAGGAACTTGAGACAATCACTGTCTCAACAACATCCCATAAACAATTTACAGATTTATACTGAAAATCAGAACATAGTCAGTCAGGAACTATTTCCTGAATGTCGAAAAAATATTCCATTGTTTGAAATGAAAACTCAAACTAAGGATAATACACAAACCACTATAGTGTTAGGGGGTCCACCGTCGTCACCTCCTTCCTCATTTTCATCATCATCATAGGAGTCATCTGAAAGTGATTCATCTTCAAGTTCTTCTACACAAGTAAACAGCCCCATGGAAAATTAGCCTAATAGGCCATGGTTAGATCACCTAATGTTGTGTTCATTCATGGGGATCAGAATAGACTACCCAAAAATCCATAGAAGTGGATACCTAAATTTAATCCCGATGATAAAACAACAACATATGATCATATCAAGACTTTTATGCAATCCATTAAAATCAGAAATGTTGTACATGAAGATGTGGTTTGTAGGTTATTTCCTTACACCTTTGAAGGAAAATATGCCACATGGTACATCTCCTTAACAGTTGGGTCCATCACTTCCTGGACTGATTTTAAAACCTTATTTCTTGAAAAATTTGGGGTGATAGAACCCCTGAAGATCTAGTCATGGATTTGTCATCATTAAAAATTAAAGGGAAATAAAGGGTCAAAGAATTTAACCAAATTGTTTCCTCTTTAAAAAATAAGATTCCCCATAATGTTCTCAGAGCTGAAGAATTACTGGTTTCCTACTATGTTAAAGTTCTACCCATACTGTTGGAGCATAGGCCGCAGCTATGGAAAAGCTGCCAAATTTTGGGGAAAAAGCACTAAGTCTTGAAGGAAAAGTGCTAATTTTGAGGAAAAGCACCATTCTTGGGCATAAATGAACAGTGCGCGGTACGGCGCCAGATGGACGAGCTCACCACAGATTGCGGGCCGGAAATCACGGAGCTCGCGTGCACGTCAAAGGAAAGAGTAAATAAGGTGGCTGAGTAGAAAGCTCAACCACCACAATAAATGAAGCGGCGGAAGAGGGCTCAGCTACCCTCATTAAGGCAAAGTACAGGAGTTATGGTTGCTCGGACCAAGGAAGAGCAACGGGCCGAAGCATTGAAGGCGAAGGACAAGGAGTAAAGAACGATGAAGCGGCGCCCATACCCGCGATCTGTGCCGAAAATTGCGGAGTCTGCAGGAAGCTGCAACGTGACTGCAAGAGGTGCCTATAGTACACCTAGCCGTGTCAGTGGTTAGGGGTTTTGGGGATCACTGTTGGGAAAGGCCCACAGTTTTGTAAAGGTGCGACCCTTAGGGCCACCTATATATATGTGTAATTGTAAAAGGGAAAAGGGTTGGTTGGTTGGCTGGTTAGAAAGTTGATAGCCACTGAGTCACTTGTATTGCTGTGTCTTGTAAAGCTGTTAATGAGCATTTTGTGCATGTAAGAAGGCCGCGATCTCGCAGGAGACCGCTTGGCGTAAAGGCCATTGTATGTATCGATCAGTCGCAAGAGGACTGAGGGGAATGTAATTGTATGTCTTTTTCATTGTAATACCTGTAGAAGAAGAGAATAGATCTAAGAGAAGGGCTCCCAGCTGTGTGCGTGGAGTTTCCCAGAAAGATCTAAGGCTGCAGCTGTGTGTGCAGCAGAACTGTGTTGCCCCATCTAAAGATAATATAAAACAGTCCTGTGGACGTGGCTTCCCTCCTGGAGGTGAACTACATAATTATGGTTGTTGTGATGATGCTTTATGTGATTGCATTTCTTTGCTTTATTGTCTATGTTTCCATGAATGTTTCGCTATCTTTATGAATGAGTATGTAGAGTAAATCCCCGAAGCTCCGTTAGAAGCATACTTGTGCATTGTCTAAGGAGTCTGTGAGAACATTGTCTTCGCAGTGCTTAAGGTGTGTGTTGATGCGCCGTGGCGCAAGGGCAGAGATGATACATAGTGTATCAGACGTAGCGGGTAAACGCCTTGTGCGCAGGTGAGGAGCTACCGCGCAGCTAGGCTAGGAAGAGTGAGTTCTCACGCTGTAGCCCTGCGAGACCTGTGGAAGAGTAAGACACTCTGCTCCGGGGTTACCTACAAGATGGGAAGGGAGAATACTGTAGTCTCCACACCACCTAGGTTAAGGAAACCTGATTCCTTAGCCCCCCCATAGCCACTTCGGATGAGACTTCGGGCTGCTGCGTAGCTCGTTGCCGAGAGGGCCAGTGCGCCAAAGGGGTGTTTGTTGCTGTGCATCCTGAAAACCCGGGTCTATCCAGAAAGCAACCAACAAATGGTTCCATTGCCTTGAGACTTGTTATGCCGGCGATGTGCGAGATTGATGCGAAACCTAGAGAAAAAGGGAGCCAACAAATGGTTCCGTTGCCGGCTTTAACCCTATTATTTTGAAGGAAATGTGGTGCTGGAATCATACAGCTAAAGAAATTCAAGGCTGGTTTGATTCAAAGGCTAGAGAGTTCGCTGAACGTGAAAATAGAATCCTTAGGCTTCAAACAGAGGACTGGTTGCAGAAGCATATTTATATTGACCTTCACGAAATATTCTTTGTAACATTTGCAATCAAGTTGCATGAGTGGGTATCCAAGCTAGCACATACTGGACCCACTGTGCATGTTAATCGACCTATCGTTTTGGCGCCTGAGCTGGTTAGCACTATGAAGCAGGTAGATAATCCTGTGTCCCGCGCAGTAGAATTTTGGTTGAACAGCCTGCTGGAAGGTTTCATCACTGAGTTTGCAGTAGATATGAGAAAGAGATCCAGCGAGGCTGAGAGGAGCTTCTTCAAAGCATACAGGGGTAAGTTCTTAAATTATCTAAACTTGTGGATTAAAATGCTCTTATATGAAAAAGGAAAACTAGGCATAACTTCCAATGAATAGCATAGACAAGTAATGTCCGCAGATTCTGATAGTGATCTTGAATTTATTGGTTGCACTCGTAGCGGAAAATGGTATAAAGTAGGCCTCGACCAGCATTCTTTTGAGTCTATCCCAGAAGATAGTCGATCTCGTAGAGCAAGCCATATAGAAAGACAAGGGAGTGCTCATATCCCTTATCACCCTTTTACACCGCAAAAGCCAGACGGGGCTCAGCATAACCCCGCAGTAACACCCTCTAGTAGCCCGCACGGTACTTATAGTACCTCAGCCACACCTTTGTTTAACCATCCTGGAGGCAGTGCCACAGCACCTCCACATCAACCTAGCGCAAGAAGGATGGGTGATGACATGAAGCTACCAACCTTTAGAGGAACAGGGCTAGAAGACCCTAAACAACACTGGTTCCTATGTGAAGCCATTTGGACGATTAAGCAAATTAATGATGATGATGTTAAGCTGGTTCAGTTAGCAACCACACTAAGAGAGAGAGCCTTAACCTGGTTTATGAAATACTCAGCAGCACAGAATAGGACGCTTGCTGATGTAAGAAGTGCTATGATTAAGGAATTCAAGAAACCTAAATCAGAATCACAGTGCATAACAGAACTCAAAGATATAAAATAGTTACCTACAAAATCAGTATGGGAATTTGACTAGAAGTTCAAAGCCTTGATAGATCAAGTAAGCTTTGAGTTTGCACCGCAGCAGCATAAGGAATGGTTCATTGCTGCGCTACTTCCTCATATTAGACTTCCTCTTATGCAACAGAATCTCACTACCCAAGAACAAGCTCTAGAGATGGCTATGAAACTAGAAGCTTCACCAATTGCTGGAACAAGCAACGATGTTGCGCAGTTGCAAAACCAAATAGTAAACCTAACCTTGCAAGTGCATGATATTAAGAAAGGAAAAGACGTCAAAGAAGAAATTTGGTGTACAAAGTGTAGAGCACAAGGACATTCAAAGGACCATTGTCCTGTTTTCATAGATTATATTGCAACTGGAGCACCTAACCCTTTACCACAGGCTCAGGGGCCTTGGTGTGAAATATGTAGAAGTAGAGGCCACAGACCACAAGAGTGTCACTTGTTACAGAAATATGTACAAACTCCAAAGAATCTATATTGCAATTTTTGTAAATCGGTAGGCCATGATGAGAACAATTGCAGAGCATATGAGCTTATGATAGAAAGAAAACATGATGTTTATAGAGTACAGTCAGAACCACAAGGACCCACAGCAGGTCCGTAGTATGACCCAGCTCGCGAAGGCCAGGGAGGAAATTACAGGGGCTGAGGACGCGCAGCGGGTTTTGGTCATGGAAGAGGATAGATCACTTGCTATAACTGCGGAGCTCAAGGCCACTATGCAAGAGATTGCCAAAACCCTACAACCACCTACAGATACTGTAAATCTTATGATCATGTCATTGAAGAATGCCCTCAGTTGATGGCCAAGATGCAAGACAAGAAGCCACAAGTTAACCAGAATATTCAGTTGATTGCAGCAGAAAAAAGAGAACCAGATCCCACAGTTAATATAGTGACGCGCAGTGGTACAACCACTGGTGCACCAGAGTCGGGAACTGGAAAGCCAACGACACAATGGGTGCGCCACGCTAATATTAAACCATCCCCTCTTGACTTACAGAAGCAAAAAGAATCCTTCAAGCAAGCTCAAGCATATTTCTCAGATCCGCGAGCTTCAAGTTTCGTCGCATTACCGCACAATGACATCAGACCGCATGTGCCACGAAAAGAGAACCTGGTACGAGAGCAGGCCACTACATCTGGAAGGCCTGATGAGGAGGATACACTAGGCAGTGTTCATGCTTTCCTAAGAAGCTGCTTAAAGCTGTTGCACAAGGAAAAAGCAACTATGGAACTCCAACACCTGTTGGATCAGTGTCAACAATCTGCTTCGATGAATACACCATAGCGTGCTGTTCATCAGATCAGGAGTCATGCTAGAACTGGAAGAGAGATGAGACTCACAGCGTAGATTGGAGCATTTGAAATGGATGAAGTCATTTTGGATTTAGGCTCAGAAGTTAATGTTCTCACCATGCAAACATGGGAACAGATGGGTAGCCCTCAGCTTATCAGATCTCCTATCCACCTAAGACTAGCAAATCAGCAACAAGTTTCTCCATTGGACAGATTACCCAATGTACCCATTGATATTGAGGGAGTAAGAAGTTCTGCAGACTTTGAAGTAATCAAAATTCTGGATGACAGTAAACCTTATCCAACACTTTTAGGCATAGACTAGGCATTTGATAATCTGGCTGTAATTAATTTGAAGAAAAGACAGATGACCTTTGAGGATGACCAGATTAGGGTCATTGCACCACTTGATCCCCTTCAAGGACCAAGGTATATTGAACCCATTCGAGTAGAAGAAGAAGTGCGCCACATGGAAAGTTTGTATCAGATGACTACTAGTCATAATGATTATGTCAATCCCACATCCGACGGCCATATTAGCTGGCGATGCGATAGCTTGTGCGCATCAGATTCAGAAGCAGGACTGGAAAACTGGCAGAACCACTTACATGAGGCTTCTGCAAGGCGTTGCACCATGATGACTAAATCCATTCGATGGATTGGCACAGAACTGAATAACACTGCAATCTTTGATGGTTTAACTGGAGTAAGTGAATTCATACATGCATATGAACAAGAAATCCCAGATGAGCAGCGCATACAAGCATTGGATGTAGAACTGCGCACTACACTCGCAAGATGGTGGGGTGCGCATAAAGAAAATATTGACACATGGCCATACTGTTGCAGGTTGATACTACACAGATTTCAAGAGACTGCAGCAGGAGTTTTGCGAAAATACGATGGACAGAGTGACCCCAGGTCACACATTGAAGCATGTATTCAGCAATGGTCAGATATTCCAGAAGATGAGTGGGTTCACCTATTCATCCACACGTTGGATATAGTTCCAAGGAACTTGTACACTGAAACAGAATTGCACAGAGGCACTATCACTTGGCCTCTCATGATTGAAAGTTTTCAACTCACTTTCAGCTTTGAGTCAGAATATCCAAGCATCGATCAGGATTTAAAATGTATTAGAAAGAAGGTATTTGGACGATGTCCTTTATCGGAGTACTCTCAACCAGATTGGGATGTCCAAATGGAACATGCCCTGGAATGCTATAATTTCACCGTTGGAGAAGAGGATGATGATCCTCACAACATCAATATTCCAGAGTTAGAAGGGACGCGCAAAGTCGAAGGCCCTCAGCTTGATATCCCTGCCATTACAGAACACATCAAGCTCAAAAAGATTAACATTGGTACAGAGGCCGAACCCAAGGTTGCCTCTATAGGAGATTATTGGGATGATCAAACTGTTGGCCATATTGCAGATTTACTACATGAGTACCAGGATATCTTTCCTACCAAGTTTATAGAAATGAAAGGCATCCTAGGAGATTTAGGAGTTATGCACATACCTCTGAAAGCGGACGCTAAGCTAGTAAAACAACGCCCCGTATAGGTTGAACCTGAGATATAAAGAAAAGGTCAGAGAAGAAATTGGTAAGATGCTCGCAGCTGGTATCATTAAGCCAGTAGAGGAAAGTGATTGGATTAGTCCTATGGTGATACAAGAAAAAAAGACAAAAGGTGAAATAAGAATCTGCGTGGACCTACGCAAGCTCAACAACGCATCAGCGCATGATCCATTTCCTACGCCCTTTACAGATGAAGTGCTTGACAATGTTGGAGGGCAAGAGGCTTACTCCTTCACTGATGGATTTTCAGGATACCATCAGATCAGAATCCATCCAGAGGACCGCCATAAGACCACTTTTGCGACTGAATGGGGCTCATTCCAGTATACAGTAATGCCCTTTGGTCTTAAAAACGCTCCTGCTATTTTCTCTAGAGTCGTTGTTGCTGTTTTCAAAGAATTCATTCATAGGTTTCTAGAATTCTATTTTGATGACTGGACTATGTTTGGTTTACTAAAGAACCATATAGGGAATCTAAGGATGATGTTATAAAAATGTAGACAGTATCAGATCTCCCTTAACTTGAAAAAATGTATCTTCTGTGCTCCTTTTGGTATTTTGTTGGGTCACATTGTATGCAAACAAGGACTCATGATGGATCCTGCGAAGGTTGCCATCATTGCTAACTTGCCTGCGCCCAACTCAGTCAAACAATTGCGCACTACATTGGGACATACAGGATACTACAGGAAATTTATCAAGGGTTATCCAAAGATCACTGCGCCTATGGAAAGACTGCTGAAAAAGGATTCAAAATTCCAATGGATAGAAGAATGCCAACAGAGCTTGGACACACTTAAAGGAAAGATGGTCACAGCGCCTATTCTAGTTTTCCCAGATTGGAGAAAACCCTTTCATTTTCATGTGGATGCTTCTTCCATAGCATTAGGGGTTGTATTGAAACAACCGGGAGAAGGAGGTATTGACCACCCCATTGCTTACGCTAGCAGAAAGCTGTCTACAGCTGAGAAGAACTACACCACTACAGAAAGAGAAGGACTAGCTATGGTGTATGCCTTACAGAAGTTCAGACACTATCTATTGGGTGCTCATTTTAAAATGTATACTGACCATTCTGCCTTGAAGTACTTGGTCAATAAGCCAGTGTTAGGGGGAAGAATTTGCAGATGGCTACTCCTCTTCCAGGAGTATGATTTTGAGATAATTGTGAAGCCAGGTAGATTGAATGCAGGACCTGACCATTTATCTAGGATAGAGTCAGGGGAGGAACGTACAAATTTGGAGGACAATATGCCTGATGCACAGCTGTTTTCTGTTCAAGCAGCAGATGAATATTATTCCGATATTCTTGAGTTTCTCACTACAGGGCAAGCGCCAGTTGAGTTCACAATACAACAGAAGAAACAACTTGTTGTCAAAGCCGTAGACTTCACTTTGATAGCAGGCCAGCTCTATAAGTTGGGCCCCGATGAAGTCTTGCGTAGATGCATTTTACCGCATGAGAAGAACTCCATAATCGTAGAAGCGCACTCAGGAACCGCAGGAGGCCATTTCTCAGGAAAGCTGACTGCGCAGAAAATCTTAGCCGCAGGTCTTTGGTGGCCAACATTGCACAAGGATACTAAGGAATTCTATAAGTGTTGCGATGTGTGCCAGCGAACAGGAAAACCTTCAAGAAGAGATGAAATGCCTCTAAGACCCCAGATAACAGTGCGTGCTTTTGATAAGTGGGCCATTGATTTTGTGGGACCTATCAACCCACCAGGAAAGAGAACCGGCGCAAGATACATCATCACAGCTACTGAATACCTCACCAGATGGGCTAAGGTGAATCCAGTTAAGAATTGCGACGCTGTCACTGCCGCGCAGTTCATTTTTGAGAATATTGTCACTAGATTTGGATGTCCACTCATTCTAATGAGTGATCAGGGCACACATTTCCTGAACGAGACTATAGAGGCCCTTACTGAAGAGTTCCACATTAGTCACCATAAGAGTACACCCTACCACCCTCAAGATAATGGTACGGTGGAGGCATTCAATAAGATTCTGGAGAATGCCTTGACCAAGATCTGTAATCAACAACGAGATGATTGGGACCTTAGAGTCACAGCTGTGTTATGGGCTTACAAAACCACATGCAAGAAATTAACAGGTCACACACCATTCAGTTTGGTGTATGGATAAGAAGCAGTCATGCCCATGGAATACATTGTTCCCAATCTCAGAATTTCTCAAATTACAGAAATGGAAGATACTGATACTATGAGTGAAAGGCTGTCACAATTGGTTGCCTTAGAAGAAGACAGGATTTTAGCTGGATTCCATCAACAAGTGCAGAAGGAGAGACAGAAGGCTTGGCATGACAGACATATTAAGAATAAAGTCTTTCAGGAAGGAGACTTGGTACTCCTCTATGATAGTAAATTCATCAAGTTTCCAGGCAAGTTTCGTGTACATTGGTTAGGCCATTTTCAAGTGATGAAGATAACCAAAGGTGGAGCAGTTCAACTTGTGAAGCTTAATGGAGAGTTGCTGCCCACAATGATTAACGGGAGTCGGCTCAAGCTTTATCGCGACGGCCACTCCGCCCTTTCGACCTAATCAATTGCTAAAGTTGTGTAGATGTCCAGTGTAGTTGAAAGAGGCATCGCACTTATCATTCTACACGGAAGTCGCGAGAAGTTTGTCAGTCTCTGGCTTCCCGAGCAGTTCCTCAAAGCACTTGTGCAGTCAATAAAGCCTGTTCTGAGCGAGCCTATTTTCGCTCTTGCGAAGTCCCCCAGGTTGTCGAAATCTCGCTCTTGCGGAGTTCCCTGTTGTCTATTTGGCGCTCTTGCGGAATTCTCCTCGCTATGGAGCCCACCATGTGCACAATTAATCATGCTGAAGTTACCCGCCAAAAATTTGAATTGCGGTAGTTATGTAGCCGCGTCTGAGTCTTAATGAAGGACGAGACCGCCATTTAATTGTATTTGCTCTGACAGATTCGGCTTGATTTCCCTAAGATCCACATTTAATTAAGGAGCCGAAAGCCTTAGCTCATCTCCCGAAGGCTGTCAGAGCCCATCCTTCGCATTTAATGCCCCGCAGAGGTGCGGGGGGTAGGGGGTTGTCAACTCATCTGCTTAGGCACCAATGGTTATTAGTGCCACTTGTCCGCATCTACTACCGCCTTCAGCTATAAATACCCCTCATTCATATATGCTTGGGTTACTTTTCCTTGCTATTGCATTGTATAGCTGTCTTGTTTGAGAGTTTAAGTCATTGCTTCAGAGCCGTGTCGTGCAGACTGCTTTCCCGTTTTCACAGTTCGTATCCTACGCTATTCCGCCCTGTTCTGTTCAGTAGTTGTCATGTATGCAAGTTCATGACGGGGAAACTGTCAACTGAATAATTCGTCCATCAATTCAGACGCAGGGGGTTAGATTTCGGTATGGGTACCCCAATCAAGATCGTCGAGCTTCCAAATTTTCCTGATCCCAGACAGTCCCCGGGTACAAGGGTGTCTCAGCAACAACACCAGCAGTAGCAGCAGATGGAGGAACCCGTTCCAGAGCCCTTGTCCACTCTGGTTAACTACATCCCTCCGCGCCCAGATGATGCACCTGAGGTGCGTATTCCCAAGAATGCCAAGTATTCAATTCCGCTGCCACCAATGGTGGAAGTCGTGCAAGAAGAAGGATCCCTGCTTGGACATCTTTCGTTGGTTAAGTTTTCTGACTTCAACTTGGGAGATTATAAAACATATCCTCAGTTCGCGCCAGATCACTATCTGACAGTGGTCCATAATCCTGTTAAGAAGATCGACGAATTCGTCCCACAGGAATTTGCAGTAAATCTAGAGAGGCCTGGACTGTTGAACCTGTTGAAGCTACCGCACTTCGGGCGTAGCAATGAAGTTAATGCGGTTGTCAAGGTCCTGTTATCCTGTGTTCACGGTGGTTATATTTGGCTTGGGAGGCCAATTGATCTGAATGTGGACCTGACTCACCGAATTACCGGCCTATCTAAGGTTGGTAAGGACCCCAATGTCCATTTCGTTGGTAAAGACAAGGACCGAAAGCTGGCTGCACAGGTCGTGCAAAAATAAAAATTGTCGAGAGGAGGTCGGGCTTATGACCTCACTGTAGTTGAAGATGAAGCGCTCAGATTCACAGGCAGTCTGCTCGCATGCATACTTTTAACGAAGTGCCGACCGAAAGAAGTCCCTGGAGCTGTTGTAGAGCTCGCAGTTGCAGCTGCAGAGGGTGAGCAGTAGAACTGGTGTCTCTTCCTCCTAAATACATTCTTGGATGATTGCCGAAACGTTCAAGACACCGCCAATCATCTATTCCATTTTTCTTGGCTCCTGATTTTGTGTGCCTTTGTCGGGTGGAAGGAACCGCCCAACACTTAGTTTCTTTCGCGCCGTTCAGGAGAGGTTACAGGGATGCACTATGTCAACCTCTGGGATTCTAATAATCCCGTGAAGCATAAGATGAACCGCGCCGTGTTCTTTGAGTACTACCATCTCCTCAGGGATACCATCCTGCAGATGCCGAGGCTTACTGAGGAGACAGTAGAACTCTATGGAATGAAGTTGGTCTTTTCTGCCAACTTGCATGAAATCTATTTCCTCCCTCGCGGAATTCAGTCGAAAGAATGGGCCGTAGGGCTCTACCGAATGACTACCCAAGACGTGGAGGACACTGTGAAGTCCTGGCCAGATGAATGGAAGCACGCCACTGAAATCCCTGCCACGATGCCACCCCCTGCGGCGCTAGAGAAAGATAAGGGAAAGGAAAAGGTCGCGCAAAAGAATGATGAAGGTCCATCAGGACCGGCTACCAAGAAGCAGAAGCTGTCGCACCCCGCAGAAG
The DNA here is from genome assembly GCA_027924585.1 of Larix kaempferi. Lineage (NCBI taxonomy): Eukaryota > Viridiplantae > Streptophyta > Pinopsida > Pinales > Pinaceae > Larix > Larix kaempferi. The sequence goes on from BSBM01001910.1 coordinate 481,482, forward strand.
TGACTGGAGATCCTTCTGAGACCCTTGCCACGGGGCTCAGCCAGTACTTGAAGGAGCAATTTCACGAGCTACGTGCCTCTTAGGCCAATAACAGAAGTGCTCTGGACCTACAGCTCGTGGAGCTGAAAGGTCTCGCAGGACGAGTTGCGCAGACCCATGCACCAGCATCCGGCTCGCAGGCGCCGCAAGCATCTACAAGCACCGAGTGGGTTGAAGTACCCAAAGAGAGGCACACTGTCGTCCACATCCCGCCTACAAGCATGACACTCCCGGATCCTCTGGCTGCACTGCAGGTAAGCACGGTTGACCCTGTTGAAGTAAATTTGTCACTAATTCCGTTGGAAACTCTATAGTTGGTTCAGGAGTAGTTCTCTACTAAGCTGAGAGCTAGGGATCTCTCCAAATTCCATGCCAATAAAAAACCGTAGATGCAGGAAGTAGAGCTAAGGGAAGGCTATAAGGAGATCTCTGTGCAGCTTGAACTTCATGAAGTGCAAGACACTGGGCTAAGGAATGTCGTCGATGAAATCGCCCAGGAGCTGCCAGCCTGCCAGATTCAACCAGACCTTCCTCTAGTTGAGAAAGTGCAATGCATCGGCAGAAGGGTGCAAGCCCTAGAACAACAAGTAGTTGCTATGGCTGAGGACCATAGAAAGCAGCTCGCCGAGTTGGAAGCTCGTGTCGTAGTGCCTCCTGTAGATGAGACGCAAGAACGACTTGAAGCACTGCGCATAGCTTCTATCCAAATGCAGCAAAGAACAGATGAAGCCCAGCAGTTAATGACGCAAGCTATGCAGGCTTGGGCTGAGCTCGAGAATCTCCCTTCCAAAGTTGCCCTCTTTGAACAGGTGGAAGCAGCAGAACAGTCTCTAACTGTTTTGAGTGAAGAAGCTAAGCCCTTAGAAGGATTATCCAAAATGAGAAAGATGAGCGAAGTCCGCAAAGTCCAGCAAGAACTGCACAGGCTCAGAAACAAAGATGCTACTCTCGCCAACATCCTTCAGCCGTTTGTGGATGAGTATGCTGAACTTGCTACCCAAGCAGAGGCCAAGGTCAAAGCATTCGCTGAGTCTTAAGAGTTGGTTGATGGTGTAGAAGGAGAAGAAGCTACTGCAGAGGTGGTGCAGACAACCACGAAGTGCGTAGAAGACATGGACTCCGCTATTGCGCAGTGGAAGCAAGCCTTCGCTACGACCCAAGCCAAGTCAGATGAACAACTAAAATGACCGCAAGCTAGTGCAGGTGGCTCGAGGGTAAGCCACAAGTAAGTGTTAGGGGCCTGTTGGAGCATAGGCCGTAGCTATGGAAAAGCTACCAAATTTTGGGGAAAAAGCACTAAGTCTTGAAGGAAAAGTGCTAATTTTAAGGAAAAGCACCATTCTTGGGCATAAATGAACAGTGCGCGGTACGGCGCCAGATGGACGAGCTCACCACAGATTGCGGGTCAGAAATCACGGAGCTCATGTGCACGTCAAAGGAAAGAGTAAATAAGGTGGCCGAGTAGAAATCTCAACCACCACAATAAATGAAGCGGCGGAAGAGGGCTCAGCTACCCTCATTAAGGAAAAGTACAGGAGTTATGGTTGCTCGGACCAAGGAAGAGCAACGGGCCGAAGCATTGAAGGTGAAGGACAAGGAGCAAAGAACGATGAAGCGACGCCCATACCCGTGATCTGCACCGGAAATCGCGGAGTCTGCAGGAAGCTGCAACGTGACTACAAGAGGTGCCTACAATACACCTAGCCGTGTCAGTGGTTAGGGTTTTTGGGGATCACTGTTGGGAAAGGCCCACCGTTTTGTAAAGGTGCGACCCTCAGGGCCACCTATATATATGTGTAATTGTAAAAGGGAAAAGGGTTGGTTGGTTGGCTGGTTAGATAGTTGATAGCCACTGAGTCACTTGTATTGCTGTGTCTTGTAAAGCTGTTAATGAGCATTTTGTGCATGTAAGAAGGTCGCGATCTCGCAGGAGACTGCTTGGCGTAAAGGCCATTGTATGTATCGATCAGTCGCAAGAGGACTGAGGGGAATGTAATTGTATGTCTTTGTCATTGTAATACCTGTAGAAGAAGAGAATAGATCTAGGAGAAGGGCTCGCAGTTGTGTGTGTGGAGTTTCCCAGAAAGATCTAAGGCTGCAGTTGTGTGCGCAGCAGATTTGTGTTGCCCCATCTAAAGATAATATAAAATAGTCCTGTGGACGTGGCTTCCCTCCTGGAGGTGAACTACATAATTTTGGTTGTTGTGATGATGCTTTATGTGATTGCATTTCTTTGCTTTACTGTCTATGTTTCCATGAATGTTTCGCTATCTTTATGAATGAGTATGTAGAGTAAATCCCCGAAGCTCCCTTAGAAGCGTACTTGTGCATTGTCGAAGGAGTCTGTGAGAACACTGTCATTGTAGCGCTTAAGGTGTGTGTTGCTGCACCGTGGTGCAAGGGCAGAGACAATAGATAGTGTATCGGATGTAGCGGGTAAACGCCTCGTGCGCAGGCGAGGAGCTACCGTGCAGCTAGGCTGGGAAGAGTGAGTTCTCGCGCTGTAGCACTGCGAGACCTGTGGAAGAGTAAGACGCTCTGCTCCGGGGTTACCTGCAAGACGGGAAGGGAGAAGACTGTAGTCTCCACACCACATAGGTTAAGGAAACCTGATTCCTTAGCCCCCCCATAGCCACTTCGGGTGAGACTTCGGGCTGCTATGCAGCTCATTGCCAAGAGGTCTAGTGCGTCAAAGGGGTGTTTGTTGCTGCGCATACTGAAAACCCGGGTCTGTCCAGAAAGCAACCAACACATACCTATTTCTATGTGGGTCAAAAGAGCACATAAAAACAACTGTCAAGAAGCTTTCGTTGAGTAAATATCAATAGAGAAGGATATGTTTGGTTTGAAGTATAATCTAGATGTTGAAGCAGATCAACCTTCCACATCTCGTAAAAAGCAAGAAAATATCCCTAAACCTTCCATACAAAACAAAGATCCTTTTGATATGGATAGTGTAAAGAAATTTTTACAGAATATATCAAATGAAATGTTAGACTTAAGAAAAAAAAATACTGAGGGTCAATCTAATAATAGAGGATTTGTAAGACAACCTTTTAGAAGGCCTTAACAACCTCCTCAAAATCAAACTCCACCCACCCTTGATGAGGGATTTTATTCAAAAGAAATTTATTCTATTTGCAGAGCTCTAGTCAATGAGTCGTAAACCATCCCTGATAATAACAAGGAAATCCCTAAAAATCAAGATACTGAGGAATTTGAACCTCCTAATGAAGAGCAATATCAACATATTAATACAATCAATTATCTCTCTGAATTACCTTTGTTTGAAGAAGAATGTGAACCAGAAACAACATATAATGTACAACATCCTTACAACACTTGTAGTAAAGGGAAAGTGTAACAGGAATTTCCACCACCTGCATCCAGCCCCAACAAAGGTAAAGCTACAATGCAAAAGGAAGTAGTCATTCCTGAAATTGAATATAACGTAGTTGAAGATCTCAAAAAGATGAAGGCTAATATTTCTTTATTTGAAATCCTTAAGATACCTTTTGTGAGGGAAACCTTACCAAAATCATAATTCTTAATAAATCTAGAGAAGTTCAAAATAACAGTTTGGAAACCCCTATAAAGCCAAGTGGTCAAAAACCATCTGGGAAGAAGACACCTCCCTTTCTGCTTACTTTTGAGATATTTAATAGGAATGCACATAATAACATGATAGACTCTGGTGCTTCATCCAAGGTCATGCCTCTTTCAATTTGTAAGAAGCTTAATGTCTCTTGGGAACCTTCTCCTAGCCATATTGTCCAACTTGAGAGATCCAGAGTCAGGGTAGTAGGAGAACTGAAAGATGTCCTCATCAAACTATCCACCGATCCAAGAATCCATCAAACCATTGACATTGTAATTGTTGATATTCCTAAAGCTTATGTCATGTGGCTAAGTAGATATTGGCCAGAGAAATTGAAGGGATACATTGATAATGATTGGTCCCATTTGTGTCTCCCATATAATTGTCAACCTGATAAATTAAAATCAATAGAGAACCATACATGATATAGACAGTGATAGATCTAAATGATCATAGTGAGCTTGTTGTTTATTTCAGCACACATATTGAACATTTCATGTTTGACACATTTTTTGGGAGTTCTCCTGTTGATGTTTCACCCACTGAAAATATTGAAAGTCAATCTGGAATTGTAAATTACAATGATGTTCCTTTTTCTAGAACAATTGTACACAATGTATTTAATATAAATACAAATTTTAGAATAGGAGTAGCTTCTTGGACTTTGTTTTTCGATGGTTCTAAATCAAAGGAAGGTGCTGGGGTAGGGTGTGTACTGATTGATCCAAAAGGAACCAAAATTATGATTGCTTGTAGGTTGGAATTTGAGTGTACAAATACTATTGATTAATATGAAGCTCTCGTCTAGGGTCTCAGAAAAGAAATTGACTTAGGTGCTCAAGTTATAGAATGTTATGGAGATTCTAAGATTATTGTAAAACAAGTTAGAAATAAAATCCATTGCATATCCCCTCGTTTGATAAACTATCAGAAAGAATTCCAGGACTTAACTATTTTTTTTAAAGCATTTAATATTAGGTCTATTCCTAGATCACATAAATTTGATGTTGATCTATTAGCAAACATTGCTTCTAGACTAATTCCCCCTGAGGGTTTATCCCTAGACAGGTTTTACATTGAGTTGATGTGCATACCTTCAGTCCGAGATAATGTTGCCAATTGGAAGGTATTTGATGATGATCAACAAATCCTATATTTCTTAACAGATCAAGACACTTTTAAAGACATAGCCGTTGATGAAGTTGAATATGAGAAATCCTTATCAGATCCTCAATTTCCTTCTAACTTAATTCCTAAATCAGTAATTAATTTAGAGAAATTTTATGATTTGCAGGATAAATTCAAAAATGCCACAAACTGCAAAACTCATGGCTCTTCTCTGAATTATCATCCCATTAAATTAGGAACTAAGCATAACCCTCAACTAATTAATCTTGGTATTAATTGTTCACTTGTTGAAAAAAGGGCTTACATCAAATTATGCAAGGAATTCAAAGATTTTTTCGCATGGACTTATGATGATCTTAAAACATTTGACACTAAAATCATCAAGCATAACATTCCTATGAAACCTCGGGTCAAACCATATCATGAATAGAAGCTAAGGAAAATGCATCCTAGCTTAAAACCGTCTGTTAAGAAAGAATTAGAGAAATTACTTGCAGCAAGAACCATATTTCTTGTGAGACACACAAAATGGGTAGCTAATCTAGTTCCTGTTCGTAAAAAGAATGGGGAAATAAGACTTTTGGTGGATTTCAGGAATTTAAATAAGGAATTCGAAAAAAGACAATTATCCTGTTCCTCCCATGGAGCAAATTTTACAAAAATTTGTGAGTGCGGAGATGTTTTCCTTACTGGATGGTTTATATGGTTACAATCAAGTTTTGGTTACTCCTTCTGATCAACTCAAAACTGCATTCAGAACACCTTGGGGAACTTTTGCTTATAGAAAAATTACTTTTGGATTAGTTAATGCAGGTGCTACCTTCCAAAGAGCTATGTATATAGCTTTCAGAGGCTTGATGCATAATTCTGTGGTAGTTTATCTTGATGATATAACTATTTATTCTAAGAAGAGACATGATCATATATTGTCTCTTAGATAGTATTTTGAAAGATGTCGGAAGTATGGTATCTCTTTGAACCCAAAGAAGTCCATCTTTGCGGTGACAGAATGTAAAATTTTGGGATTTATAGTTTCTAAACATGGTATGATTATTGATCCTAAGAGAACTGATGCCATTTCTAAAACCGGACTCCCAATTTCTAATAAATCTACACAGTATTTTCTGGGGAAGATAAATTTTGTCAGAAGGTTTGTTCCACACTTTGCTCATATAGTTATACATTTACAGGATTTAATAAAAAATGATGTCCAGTTTAAGTGGTTTGATATTCAAATACACTCTTTTGTTTAAATTAGAAAAGCTATTGCAGAAGCTCCTGCATTAATGTCGCCATATTTCACAAAAGATTATATTCTTTATATATTCGCCACTGACTTTTCTTATGCTATTGTGTTGACACAAAGACATGTGGAAGACATTGAAATTCCCATTTATTTCATGAGCTCCACATTCAAAGGCGTTGAAATCAATTATCCTAAAATTGATAAGAAAGCTTATACAGTTTACAAATCTGTAAAACCTTTCAGGCCATATCTTTTAAAGTCCAGGACTAAATTCATCGTTCCTTATTCAACAATACACAATGTCTTAATCGAGAAGGAACTGGGTGAAAAGCGTTCCCATTGGATGACTTCCTTGCAGGAATATGATTTAGAAATAAGAGCTACCAAGATTTTGAAGGGACAATGGTTGTGTTTACTCGCTGCCCAATCTAATGATCCTCAACAAGAACAGTTTGAATGGAACCAGGAAGAAGGTGCTTCTAAGGATACTGTAAATGTGATTTATTCCCTTGCATCTAAATGGTGTGATGATATTAAATTCTCTTTACACACGGATTTTCTCCTCAAAATTTAGAATTCAAAAAGTGCAGAGCTTTGAGGCTTAAGGCTGCACCTTATCAATTAATTGATAATGTTTTGTTTAGGAGGAACTTTGATGGAGTATTCCTTAGATGTCTTGATAAAGTAGAAACTGATAACATTTGATTATAATTACATGTAGGACCTGCTAGAGGACATTATGCACGAGAAACCACAGCTCATAAAGTCTTCCGAACTGGGTATTATTGGCCAACTTTGTTTAAGGATGCACATGCCTTTGCTAAAAAGTGTGAATCTTGTCAAGAGAGTGTTGGTAAAGTTAAGAAGTCAGCCTTCACCCTTCAACCAGTGGCTATACAGTTTCTCTTTCAACAGTGGGGCTTATAGTTTTTCAGTCCTATAACCCCTACTTTATCATTACAACATTGATATATATATTGACCACAGCTGATTACTTTACCAGATGGGTAGAAGAAGTCCCCTTAGGGTTGCGAACACAAATCAAGTGATATATTTTCTTGAAATTAACATTGTCATTAGGTTTGGGGTTCCTAAAACTTTAGTGTTTGATAACGCATCCTATTTCTCATCCATTGATCTTACGCAATATGCCTTGAATAAAGGAATCAAGCTCAAATACTCTGCCAATTATTACCCACAGGGGAATGGACTGGTCGAGTCTTCAAATAAGAATCTGGTAAATATATTGAAGAAGACTGTGGCCACTCATCATAAAAATTGGCATATTCAACTCTATAACGCTCTTTGGGAAGATCGAGTAACTCCAAAAGTTGCTATTGGTAATTATCCGTACTGTTTGGTTTATGGTATTAAGGAATTTATTTTTCCTTCGAATATTTTACTTCCTTCATTATAGTTGTCCCAATCATTACAATAGGATGACTCTCCTCCTCTTCAGAACCGAATTGATTCATTGCTTAAATTATAAGAAGAGAGGGAGAAATCCAAAAACAAATTATACCAACACCAACAATTGGTTAAAAGATGGTTTGATGAGAAATCATCAACCATAAGATATTTTCAAGTTGGTGATTTGGTATTAAAATGGGACAAACAACACAAAGACAAAAATGATTACACTAAATTTCAACGCTTGTGGCTAGGGCCATTTCTTATTGCAGAAAAAATTGGCCTTGGTACTGTCTGATTGTAGACACTGGAAGGTTTTCCTGAAACTTATCCAGTAAACATTCAGCTCTTGAAGAAATATTTTGTTTGAGGTAAGCATTGGCTTATTTGTACATAAGATTGCTTTTGTTTCTTTTATGTTCTTTTGATTTTATTTTAATTTTTTCCTTTCAAGATGTGTCAATAATGGATCATTTTGGCTAGAGCTGATGGGGTAGTTCATCTCAAATCAATTGAATTGGAAAGATTTAGGATGGCCATGACATACTGCACTTTACTTGGTCTATACCTGGAGATATTTTCCCTATAAAATCTAGCAAGTAATTCATGCAGATTGTAAATTTATCCTTTCGTTGTTGCACCACCATTTTAAAAATATCTCATTTGATGGATAAGCCATAGGAGTAACTGATTTTCCTGTCATATGTTCCATTAGTGGTTGGCATTAAACTGTTATAATCTGGTGTTTTTTTTTCGCTATTTTGATTCCCATCTCAGTCATATTGAAATTCAATAAAATACACCTAAATAATTGGCAATTGCAAGATAGGAGGTATTATTACAAGCCAACCTATCATTATCATAGATATTTGGTGGAATGACATATCCATATCTAGCCATCATACTAGGGAAATGAATTTCAGTTATTTCCTGGAAGTTGGAAGATCCTATCATAGGTCGATCCATTCATGATCTACAGGTATTGGTGAATGGCGCTATTAGAATTTGGTTACCAAGCCAAGGTGGTGTCTTGCAATTTACAATATAATAAATCTTTGTTTTCTTTTCGCAAATATATATTTTTGACTCAAGGACAAGGGGTCTTGTCGCAAGCCATCCTGATCATGATCATGGATTCTATTTTGTACTGAAATTACTATTATGTGGTCACCAAGACATAGTAATTGCTTTTGGTGAAAACCTAAAAGACAAGGAGTCTCTTTACAGAGCTACCTTGTTCAGTTTCTGGGAAGGATTTGTGAATGGCATTGCGAAAACCTGATCACCAAATCAGGGCAATGGTCTTGTTTCAACAAAGTCAGTTTTTGTTTTTTTTCTTTAATTAAAAAAAATTATATGGATAAACAAATAAATTAATTAATTAAGCAAATACATTGATCCAAATTTAGGTGAGAACTAAATGAAAGAGCATATATACATTCACATACACAGATATATGGCAAGAAGCATAGCAATACAGTAAACTTAGATTCTATTAAATGAATGAAATAGAATAGACTGTAAAATAAAAGCAACTAGAATGGTAGTAGCTATCTCTGAGAAGAGATGTGGATGCTATGCTCATTCATGCCAAGTTGAATACAAAAAGAGGCCGAAAGGGCCTATTTATCATAATCATGAGGGAAAGAATTCCAAACATCCAGAAACCTAACCCTAGAAGATGAACCGTCATAAAGTTTGTGGCCCCAAGGTGGTTAGTGGAACAATCAACTTCCCGGGGTCATAGCTTTTGCATACGATCTTCGTTTGGGGTGCTCAATAGCCCATTCGAAAGGTCTATCGGAGATTTACAACTTTCAACTGGGGCCAAATGCATGTCAATGGAAATTGGTTGGCCTCCCATATATCCAAAAAATGTCGTTTAGGGCCTCAAAATGGTCCTGGATGTTTGGGACCAGAAAAAATGTAGAAAAATTACTCGAAAATTGTCAAAATGGAAACGTTTTTGAGCTAGTGGAATAGGTGGGTGGCCACCGATTTCCATCTGGATCACTCCTCCCCCCTTAGGAAGCAATCATATCCATTGCATCAAATCCCTTATCATATGTCGAATTGTGTGTTGAGTTGAGCTCCTGGTGCGACATTTGCGGAAGTGAAAACCCTGCCTTTCTTTGACATCTTCAGATGGTTGTAATTGTTGTTGATGGATTCCCTGGAGTTGTTCAACCATTTTGGTTGTCTTTTTATCCTTGGTTTGCATCGGTGTGGATGATTTATTTCTGGAGGATCACCTTTAATGCGTGGCCTTGCATTGTAGAGGTACCCGGGTAGACGATGCTGCAATGACTTTGTGTTCTTCTTGTTTTTGTTGAGTAGAGGGATCATGTGCAGAGCTTGTGGATGTCTCTGTGATCTGATGTTCTCCTTCAGTGGAAATTGCGAATAGGGAAAATTTCCCAGTGTGGGAGTTTATATTCCTGCACTGCTTTGTTGGGGTAGGTGCAACTATCTCTGGCATTCGATAGAGTTGTCCTCCCAAAGTGACAATGACACTATGAGGTCGTGATTCATATATAGCATGATGCTTCCACATATATGGTTTTCCTAAAAGAACATCACATACTTCAAGTGGGGCCACATCACACAATACCTCATATTTGAAGGGCTTGATGCCGTATGGTAGGCGACATTGATGATTGATGCGGATACCTTGTCCTTGGCTTAGCCAACCATTGGTGTATGGTTGCGGGTGTGGTGTTATTGGTAGCTCCAATATCTTGATGAATTCTGGAGGATCAGGTTCTTTTGGATGCCATTGTCCATAACAAAATGTAGGGGAATGCCCTTCACCCACATCTGTGAGTGGAAGAGGTGCTCCTCTGCCTCTGACTCTTCAGGTTCCTCTAGTTGAATCGGTGTGGTAACAATAGTGACACTCGGTTCTGCATCAATGATTTGCTTCCCTTTGTTTGTGGCTGTGACATTGGGTTCTGAATCAGAATCGAAACTGGGATCTGATTCTAAAGCTTTGATATCAGCCACCAATGACTGTTTTGTGAAACATTCATCATTGATGTGCTAGGGGATTTTGTGGAACTCACACCACTTCTCGGTGTGATTATTTTTCTTTTAGTTACCCTTCTTCACTCATGGTTGGAAATGGTTGTCCTCTCCCTGTCCCGTGTTTTGCGAGCATGCGTTTCCCTTGCCCTGCTTCTGTGGAGGTCTGAAGTCGCGGTTGTTCTTTTGCTGAAATTTCTGCTCAAATTTGACAGCATACTTATAGGTAGATTCAAGTGAATAGATATCTAGGAATTCCATCTCTGTTCATATGTACCGATATAGGCCACTGCGATATTTCAGTAGTAGGTCTTGCTCGGAGTCCTTGATACCTAGCTTTGTGCGCAAGGTATGAAAGTTGTTGGTGTACTCCAACACCTTTTGGTCCCTCTCTTGACGCAGAATGGTCCATTTTGTGTATTGGTCATCATAAATTCCCACAGGGTAATATTGTTCCTTAACGACATCTATAAAAGAGAACCAAGTGGGATTGTCCTCAAACAATCTAGACTTGTCTGATGAGTTTTTCTCACAATAAGTTTCCCACCAATTTTTATCATCGGGAACAACCTTGAGGAGCGCAAAGGTGATCTTTTCCCTATCGGAAATATTGTGGACAGAGAAATACCCTTCTAGTAAATTTCGCCATTTTTCTAGGGAATCAACATCGATATGGCCTTCAAATAAAGGGATATCAAAGTTAACTTGTACCTTGAAGGGAATCGCATCTCCTAAATGTCTTCTCGTTGAATGTGTATCTACCGCCATCACCATGCGTTGAAGGATGTGGGCGAAATTATCCATCATCTCGTTCCTCGGGTCGCGCGAGGGATTCCTCAAGCAACAACTTGGTAGGATCTCCTTCTCCGTCATATATTTTATTCCTCCATGGGAGGTCGTTTGGGGCGGCGAGATTGATCTTCCCCAAGTGAAACTAGTTCGAGACCTAACTCTCTAAAACCTGACTTCGTCGGGGACATGCAGCGAGAAACAATCACAGAGCAGATTGCTCTGGTACCACTGATTCGATTTATGTGAGAATGAAATGAAAGAGCATATATATATTCACATACGCAAATATATGGCAAGAAACACAACAATACAGTAAAATCAGATTCTATTAAATGAATGAAATAGAACAGACTTTAAAATAAAAGTAGCTAGAATGGTAATAGCTATCTCTGAGAAGAGATATGATCGCTCTGCTCGTTTGTGCCAAGCTGAATACAAAAAGAGGCCAAAAGGGCCTATCTATCATAACCATGAGGGAAAGAATCCCAAACATCCAAAAACCTAACCCTAGAATATGAACCATCATAAATACTATGACCCCAAGGTGGTTAGTTGAACAATCAACTTCCCGGGGTCATAACTTTTGCATATGATCTCTATTTGGGGTGCTCGATAGCCCGTTGCAAAGGTTTATCCGAGATTTACAAATTTAGAATGGGGCCAAATGCATGCTAATGGAAACTATTAGGCACCCCAAATCGCAAAAAAAAACGTCGTTTAGGGCCTCAAAATGACCTCGTAAGTTTGGGACCTGAAAACCGTAGAAAAATTACTCAAAAATTGTCAAAATGGGAAACTGGTTTGAGCCAGTGGAATAGGTGGCTGGCCACCGATATCCATATGGATCATACATGAATAAATTAATAATAATTCAAGATGATTGGTGATTTGGTGAATTGGAAATAGTGAAAAGTTTCTTCCAAGGTTTATCTTACACTTCCCTCTCATGCTTGCATATTAGTGCAGAAGAAACCATTTGCCCCTAGGTTTCTTTTCAATTGAATATCCTGACATGTAGTTTTGATTAAGGAATGGTATATTTTGTTATAAATTAACTCTGCATATCTTGTTTTATTTTATAAAGATATTTTCAAGTTATAGACTAAAATATATTTTCATGATTTCATGGTTCTTCCTTATCTTTGAAGATTATTTTTACAGAGGCAACTGCTTCACCCAACCGGTCTCCATTTGTTGCTCACACAACAGATCCCATTTTCTAAAGAAATTGGGAGCCCCATATTATTTTTTGATTTAGTTAATTTAGATGCTTATTACCTTGTTTTTTATGAGGTTTTTAATAAATCATTTTGCGTCAAGTATCATTTAATTCTAACATTGAACATTTGACTTAAAACAATGGATTTTACGCATTTTCTTCATAGATTTGTTTTAAATCTTGAGCATTCATGTGTTTTAGATATACGGTTATGTTTTCATACTATCAATGACATATTTTTTGTTCCAAATTAATTGTTCTTTTTACCATTTTTCACTTCGATTTTACCTTCTGCAAACAATTGGTGCTGTGAATTTTACCCTGCTGCAGATTCTGGTTTTCTTCATCAATTTACAAGTATGAATGAAACAAAGATTAATGATTTGTTTTACGAAGTTGCAAATTCCTTTCAATTTTTTTTAAACAGGGATGCCACTCAAAAAGGAAAGGGATTCATCCATCAATATTAGCAAGATATTAAGATGAAGGTGTTGAAAGATAGAAAGATCAAACTATCAGATGAAGAAGGGAAAAACGCTTGCAGGAAATGGTGGTTTGTTTCTGATAATATTTTAGGATTATCGTATTTCCCTATTATGAATCAAATATAAAATCTTCTTCTGCCTAAGCTCATGATCACACAAGTTGATGAAAATCATTTGCAGTCCAAAGAGGGTATTGAATAGCTGGATCATGTTCATATAAAAGAAATTAAAGAGTTACTTGATTTACTAGTTTCTTCAGGGATGGAGGTAAATTTGTTTTTACAAGAATGGTCAAAAGAAAAGAAGAGGGATATCGAATCTTTTTTTTGCAAGGCTCAACTACAGCTCGAACATGCTTGATATTAGGATATTGATGATCTTTTGGATGTTTTTTCCAAGTGGCAATCTGTCCTTGGTAAATCTTAAGCAAATATTTTGTAATCCCTAATTTCATGAGAAGTTAGTTTCTTTTCTAGCTTATTGTACCTATTATTTAAATAGACTTAGATCTCATGTTAAGAGGAGGAAAACCACTGGAGGAAATAACTGGAGGCATATTGCCGCACATGGAGTATTGTAATGTGTTACAGTATTTAATGAAATTCAATCAGTCTTCTCTTATATTTTCTTCCTGTTGATTTATTTATCAAGTTTTCTTGATGAGTATAGGTTTCCTTGCATTTATTCATGATTCACTTTTCTATGGTTATAAAAATCACACATGTATGAATATGTATTTTATTTCTCATTTACGATTCATATTAAGATTAAGCAGCAGGAAATTATTTTCTCCGTTTCACATAATCTTATTCAATATTTTTGTAACTGCATAATTGTCCTTTTTAGATGTTAATTTGTCAATTAACAAATCATTTTCAGGACAGTCACATGATATGATGCAGGGGGGAATGACAAAAGCTATTCCAACCTTCATCTCCCAGGAAATATTGTGATTTTCTGAAATCGAACAACTAAACTCCGCTAACAACTAGTTGGGTTCTTCTCAATTGTGGTCCTTACCTTCAAAATGGGCTTCCCACAATGTTTTGACAATCAAATCAATTTCCGCAACGACCTTGTAGAAACGTCTTCTTTCCGCAACTTCGGTGTCCTTCCGCAATGTTCTTATTGCAGCCACCTTTCCGCAACACCCCCTTCCGCAACACTCCCTTCCGCAACTTGTGGATTGTGTATTGCGGGTGCGGTCTTCATAGTTTCTTGCAAATTCTTCCGCAAAAAATCTTCCACAACGCATCTTCCGCAAACTTCCACCGTTATCGCCTGAGCTTCTTCCTTCTGTGGAACGCTGTATATCGGTAAAGTGAGCGTTATGTTCATAAAGTCCAATATTACATATAGGGCATGGATAATAGTCGACTGATCATTCCTAAATGATGCTACTAGCACCAACCCTCTTTACATAAGGTCATGGGCCAACCTCTCTTATGTTTATGGTTTATGTTGAATTAGGGTTTGCTAGAACCCGGTAGGTTCCATTCGATCCTTATATATTTATTGTGATATCAACAAGTAATTCATCTTGGATAAAAAATTTGTTGCACCAACTAACATGCATCAACTTCAAAAATCCACTTTGACTTCAACAACAGACTGAAAGATGAAAAGTCATATCAATATTTGTAAGTTGAAACCTGTCAAATATATGGAAGTTATAGCTACTTATAATTGACAATCATTATCGTGTATAAATAGATAATTGAACTTCTAGTTAGGTTCAAAAACAAAGGAAGGAAAAATAGAAATGGGGGCTACAAAAATGTTAAGAAGTAGAAAGGATCATAGTTCTTGCTCCATAACCTGATTTTCTCTCTTAGAAGCTACAGTCTTTGGCTGAAGTAAAAAATGTTCTATCAAGCTTGTTTCAGAAACTAAGAATCGCATAGCACTGCAACATGAATTAATGGTCTGGACTAGGAACCGACATTTAACTTCTGGAAAATAATCAATCATAAGCCACTTAATTATAGAAGTATAAAGAATAACATTGCGCTAGAATTCATGGCTAACAACAAAGAATTCTCTGGGGAAAAGCAAAAACCTTCAAGTGCAAGTTAAAAATCATATCAGAATTCCACGCAGCTGCAAGTACTTATGAAATATAAGTTCAATATACAAACTCAATTAATGTTGTCTAATATAGGGAATGACCCTTCTAGTAGAGTTACAAAAATACATACAATTGCGGGTACTTATGAAAGATAAGTTCGATATACAAACTCAATTAATGTTGTCTAATATAGGGAATGACCCTTCCAGCAGAGTTACAGAAATCCCTCTTCCAAAGGACCAGGAAAAAATATTAATGCCAATAATTCCTATCAAAATGAATGTTACAAATCAAGTGAACTGTGGAGGTAAAAGTGGAAGGACCTCAATAAGAAGAACTAGACAACTAGCTGAGGAAATATGGCACAGTTTTTTGAATTTTTGACACACACAAATACTAAAAAACCTGCATAGGATCACACATTTGATATATGCAAAACAAATCTAGTTAAACTTGCTATTGTGGGGCAGTTTCAATGAGAATTAAGGGAAACATGGTTGAATGCCCAATTGAAGGAGGCAAGAGTTCCAACAAGAGATGATGTAGAAATTATATGATACATATTATTGGAAACACCATCGAGAGGTAGTGGTGAAGGTTGATAAACTGGCAGGTGACATACTAAACTAAACACCTCTCCCTAAATGTTGGTACTAACACTTGTGACAAAGAAGGACATGACACAACATATGTACATGGACTACAGAGAGACTCTATAGTCTCATATGAAGCATTAAGCCAGACAAAACTTTCATGGAATCTTGTGGAGAGTCTGCAGTAGATGAATTTTTAGATAGATCATATTTTTAATTGTTTTCTTTATGCTTTCATTAACTTGTAATTAACCTTTAGTTCTTCCCTTAAGGAAGAAAGTTTCACCTGAATTACTCTCAGAGTGCCAACGGAGGCCGAATATCCGTCAGAGTTAGCTATACCAAACAATTTGAGGATAGGATAATACTTGCGTAGGATTATTTGAAGCTTTCAGATTGGGTTATCTCTTTTGCATTGATTCATGGGACATATCTAGCATATCCTAGGCTTCAACACTGAGTTAAGTCCCAAGTTGGGTTTTCGCCATGAAAAATCAACCCCCTACTACCCTCAAGCAAATGGTCAAGTAGAAGCCATCAATAAGGTCTTGAAAACCATGATACAACGCATGGTAGGGACCCATAGGTAAAACTGGAATTTAATGCTCTTCTCATCCCTTTGGGCATATCAAACCTCTCTAAAAAATACTACAGGATTCACACCCTTTCAATTGGTATATGGACTAGAAGCACTACCTATAGAGTGCGAGATCCTGTCCCTAAAACTAGCCATCGAACTCTTTCCAAACACTGCGGCTGAGGAAGAACGATTTCTATACTTAGCCAAAATTGACCAAACTCATTGTGATACTTCTCTCACTAACGAAGCACATAAGAATCACATCAAATCCCAGTACGAAAAGTATCTCAAACCTCACATCTTCAATGAGGGTGATTTGGTCTTGACATATGATCAAAATCACGATAAAATGGGGGCAAGCATGTTCGAGTCCATGTGGCATTGGCCCTACATTGTAGAGAATGTTTTAGAAAAAGGGGTGTGCGAGTTAGTTGATTATGACGGGATACTTTTGGGGGAGACTAGAAATGGGCTCTACCTTAAGAGGTACTATGCTTAGGTAAATCCTACATAAGTTCCTTGTACATTTTGTATATAATGTTTGTTTGATATGGTGTGAAGTTTTTCCTTTCATAGGTTAGGGTCTCATTTCCATAATGACTGCTTATACCATGTTCTGCTTGAATGTGTAGATGAAAACCTATTCTGTATTTGCAGACAGTGCTAGCCGACATACTCAAAACCTTGCCTCGGAAGCTTGGGTAATCTATTCCCTTGCCGGTGAACTTATAAGTTCAGGAGGAATTTGCCTAGGTCCTACAACTAATAATATTGTCAAGTATCACGCAATGATCGGATTGTTAACCGATGCATCTTCCCATGGTGTGGACCATAATTCTATGTCGTTCGCAACCCTACACTATTGCTTTTGTTTCGATGAGTATGTCTCTTGGAGAGATCGTCTGAGTTTATCATATATCAACAC
This sequence comes from Larix kaempferi, assembly GCA_027924585.1. Classification (NCBI taxonomy): domain Eukaryota; kingdom Viridiplantae; phylum Streptophyta; class Pinopsida; order Pinales; family Pinaceae; genus Larix; species Larix kaempferi. The sequence continues at coordinate 498,586 of BSBM01001910.1, forward strand.
ATCCAAAGACACATGAATATGATTGCTGATTCATTAGCCAATTTTATTTTAGATTGGTACATCTCACATTATTAAACATTTAATCAGTCAAATGTGTAAATAAGCATAACATGTAAATTATTCACACGATATATAAGCAGTCCACATGACATCCATATTCACCATAAGACACATTGTATATAAAATCGCTAGAAATAGTTTTTATATATTAAGTGTGATAAGAGTTTCACAAAAAGTACTAAGACAAAATATGAAGCGCATAACTTTTAGTATATCATGACGGACAAAATTCTAAAGCTCATGGCTTTTCAGGAATCACTACATGTAGATAATAAGACTAATCATGTCGCTCATGATAGCATATCATGGCTTGTGCTACTTGACGAAGAAAACACCCAATACTGGTGGAAACTCCCACTGTGTGGCACTGATAATGCTGCAGTAGATCATCCAGTGACATATCCAGGATGTTGGTAGTCAACCTTTACAGGTCTTCCTTAGTCTCCGCAAGCACCTTTCTCACCTCTTGGTAATAAGCATAGATGGCCCTCCCTTCTCCTCGCTGTTGAATGGGAGAAAGTCCAGGTCACCTCTCCATTCCAATATCTACATTAGTGAAACACAAAGAGTCTTAGTACACAAAAAAAATTATATATTCAAAAAATGTATAAAAAATTGAAAAGTATGAAAATCCTTTCTTACCTATGTTGCACCAGGAAGACCCTTTTGGTAGCACCAAGTCAAGATCCCCTCAGAAATCCGTGTCGGCGTATGCATAATCCTTCACCATGAGTAGCTCCCTATGCACCCATCGAAACGAAATTGGGCCATAACTATGTATCAGATCACTATGATAGCCAAATAGATCAACCCATGTCATCATACGTATTTCCCATGGATTGGGGATGGTTTTTTCTATGTTTTGTGGACGGAAGTGAGGAATCCGCTCCATAAAGAAGGATACCAAAATGGACCTGTAACCAAACTATTTTTTTCTTCCCAACTCGAATTTGGTCAACTAATCTTTCATTATGCTCAGTGGACTCCCGCACCAGTTGAATATGGTAGGTTGCATGCACTCTATGGCACATAGCATTTGGGACCTAGTCGCTTTGTGGTGGGATTTATTTCTTGCTACCCGCACCACAATGAAAAGGACAGTCTGCAACGACAGATTATAGACACTTTTGATCTGGATCTTCCTGCTGGACTTCCTGGTCCTAGGCTCACAATATTGACTGATGACTGCATTAACATCCTCATTACCTCCACTATGCCCAAATAGAGAGGCACAAGCTCCTCTTTTTGAGATCCCAGTAAAAAAATAGATATCATCTATCTCCAAAGTGAGGATATGGGTCCTCACTTGAAAATGAATATCTACAGGATCCCACATCCCCACCATATATTCCAACAAAGGGAGTTGGGCCCTCATACTTGGAGTAAGGAAATATTTGTTGAGCCCACATTCTTGGAGGGCCAACATAGTGTTATCATCATTTAACCCTTCTAGATCCTCCAACTCACGATCTCTCTTTCTTCACTCCAATATTTTCTTGATTAATACCTGCAAAATCATTAGTGTGAGCATTAGAAACCATTTATCTAAGAAAACCCCAAAAACAATTTGCTATATTTATTTTTGGGCCACGCTTTGCGATCGACGCGATATGGATGTGCATACAACGCGACTTCAATGTGGTTTTCCCTTTTGGGAGTTGTGTTGACCCATATTGACATGTTCCCTGAAAGAGGCAGCTGCATCGATCCAGGGGCACATTTTTACCCAAAAGACCGACCCAAATCCATCTAAAAAGAGTAAAAATTTGCAGTAACTCAACTTAGGAAATGAGATGGAGGGCAAGTGTAGTTACCTGGAGCTCACGAGGTGAAAATCTAATGCATGGAATTCCTGGAATATCCAACACAAATTTATACCTCAAATGGATGTTACCCTCTTTGGTAAGAATGCAATGGTAAAATGAGTCATTTTCACCTCTATTTATTGTCTTGAAAGGAAATATTTTATTATTTTAACCTCCTAATATTTTATTATTTTTACCATTTATTACTAAAATCCCTTTGTTTATTTATTATTAATATGATTTCTCACACTTGTTATGAGATTTCAGGTCAAACATAATGATGAAGATATGGTCCAAACGATCTTTCATGCTTGAGAACACTTTGGAGTTGTCTTTAATCTATTTTTAGACTCCTAAAATAGGAAAATATTGCTAGAACTTGTCTCTTTCACGCTTGTAAAAGAGTTTGAAAGTTCATCTATCCGGTGATAGTTTACCCCCTTTTCAGACTGTGTAGACTATTTATGAAAAAGGAATATCTTAGTCAACCATTGAATAAGAGAGTTCTTCTGGGCATTATTTTACACTTTTTCAGGCCTAGGGACTAACTTTACGAAAAAGTTCACCTTGGAGTCTTCTTTTGACTGTTTCAGACTCTCTAAATGTGAAATGTCAATGAGTTTTCCTTCTTCTGACTCATGAAATTAATTATCGAAGGACCCTTTTTGGGGACTGAACCCCTCCTTTCTTAGGTTCGTAAAACATGTGATGTTGGACTCGTCAAAAGGATGAGCTATATTGAGCATTTGTTATCCTCCTCAAGCTCGTTAAAAAACAAAGAGGCACTTGTTAATCATGATGGGTAATAAGGGAATGTAAATGCACATGTATCTATATTTATGGAAGCTTATCGCTGCCCTTGAACATGGCACAAGTTTGTATTTCATCCAAATGGTTAGGTAATCATCTTATCTTTGAGTTGTGTCAAGTCTGTGAATCTTTTACTCCTTTGGGTCATCCAAAGAATGTTACATTCATGTTGCAATATGTCTTTATTTCCATCTCACTAAGTCAATTCTTCCAAGTCATTTCTCGTTCCATAAAATGTTCAAGGGAATTCCTCCATTTGATTCAAACTTTGCAGTCGTCAAGCTATCTCTTGTGTTGCTCATCCCTGAAGCAGTATCTCAACAAAACTTGTCCATACACCTTGTGTCAGTTCATGTTCATTTTATATATCATCCAAAATCATCTTCCTATATCAATTTTGGGTTGATGATGGGGCATACATCATGGCTCTCCTTCGACGGATCTATTCCTGTCGACACCAGCACATTATCAAGGGATTATATTTAGAAACCACCTAGTACCTTGAAGCCTGTATGTCTCAATGGCAGGTTTTCTTTCTTTGGACAGTAGGTTTACATCATTGACCTCTGATCGAATGATTCCAAGGATGTTCGACTCCAATTCATTCATTCACATTCATTGGAATGTACTTAGAATATACCTTGGGGATCATTGTCATCATTGGTTATTTCCCTAACACTTGTTAACGGTTCACATCATTGATCGGTAATCAAGTGCTTTCTACCAAGTTCGACTTCAATACATTTTAATCACATGGTTAGATTCGTATCAATTTGGGGGATGGGTAGAAGACTCTGGTTTGTTTTGATATCTTATTATTATTCCCAAGTTGCGATGGATATTTTCTAATAGGTTCCCACATAGATGTTATGGTGGAGACCTCATTGATGTACTGTCACACATATCCACTCTTGTATTGGTTGTGGTTGTGTCATAATCTCATCATGGATCTATGCTTGTATCTTAGTAGCCATGATTGTTTTCATTCATTCAGATATGGATCCACGTTGTGTTTTGGTGGTGATATCCTCAGTTAGTACCAATATAGATCTACAATGTATTGGTCGGAAGCCATGTCTTGAGTCATTTATATATTTAGTTCAAAGATGTCATAACTTTTATTGCAAAGTCCTTGATCGTTGTTGTCATTTTTTCGATCGATAGTTCTTCTCTCTGACTGTCAAATCAAAGTACATCACCTATTTCCTCTAGCTTTGTACTTTGGGGGGAAATCTATTACACGAAATTTTTTTCGTCAGCATAAAACCTTGTGGCCTCATGTTTCCACAATCTATGAAGTCACTTTTACGGTGCATGATCCTTGATTGATTTGTATTGAAACTTGACCTATTTTGTGACTTTTTCGTGCCTTTCTCTATTCGCAACGTGTGTCTAATTCCCTCGATGCAGTGTGCTAAATTGGAAAACCGGTCGATAACGCATCTTGTCTTCAGAGAAACTCGTGGCAATCCATTTCTGGTGTAGGTTGCTCCACTGCGAACCACATCGATCTCTCCATGAGGGTAAAATTAGGTCTTTGAGAAGCTTCTAGAGCGAAATATTGAATGATTTTTTTTCCCTCCTATTGTTATGGATCTGTCTTGACTTACACCATTATGGGGATCATATCTCATCCAGTCCCCACATGTTTATCAACCTATCTTTATCCACATTATCCTATAAATTGATGCTTTGGTCCATGGGTGGGGGGATCAGTATTGGAAGTAGGTAAATGCTGGAGAAATATCCTTAGACTTGGAGACTCTTGAGGTTCTTTTTATTCAAGGTGAAGGTGACTTGTTGGAGTAAGAAGAATCCATTGCAAATAAGCTACAACACCAAGGCCTAAATGGTTGTACTTTCTTTCCACCACTTTAATACATTTGTATTTTACTTCCCAAACATTTGATGTTCATGATCATGTATTGTAAGATTCCTTGGTCACTTGCATAGGTCAATTATACTATTTATATTTCATTTGTTGTTGTCTTTCCTTGATCTGTAGTAGGTTCTCTTGTATGAAACGTTAGATCATGACTTCTCCTGGATCATAAGGACAACTGTTGTATTAGAGGTAAGTTCCTTTCATACTCATCCATTGTTATTATTCCATTGACCTAGGTGAAGGTTTATACAATTTTCCCCCTTTTTTCTATATCCAAATCATTCATACTAGGGACTTCGATCTTTGTCTGCATTGATTGAAAACTCCTCAAAGACCACCGAAGACTCTGGAAAAAATGAGATATGATTTAAAAAGTGAATTTAAGAATCCAAAATATGAGTCACAATGTATTACTAAACTCAAATAGATCAAGCAATCAACAAATGAATCTGTCTAGGACTTCAAACAGAGAGTCAATACATTGTTGGCCTGTGCAATTTTCTAGATGGCCGATGTCCAACATAAGGAGTGGTTTAATAACTACTTTACTTCCACATATCAGAGTCCCCTTGATGCAACAAAATATTTTGTTGTAGAATGAGACCCTTGAGTTGGATATGAATTCGGAGGCATCACCCATTGGAGATACTCGAATGGGTATGGAACAAATCATATCGCAACTGGCGAACCTGTCATTACAAATCCAATATATTAAGAAATTAAAGGAGAAAAGAGAATCTGTTTGTTGTACAAGGTGTAAGGAGGAGGGTCATTCGAAATACCAATTCACACCCTTCCAAGACGATATCATTGTTGGAGCTCCTAATCTGTTAAACCATGGAGTTGGAATATGGTGTAGGATCTATCAAACTAGGGGGCATCGACCAAAATAATGTTATTTATTACAAAAAATTGTAAGTACCCACAAAAACCTATTCTGTAAATTATATCGACCAATTGGCCATGATGAGAAGGATTTTCGAGCATATCAACTGCTCATAGAAAGAACTGCAGATAATTATCAAATGAAAGGTGAGTAACAATGATAAGGGAGTAGTGCTTAGTTTAATCAACCAAGAGGTGGGTTCCATGGACGAGGATGAGGACTTGGTCGAGGTAGAGGTAAAGTAATATATTATAAGTGCAGTCATCCAAGACATTTTTCCATGGATTTCCCAAATCCCTGTTCGATGTGTACATACTGTTGAGCACTGGACCATACTATTGAATATTGCCCACAACCTATAGCGAAGTGGAAAGGAAAATCAGAATCAGAATCAGAACTAGAACTAGAATGTTCAGAAGATATCAGTCGAAACTCGACAAGAACATCCAACTGTTGTTGTTGTGACAAGAAGAAGAGCTGTGACAGGAGAGGATAGAGAAATATATGCTAATCCACATGATCCTAAAATTGGACTTGTGTCACAGTGGGTAGTACCATTTGATGTTCAGAAGGAAAAACATACATTTTTGGATGCAAGGAAGAAATTTATTACGACCCAAAGGGGACCTTCGACATCTACAGTTCCATTCTTTGATGAAGTTCATGTATATGATATGCCATCCTGCTTTGACCAATATATTCCAAAGAAAGTCTCAGGGAAGTTAAGTACATTGAAGAACTTTTTAAAAAGCTATTTAGACTTAGTGAAAGATGAATATTCTTTAAAGGAATTGAATAATTTAGTTGATGATTCAGAAAAAAGATATTTCTCGAGAAAAATATTTAAATAATTTTCAAAAGAGGATAAGAACAGAAAGGGAAATGCGACTTAATGCACAGGTTGGGGACTTCGACATGGATTTCATTATTTTGTATATGGGGTCAGATGTCAATGTCATAACTAAAAAAATGTGGGAAGCTATGGGAAATCCTAATTTGGCATGGTCGTCTGTCCAGTTGTAATTAGATAATCAATGAAACGTAACACCATTTGGTATAGTGGTGGGTGTTCATATTGAAATTGATGGTTTGCAAAGCTATGCCAACTTTGAAGTTATAGAAATTGTAGTTGACACCAACCCATATCCAACATTGCTTAGAATTGATTGGGAAATTGAGAACTGGACAATTATAAATCTTAAGAAAAGGTTGATGACGTTTGAAAGAGGGGATATGAGTGTTGTCGCGTCATTGGACCCTTTGGAAGGCCCAAGTTATGTCGAACATGTTCAAGAGGAATATACCATTGACTTAGACAATATCTATAACGTCCCTTCAAGAATGGATGATTTTGTTATTCCAACTACGGATGGTACATAATTTGAGTTGAAGAAGTGTTAGTTCATGTTCTTCAGGCCCAGGAGAATCATTAGAGAATTTTAAGACCTGACTACATGAAGTATCTACAAGAAGGTGTGCTTGTGTTACCAGATCACTTCATTGGGTTTGTAAAGTGGTATGCGATTTTCCTACTTATGAAGGGTTACCTAATTTAAATGCCTTCATTTTTTATTTTGAAGTCAAAATACCTGAACAACAAATAATATTAGCTTTATATGTGGCATTGAAAGCTACTCTGGCAAGGTCGTGGTCTACTCATAAGGAAAAGATACAAAGTTAGTCATACTGTGAAAATTTGTTGGAAGTCCGATTTGGAGAAGGCATATACTATAAGCTAGAAACATATAATGGATTAAATAGTCCAGTAGATCATTTGGAATTATGTACAAGAGAATGGGAATAGATATTGAAACAAGTGTGAGTCCACATGTTTATTCATACATTGGATACTATGCCGCGAAGCTGGTATACATCACTAGAACTTCGACAAGGTACAACCCACTACAACAAATTTGACATTTAGGGGTGTTTCCTTTCCGCCTCCAAAAGTAACTTTTGGGGACAGTTTTGGATTTGGAGACGGTCTTTCCAAAACCGCTCCTAATAGCACCGACACTAAAATTTTTCACTTTTAGGGGTGGTTCGGGATGAGATCAAAACCGCCCCCAAAAGTGGGTTTTGGCGGCGGTTGATACCCGCCCCCAAAAGCCACTTTTGGGGGCGTGTATCTAGGGTTTTCACCCTAGCTTGTGCAAATGAGAACCTACTAAGGAGAAGGGACTCCTTAGTAGCAGTTCAGAAAAACAGTAAATGAAAGACAGTACAATAAAATAGTAACTACTCTAAGCATGTGCATAAAACAGAAAATACAAGATAATAAAAAGGGTTTTTATATTGATTATACCTCCAATGTGAAGGTTGGTGAAGCTTTTGCAACAGTCCAAGAGGGTTGATTCCAAGCTTCCAGTTTTGCTCCTTTGTGTTTCTCCAAAGGGTTTTGGAAATGGGCTAAAGGGGCACTCAAATGTGAAAGTAGCTCAAGGGTGAGCTAGGGTTTCAGGAGTGATTTTGGCAGAGTAAGGGTGTGTTTGACTGTGGATATGCAATGAGGGGCCTCCATCGCCTATTTATAGGTTTTTAGTGGTGGAGTGCTGGCCCATGGTTTTGGGCACCATATGGTTTAGGTCAGATGTATAGGGTTTTTGCTTCCTTTTTCCCTCTTTTTCCTCTTTTTTGTTTTTTGTATTCCCTTTTTAGAGAGTTTTTGCTATTTTGGAGGAATTTTGGATTATTTTGGGGGAAAAGGGGGTTTTTTGGCCTTTTGGAGGCTTTTTTAATGGTTTTGTGGCCTTTTGGGGGCTTTTTTAATGGTTTTAATGGTATTTTAAGGTTTTGGAGGCAAATATGGTAGGAAATATGGACAAATGAGTCATGCAATGGGGTAGACGAGGTAGTGAGCACTTTTTGGGTGTTAACAGATTGCCCCCTGATGTGTGAGGGCAGGAGATCATCATATGGCCGATAGACATCATAAGTCTTTTATGGTTTTCTTGGGGTGTGGAGAGGAGAAGAAACGAACTAGAGCCCGAAACAACGATCCCAAACAAACTACAAAAACTGAAAGTACATGACCTCAATAATGAATGAGGAATAATCTGAACATATGGACGAGGCGAGCATTCCCATGCTCGTATCAAGATATAGGACAACAATAACAATGGGGTCCAAAACATGGGGACTTGAAATATACATGGCCTCAAATAAGGAATGAGGAAGAATCTCAATATATGGACGAGGCATGCATACCCATGCTCGTATCAAGATACATAAAAAACAACTGTGAGGCCCAAAAAGGGGGACCTGTAAGATACATAGAGAACCACTGTGTACATCATAAGGGTCCAGAGGGGACACAAATTGGGGACAAACTGCTGGGCTGACCATGTCTAAGCTAAAGAACTGATACACTGGAATAACAACAGTGCTGCTGAGTGTGGTACTAGAGGAGCTGATGAGCTGCTAGATCATAGTGACGGGGAGTCATACCCTCAATGGTACACTGAACTAGAATTGAACTGGGTACTCAAGGAAGCATATAACTAGATGGCTTCCGAATAAAATCACCAACGCAACTTGGAAATCCATGGGAACATATAACTGGGCATTCTGAAGTGACTCACCAATGTGCTAGAGTCGGGGGAAATTCGGGGTCTTCAACCAATAACTGAAGGGATATAAACCCTGCGCGATTCTCAATGATGCGATCAAGGTGTTGAAGTCGAGCATGTGAGAAACAACCACTCGGAGAGGCAATGATGACTCCTCTCAAAATGGTCTGTAGGCACTCACCACAGATGGTGATGGGTCCAAGGCACAGGGACCTCTGGGTCTATCCTCTGGAATAGAGGGGTTGTCGTCGACAGAGGGAGACCTGCAACTAGCAAGGCAATGATGTTTCCTTGATAGGAGCGCGAGGTGGAGAACCGAAGTGTGAGAGTACTGATGGTAGGACTATCATATTGTGGGGGATAACTGGGCAAGTAGAGTGGGTGGACTCAAACTTCCTTTGTTCAGAGTATGATGGCGGGGATGATCGGGAAGCATATGAAACGGATTGGTGGGAAAGGGATCATAGCTATAATGGATCAAGGATAGTGACGGGGATGAGTGATACTCAAGCTGGTGTAAAATGGCAGGAGACTGCAGAATAGTCTGAACAAAGGCGACCTGATTGGGGGTGCTGTCGAGATGATTGATCATAGTGCCAAGAGGCACAGGGGGACTTCTTCATGGGTTAAGGAACTAGAAGAAGTGTGTGTAAAATGGTAGGAGACTACAAAATACTCTAAACAAAGGCAACCTGATTGGGGGTGCTGCCGAGATGATCGATCATAGTGCCAAGAGGCATGGGGGGACTTCTTCACGGGTTAAGGAACTAGAAGAAGTGTGTGTAAAATGGTATTGCCGTGTGGATTTATACGAGCCCAGGACAGTTCATGCTCGTGATTGCTTTCAATTTTAAGGAGTCTGAAAGCGATAAGAAGACTCTGAAATAATGGAATGGTACCGTCGTGTGGATTTGTACGAGCCCAGGACGGTGCATGCTCGTGGTTGCTTTCAATTTTAGAGAGTTTAAAAGTGATAGGAAGACTCCAGGGGGTTTCTTTTTCGTGTGTTAGTCTCCAAGGCCCAAAGAAGTATAAAAGGATGCAATGAAGAACTCTTCTAGCCGGTGTGACTAGAGTATTCATTTTTCGTAATTAGTCTACAGGGTCCGGAAAAGGGTTAAACTTATACCAGATAGACGCCCTTTCAGGTACTTTAACGAGCATGAAAGGAAGCAAGATTGCTCGACGATCTTTTCATTGTTTTAGGAGTCAGAAAAGAGCTTAACAGAAACTCCCTAAGTGCCTTTTTCATAAAGGACTTGTCCATCCCGAAAAAGGGATAAAATTATACCGAACAAAAGGAATGGCTAGGCAAGGAGGAAGTGCTCAATCAAGGAACATTGATGATGACCAAGAATGAGGGAGGGGGTGAACATTGGTGGGCCTCCTTGTGGGATAATGAATGGTCGAAAAATAATGAAATAATTGCAGTATGAAAGGAGTGAATGGCTCATGTAAAAAGGTGGAACAATCCGATGGCGGCCGATGTGGCGCACAAATCGAGGCAGCAAGGTGTCGGGACACAATATTGAAACTGTACCCGGTGAGAGCGAGAAATGACCTCAAGCATTATCACGAGCTCGAAAAAATGAATCCGGCGATATAACAAGTGTCAAAAATGGAGAACGGCTGAAGTGGCACGCATACCGAAGCGACGGGGGTTGTTTTGGAAAAGATACCTGAAAAATCTGGGGGTGAGAGCGAGAAATGATCTCAAGCATCATCACGGGCTCAGAAAAATGAATTTGACGATATAAAAAGTGTCATAAATGGAGAATGACCGAAGTGGCATGCAAACTGAAGCGACGGGGGGTGTTTTGGAAAAAATACCCAAAAAATATGGGGGTGAGAGCGAGAAATGATCTCAAGCATCATCACGGGCTCGGAAAAATGAATCCAATGATATAAAATATATCAAAAATGGAGAGCAGCCGAAGTGGCACGCAAACCAAAGCGACTCGTGGTGTCTAGAAAAAATGATCAAAAAACGATGGGGAAAAAATAAGAAAACAAGTTGACCATCTTGACGGTCTTGTCGTGCTGATTCCAGTGGTGGAAACGGTTTGAAAAATGGACTCCGTATGGGTTCAGAATGGCTAAAACAAGAAAAAGTCAACGAACTATAAATAGTAAGTGGGTCCAACATGACAAGTGTCATTTGGACTTGTTGACTTTGACTAGTGATCAGAGTGGACCAGAGCTGAGTTGGTGTTTCTGGACAATCTGACCGGCCGTTTTCAGATCCGGGAGTTACAGGTATTCCAATAAACTCATACCTGCATTTTCATTGGATTCAGGGGGGGGCAGGGTAGTGGGTCCCAGGGGAGTTTTTGTACGGTCCACATGGGGTGGACCGCGGTTTAATAGGGTGGAACCACGGTCGGGGACTGCGAGTTCCAGGGCAGACCACGTGGACGGGGACCACGAGGTTTGGGTCGGAATATGTGGTCTGGTATTGCGAGTTTCGAGGCTGGAATCGCTGTTCAAGACCACGAGTTCAGCTCCTATAGGCGCGGCCCCATACCACGACTGTAGTCCTAACAGCCACGGTCGGAAACCATGGCAAGGGGACCCAAAGCTGCAATTGGGATCGAGCTTTTAGGGTTTTCCTGGGGGGGCAGGGTTACTTCTTTGACATGAGTCTGATGAGTTTGCCTTGTGTGATTGACAGGATGCCGTTGGTGCTTTGGCGAGAGAAGGATGTCTCGGATGACATAGTGGATGTCATCCGGAGGGATTGGCATGTGCGGTCTATGTTGGGGTTGTGCGAGTTGCTGAAGTTCGCACAGGTGCCTATGATGCGTTCAGCAGCGCTGCTGTTAAACCGATTAGTGAGCTTTTGGGAGCCGGACATTCATGCATTCAGGGTGCAGGGAGAGATGGTGGATCTCACCCTCGCAAATGTATTATTCTTGACAGGGTTTCCCTGTCTGGGTAGGGTGGCTGATACGCAACCAAGAGTATCCGCAGATGTGGATATGGAGGATATGTTGGAGCGGTAATGCATTTCGGAGGCTAGGGTACAGAGGAATGCACTCCGGGTGGTGGACATGCAGGAGCTAGTAGTACAGGTGATCGCGGCATGCGTGGTTCGAGTTTTGGGGTCCCAATCACCTGAGGAGGTGTCCAGGGGCTAGATGCAACTGGTGGAGTGGGTGCTGGATGGTGTATATTATGCCCGGGGCCAGATGTTCCTCATTTGTGTTCAGCAACAGTTGACATCGGTGAAGGAATCTGGCAAGGGATTCTGTTATGGATCCTTTCTGTGTGCCTTCTTCATGGAACGGGTACCTACACTGCGGCTGCGGGTGCTAGTCAAGGTAGGAGGACTAAGGGAGCCACGCATGGTGCGGTGGGGAGAGATGATGCGCCGACGGGGTGGCGGTGAGGTTGGGAGATACTTCACCCAGGAGCTCTACCTTCAGTGGTTGCAGATGCTGCTAACACTGGATGATTATCCATACAGAGATATGGACTACACCGGGGATCCGGAGGCACCACGGCCACCAGGGCAAGCGTGGGGACCCGATGGTACATATTGATTTGCTTAATTGTTGTTGATGTCAAGTCTTGTGTATGATAGGTTTTTGATATGCTATTACTAACTGATGTATGATCTACAGATGTTGGCTCGAGACCACCACCAGGACATGTAGCGCACGGGGGCATGTGGCCGTACTAGCCCTACTAGGCTGAGGGGAGGTGCATCGACGGGATGCTGAGGGGACTCTGGAGTCCATACGGATGCTTCTGGATCGGTTGCTGGTTGGAGTGACTAATGATGGGTGGCGGGACATGGATTCGAAGGTGATTCAGGATTGTCTGAGGGCACCACGGGAGTTCCCATCAATCACGATCCAGGTGGCTATTTTGGAAGATAGGGGTCGGGCACAGGAGCCCGCAGGGGATGAGGAGCTGCTGGAGGAGGAGCGGGGTGAGGACTCGGAGGCAGCTGATGTAGGAAGTGATGGAGGGTATGACTCTCAGTAGGGAGTGCAGGGGACTCCCCCCCGATTTTGTAGCTACGACATGTATTCTATGAGGCGTATTGATGTATAGATATTTTTTGTATAGCTGAGTACGAGGGTACTCAGGACATGTGTAGCATATTGACGTTTTTTATTATTATATATATATATGCACATGGATGCACCTTTTTGCGATGATGATTTAGTGTACGCACGTGGATGCGCTTATGGTTTGTTATATGTTTGTACTGCACGTGGATGCAAGTAGTGTAGGATGATGGGCACATGGATGCCCCTTGGGTATTTTATGTTATGCAACATGATGTATGTAGGACCAGGCACGTGGATGCCCCTGTATAGTAATGTGTTTTTATGTTCTTGCACATGGATGCAAATGCTTATGTGATGATAGGCACGTGGATGCCCCTGGCAATATTTTTGGATTTTTATATATTTTTGATGAGATGTTATGGGATGATGATGCATGATGGAGGTTTTACATGGTGTGATTGATGTGCCAATCTAGGATGTTGTTAGCCATTTGATCTGCGACACTATTCTGAGCTCTTGGGACATGGGTGAATGCGATGGATTCAAATTGTCGGCTGAGTTGTTTTGTGTGTAGGAATTTTCTAAAGAGGCAGGGATCACGCACCTGGTAGCGGTTGTTGAGCTGGGAGTCAAGGAACACATGAAGGTGACATATTCCCATCTGGAGGGCAGCATTCAGGAGGCCGGTCACAATATCATACTCTGCCTGGTTATTGGTAGTAGCGCCTATACATATTCCGTCAAGGTGAATCAATTCATGTGAAGGGGAATATAAGACCCATGCGGCAGAAGCCAGGTTTGGAGACCAGTGGCTTCCTCCATCAGTGAAGCCAATGTAATGAGGTGAAAGATGGTCCATCTGTGATCATGCAAAAATGATGAATGTAAGATTGCGATAAAAAAGGTGAAAAACAAAAAGAGAGCAAACTGTACAATACGGACCAATGGGGGCCGCAGGTTTATTTAGGGATAAAAGGGTTTAAGATACAACCCATTATGGGGGTTACGCAAAGGGTGGCCTTCTGAGTCAATTAAAATGTATGCCCCATTGCCGAGGCAGGTCTGCACAATGTAAGGGCCTTGCCACATGGATTCAAACTTTCCTTTACCAGTCTTGTTGTGGGCTTGGTCATAGGCGAGGAAGAGGTCCCCTTCATGGAAAGTGTGAGGGTGGACATGTTTGTCGTAACCAGCTTTGGAGCGGTTCTTGACGGCTTCAATGGTCTGGAGAGTGGCACGACGGTCTTCATCAACTTGTTCTAGTGATAGCAGACATTGCTCGAGTGGGGAGGTTTCTGGGAGAAGCTTGACGACGATGTGTAAGGCATGTATCTGACACTCGATGGGGAGGACAGACTCTACACCGTGAACTAAATGAAACGGGGTAAAACCGGTGGCGGTTTTGGTGGATGTATGGTAAGCCCATAAGGCAAGGAACAACATGTGGTGCCAATTGGACTTATGCCGGTCAACAATGCGTTGGAGGATGGTTTTTAAAATTTTGTTAATGGCCTCTACTTGGCCGTTCCCTTGGGGGTAGTAAGCAGAGGAATACTGATGTTCGAACTTTAGTAGGGTGGATAACTCACGCCAAAGGGAATATTCGAAGTGTGAACCATGGTCTGAGACCAACTGTTTGGGGACCCCGAATCGAGTGATAACATGGTTAAAAAAGAAACGGGCAGCGGTGTCAGCTTTACAATTGAAGGTGGGAAAGGCTTCAGCCCATTTGGTGAAGTAATCGATGGCGACAATGATGTACTTATGGCCATTGGTAGATGAGGGTTTACATCCCATGAAGTCGATGGCCCACTTACAAAAGGGGCCAACAGTGACGACTGAGTGTAACGGAGCGGGTGGTGTCCGGGCCTTGGGGGAAAAAAGTTGGCAATTATGGCAATGTTTGACCGCTGTGATGCAGTCGGTAAAAAGTGTGGGCCAGAAGTATCCAGCGCGGATGACCTTTTGGGCGGTGGCCATTCCAGAGAAATGTCCACCACAGGCACCGCTATGACAGTCATTGAGGACGTGTTCGGCTTCCTCGTGTGTAAGGCAACGACAGAGAATTGTGTCAACCCCTCACCGGTAAAGGACATCGCCTAAGAGTAGATATCGAGAGGCCTGGTGACGGATACGATGGCGTCCATCATGACTGAATTTGGGTCGGAACTTTTGTGTGCGAAGGTATAACAAAATATCACCATACCATGGGTCATCAGATGAGATGATGAACAAGTGATTGTCGGGTAACTCATCGTAGATTTGTGGGGACGGTAGAAGGGAGGGGAGATCAGTGATGAGCTGGGCAAGCGCGAGGGCTTTAGTGCTCTTAGGGGTTCTGAAAGTGAGGTCATATTCTTGGAGGATAATTACCCATTTAGCAATGCGACCTTGTAGGAGGCATTGGTTTAAGAGATAGACCATGGGGTTGGAGTCGGCGACAACGGTGGTATGACTGAGTAAAATATAGTGTCGCAATTTTTGGATGGAAAAGACCATAGCAAGGGCTAGTCTTTCCTCATATGGGTAACGTAGGGGTGGGCCAGACAAGGTCTGGCTGACGTAATAAATGACATGCTCCTGGCGAGTGGTGTCTTCTTGAACAAGGACTCCGGACATGGCATAATCGGATGCCGATACGTAAAGGATGAAGTCTTGAGAGAAATCCGGAGGGGAGATCAAAGGGGCTTGTGTGAGAGCTTTCTTGAGGGCTTAGAATGCAACTTCTGCTTACTCATCCCAAACAAAGGTTATGTGGGTACGAAGCAGGTGTAAGAAACCATAAACAGTGGTGGCATAATCAGGAACAAAGCGATAGAGGAAATTAGATCACCCCTACAGGCTCTGGAGCTGCCGAAGCATGCGAGGAGAGGGAAGGTCTATGATGGCTTGGATTTTTAGGGGATCAACAACAATTCCTTTCTGGGAAACAATGAAACCCAACAATTGGCTTGCCGGAATGAAAAAGACACACTTGTGTGGGTTCAAGCGGATTTGATATTTGCGACAATGTAGAAAGACTTGCCAGAGGTCGTTAAGGTGGTCTGATCGTTTCTAGGAGTGAGCTGTAAGATTATCAAGATAGACTAGCAGGATATCGACCAAGTCATGAAAACAATAGGTCATGGCCCGCTGGAAGGTGGCACCAGCATTTTTGAGGCCGAAAGGCATGACGCGATAGGCAAAGGTGCCCCATGGGGTGGTAAAGGCCGTCTTGTACTGATCCTCCTTACGGATCTGAATCTGGTTGTATCCAGAAAAACCATCCATGAAAGATAGGACTTCATGCCCTGGACATGCATCGATGAGTTGGTCAATAAATGGCATGGGGAAGTTGTCTTTGGGACAGGCTCGGTTTAAGTCGCAGAAGTTAGTACATACTCTGATGGTGCCTTGTTTCTTGTTAACAGGGATGAGGTTCGAAATCCAGGTGGTATATGCAATAGGATAAATGAATCCTGCTTTGCGAAGTTTCTCAATCTCTGCTTTAACAACGGGGAGCTTTGAGGGATGAAGGGGGCGCTGTTTCTGGCGAACGGGGGGTACATCTAGCCATGTGTCAATGTGGTGTTCTTGGAAAAGTTTTTTGTACTCTCCAATCTCATACTCACTGCAGGAGGCTCCTAATGTAATGATTTCAAGAGAACCAGGTGGGTCAGAGATATCGATGTGGATTATAGGTGAGATGTTGGCCATGTTACCCTCCTCAAAGGCATCAGGAGTAGGAATGGGATCCTTAAACCAGTCGACTTTGGCGGGAAGGAAATATTTGGATTCAACCACAAATTGGGTAGCTGTGGTGGAGGAGGACTCTTATGGGAGGAAATAGGAACGATGGTGCATGTATTCCAAGGGATAATCCAAGGCAGTGAGAGCCTCTAGAATCTCCTCATCATTGGGGAAATTTTGAGCTGTCAAATCGGTTGACGAGGGAGTGGTAGTTGAAGAGATCATATAAATGGCGTTAATATCTCCGGGTGAGGGTGATACCAGGGGGTGGATCTCCTCAATTGTGGGGGGTGCCGTCTCAAGGTCCAAATTATTCATCTCGTAGAGAGCTGCTCTGTAATCTGGGAGATCGGGATAGTGATGTGAGTAATGGCCGTAAATACCGCATATTGCACAAGGGTGGTTGGTACGCAGTGATTTATCACGAGGCTTAGGGGTTGGGTCGAGTTCGACAACCGGGATGTTGGGGTCGTCGTCAAGCATTTGCATGTGTTCCTATAATGCAGTTAATTGTGGACATTGATGAGTTGGATGGCCTAACTCATCACACAACGAGCATTTGGGAGGAGCACGAAACACAAGGGAGGTTTTTAACTGTTTTGGGCGGGGGTACAATAGTGTATGGTTGTGGGCCTTTGCCCCCAGTGTGCTTGATAAGAGGGGGGGATTCGTAGATGACGAAGGGGTAGTGACACCGGGAGGTGGTTGACTAGTAGTGGCAATGGGTTGCACCGGTTGTAGGATGATATTTGGTGTTGGCTGGGGAACGGGAGGTGAAATATACCACACAGTTAATGCTAAGGTTAACCCGGGGAGGCTAAGAGTAACCATAACCGGGGCGCTTACTACGCCTGAGGGAGGGAATAGGAAGGGGATTGTGTGGATGGGTGTAACACAAATGTGACTAGGTACCAACGGTGGTTTGGGTAACAAGGGTGGTTGATTGTTGGGTGTTTGCGTATTGTGGGAAAGGGTACATAGGTCAAATACTTCGGTTGCGGGTGACGGGGGTGGAATGGATTGGAAAGTTGAGGTCATCGGCATATCTGAGCAAACTCCGCATCCCACAGAGGAAACAAATGAGGTAGTTGCACCACGAATAGGTTGTTCAACCATGGGGAGAACATTCTTGAGTGTAGTGGGGGCACTGGGATCGTAATAGGTGAGTTGGTCGACCTTGACCACGCGTCCATGATGGGGGAAAATCATGGTACAAAAAACAGATGAGGCAACCGCCTGCATGGCCTACATGTAGCTGTGGCCAAGTAAGAGGTTATAATCAAGTTGGGCATTGATGACCTCTATGTCAATGAGCACTGTTTTACCAGCCAACTGGACGGGGGCATTAGCTAAGAGACCTTGGGGTTGAGACAAACGGTCGTCGTAGGCTCGCAACGCAGTGGTGCACTGCTGGAGAGTAGGGGATCCCAACTTCTGCCAAACGAATGTGGACATAACGCATGTAGAGGCACCTTCATCGATAATGCACCGATGGATGACAAGATTCCGAACGGAAACAGAAACTTGGAACGCTAAAGTGGAAGGCAGGCGTGGTTCGGACTGGTCCAAATTGAAGGCGATCAATCGTGAATCATTTGGGTCAATAGCACCAATGGAGGAGAGCAAAGTCTTACGCTATGAAGGACAGTTTTTTAAGACTTCTAACGCAGACATGGTTGGGGGAGACTGGGCTAAGTCATCTACAATGTTGTAATTTGACGTAGCGCAAGCATTGGGATTATTGTTGATGTGACGAAGTGGGAAGTGAGGTGCTTTGGAGGTGCCATCTAGTGGAGCCAGAAGTATACGTAACGTCTGATCAGTGGGATGAGCGTTAGTGTTTTTGTCGGAGGGAGGGGCTTCAGGGGTGGAGCCATATTGGTTCCGACGGGTTTGGAGGTTGACATCGGTGGATGACATCATTAACAAGTGATGGGTACCTAAGTCTAACATGGGTTGATCAGGAGCGACATAAGTGATCTGCTGTTGTGGTGGCGCGTTGCCTTGAGGGGGAGCTAATGGCTGAGTGTTCACTATGCCTTAGGTTGGTAAGGGGTTTTGCAGCACCAAGGGTTGATGTTGAGCTGGTGGGGGGTTGGGTGGTGCCTGAGGAGCTGCGTGTCCTTGGAGATGGGCATCATCAGTCCAGAGTTGCTAAGCTCGCTCCAAATGTGGGCAAGCATGTTTGTAGTGGCCATAGACTCCACAAATAGAACAAGGATGGTTTGTTCGCAAATTAGGATTTTTGGCCTGCTTGGGCGGCCGATCAGGGTTCTGGTTAGAAGGTGCCATGTTATTGTTGTTTGGGGGATAGGGAGGTTGACCACCTTGGTCTGGAGGGGGGTTATTTCCACGATTAAGGCCTTTGCCACGGTTTTGCTGGCCCTGTTAGCGCTGGTTATTTTGGTTTTGCTGTGGATTCTGTTGGGCGTACACTTGCCCTTGGGAAGCAGGTGGGTTCTGGGGTTGTGCAGGTGTAGGAGTAGGCTCTGGTGGATAATAAGTAGGTGGAGGTGGCACAGGTGCTGAACCTTGTGGGGGTTGCTGATACGTCTGTGGAACGGGTTGTGGGTTTGCCGCAGGGGCTGCCTGTGGCGGGTAATAAGTAGGTTGGGCTTGAGAGGACACAGGAGTTGGTGAAGCCTGTGTGTGGTAATATGGCTGAGGTGTGACTGGGGGGGCGTAAGCGGGGGATGCATGACCAAAGCACTGAGGTGGACATGAGGGTTCATGGGAATGGTGGTGATGTGCCATGGGAGCATATGAATTGGTTGCTCCGGACTGCGATGTAGCCCATGAAAGGTCGGGGCCATGGCTAGGACGTGCTATGGAAAAGGGTTGGGGATGCGAGGCAATACGGCCAATGATGCCATCTGCGGCATGGGATGCCCCGGGTGCATCATGTCGGGAGGAATCACCGCGAGGGGCATCAAGTATGATGGAATACAGATAACCCGACTGGGCGTAAATAAGGTCAAATTGTTGGGCTTTGAGGATGGTCTCTTCTTTGGACTGGGGTCGTTCGGATGCCACATCCTTGGCAATTACATGAAGGAGGGATTTTAGAAACCAATCTAAGAAGATACGGTCGTCTAACTTGATTTTGCAGAGGCTGCGGCGTCGACGCCACTCATGAATGTGGTCAGTGATGTGGGTAGCCGTGTTCTATTTTCAAGACAGTAGGATCTCAACTCCCGCGTCATAGCGGACAGGTAACTGAAAGAACTGCAGGAAAGTCAAGGCAAGGGAAGTAAAGGTGGCATGGGTCCCATGGGGCTGCTCGATGTACCACTTAGCTGCAGAGCCAGTGAGGGTGCGCTGTAATAGAAGAAGGTGGATAGAGTCGTCCACTATGGATTTGGAGGAACACCATAGATGGAAGGACATAATATGGTTTTGGGGGTCCTCACCTGCCTTGCCCTCAAACTTAGGGATGTCAGAGGGGATCTTGGTGGGAATGTGAGGCCACGCAGGGTCATGTCTGATGGGATCGTTAGTCAGTCTAGCTAGGTCAGGAAGGTTGAGACTAGCCATGAATGGAAAACTAGTAGAAGGATGTGACATACTAGCGGTTGTGACCATGTTGGGGCCAATGCCCCCAAGTGGAGGGGCTGGGTTCAGGATTTTGCCCCCAAGTGGAGGGACGAAAGTGGTATGGGACGGTCCTGCACCGCCAAGGGTAGTGTGAGTCACTGATGGAGTGGGAATATGTATGCCATCTACTGGAATGGGTGCAGTTATCGGAATGGTAGATGTGGGCCCCATAGAGGGCATACCCAAAGCAGGTGTGGTAGCTGGTGTGGTGGTGGATGCTCCACCAATGGTCCCTACAAAGAAAGGGGTGGAATTCATGCTAGCCATGGGGTTGGTTGGTGCAGTGTAAGTGGGGTTCTCGAACTCTACCTTAGAATCAGAGGTAAAATAAGGGGCATCTAGATCGGGTGATGGAGTTCTATGTCGTTGACAAGTGGAGTCAAGTGATAAGGCTCGAGATCTATGATGAGTGGTATCAAGTGATGAAGATCTATGTCTATGACGAGTGATGTCAAGTGAACCGTGCTGCGGGGGCTTGCCCCGAAGGTGCAGAGAATGTCTCAGGGACTCAATGGTGACAGATGGTGTCAAGTATCTGGGGGTTGTGTTGAGTGAAAAAATATCTCAAAAACCCTAATACAACTGAGTGTGCAGAAGGAGAGCTCAAAAAATATGGCACTCAGGCCAACAACCAACTCAAAACACTTACTGTAACAGCTATGCTACAATAAGTGGAGTATCAACAGAAATGGTCAGAATACCAACAAGCAGAAGGTTTCCTAAAAAAAATAAAAATAGTGGACTCGCTAGACCAAAAGGAGGTAAGGGAGCATGCAAACACCTAGCTAAATAGAATTTCGACTCAACTAGACATATCCTCTACAAGGTGATGAAATCCAAGTCAGACAATATGGATAGTAGAGCCAAGTGGCTAAAGATATCCCCCTACCGGGAGGGACACCGGGTAGTCAATCCTAGAAGAAAAGAAACTAAGATACCCCATTCATGACACGTTCGGTTGGGTGAATCTGCCGTTTGGTTTTATCGCCGCTATATCCCCATATGGGTGATACACCAAGAACTGTGAAAGGTATCCTTCGGTTATTGAATGGATTGCGGTATTCCACTCAGGCTTCCAGAACCAATCTGGCGACTTCAACCCTCCTAGGGAAGAGGCCTTCCCGATAAGTTGGTTTTAAACCGTGTCAAAAAATACTAGGGGATTTTGGTTCCCTAATGGACAACAACTATGTCTCAAGTGTAAGCAACCGAGGGGTGTTACTTGGATGCCTATCCCCCCGATCCTACCTAACTACAAAAATTATTATGTGTTCCCTAAGTGGGGTTAGAATGTTGGTTGCGTTAAGTAGTATTTTAGGGCTCACTTGAATTAGGTGACAGAGTGTGTGCATGTGAGATGATGAACCCAAGTAAAAGTGCAACGAGGTGGGAAACTTTCTAACTAAAAATAACAATACCGAATTTAAACTTTGAAATGCAAAGTTTGCTCTTTTCAATTAAAATGTTGAAATTAAAAAAAAAAAAAAAAATCTATAAATGGAACAGAAATAATACTGCAGAAAAAGGCTGTAGGGAAGTATGGCTGCAGATAGGACAGATGGCTGTGTAGGTGTAGAAAATATTGCAGCAAAGTGTTGGGTTCAAAACAGTGAAAAAAGTGTAGAAAACAAACCGCGGGTCTGTGGCAAATCTGAGCGGTCGGACCACAGGAAATAGCGCAACAGTCGTGGACGGGTTGCGGGATTTTGGCCGAAAGACGCAGGCGTACCGTGGGAAAAGGTCAAAAGTCACATGAGGGTTGCAGGAAAATGGCTGAAAGCCACATACGGGACGTAGGAAGAAGGCCGAAAGACACAGGCAGGTTGCAAGAAAATGGCTGAAAGCCGCAAGCGGAACACGGGAAAAAGGCTGAAAGACGCAGGCGGGTTGCAGAAAAATGGCTGAAAGCTGCAAGCAGGACGCGGGAAAAGGCTGAAAGACGCAGGTGAGTTGCAGAAAAATGGCTGAAAGCCACAAGTAGGAGGCGGGAAAAAGGCTGAAAGACGTAGGTGGGTTGCAGAAAAATGGCTGAAAGCCGCAAGTGGGATGCGGGAAAAAAGGCCAAAAGACGCAGGAGGGTTGCAGGAAAATGGCTGAAAGCCGCAAGCGAAATGCAGGAAAACGACCGAAAGACACAGGTAGGTTGCAGAAAAATGGTTGAAAGCCGCAGATGGCCCACGAAAAAATGGGTTAACAGCCGCGGTTGGACCACACAAAACAAGCTGATAGCCGCGGTGAGATCGTAGGTGACAGACTGGAAATCGCCGGTAGATCACGGGAAACAGACTGAGAGCCGCGGTCGGATCGCAGGTAAATTCCTGAAAGACGCAGTCGGAACGCAACTGCGGGGGGCAAAAGACGCAGTTTACGGCAGCCGAAAGGGACAATCGAAAGGGAAAAAACAGAAAACTGTTGCAGAAAATTAAAAAACGTTTAAAACTTTAAAATTATAACCAGAAATTCAAAGGAACACAAGGGGAGTCACCAAAACTGTAGCTAGGGTTTTCACCCTAGCTTGTACAAATGAGCACCTACTAAGGAGAAGGGACTCCTTAGTAGCAGTTCATAAAAACAGTAAATGAAAGACAATACAGTAAAATAGTAACTACTCTAAACATGTGCATAAAACAGAAAAGACAAGATAATAAAAAGGGTTTTTGTATTGATTATATCTCCAATGTGAAGGTTGGTGAAGCCTTTGCAGCAGTCTAAGAGGGTTGCTTCCAAGCTTCCAGTTTTGCTCCTTTCTGTTTCTCCAAAGGGTTTTGGAAATGGGCCAAAGGGGCACTCAAATGTGAAAGTTGCTCAAGGGTGAGCTAGGGTTTCAGGAGTGATTTTAGTAGAGTAAGGGTGTGTTTGACTGTGGATATGAAATGAGGGGCCTCCATCACCTATTTATAGGTTTTTAGTGGTGGAGTGCTGGCTCATGGTTTTGGGCACCATATGGTTTAGGTCAGCTGTATAGGTTTTTTGCTTCCTTTTTCCCTCTTTTTCCTCTTTTTTGTATTTTTGTATTCCCTTTTTAGAGGGTTTTTGCTATTTTGGAGGAATTTTGGATTATTTTGGGGGAAAAGGGGGTTTTTTGTCCTTTTGGAGGCTTTTTTAATGGTTTTGTGGCCTTTTGGAGGCTTTTTAATGGGATTTTAAGGTTTTGGAGGCAAATATGGTAGGAAATATGGACAAATGAGTCATGCAATGGGGTAGATGAGGTAGTGAGCACTTTTTAGGTGTTAACAGGGCGGCTCTAAACCCCCCCAAAAGTCACTGTTTAGAACCGCCCCCAAACGTGGCTTTTAGGGGCGGTGCTACACCCCCTCCCCTCCCAAAAAAGTTACTTTTGGAATGTTGGTGGCGGTTGCCTTCTGCCTCCAAAGGTTACTTTTGGGGGCAGTTTGGAGGCGGTCTTTAGAACACCACCCCTAATAACACCGACACTAAAAGGTTTGAATTCTAGGGGCGGTTATGGAAGAGATCAAAACTACCGCTAAAGTGATTGTTGGCGGCGGTTCTAAACCCCTGCAAAAGTGACTTTTACGGGTGAATATAAACCCCCTTGTAGGTACCTATGGGAGCGGTTTCGAACTGTCATTAAGCCGCTTTACAAACATTCGGTGCAATTATAAACCCCCTTCGTACGTGCCTACAGAGACGGTTCAAAACCCCCCTAAAACTATTTACAAACATTTGGGGGCAGTTAAAAACCCCCTCGTAGGTACCTATGGAGGCAGTTCAGAACCCCCGCTAAAACTCTTTACAAATATTTGGGGGCGGTTATGAACCCCCCTCGTAGTTACCTACGGAAGCGGTTCAGAACTCCCCATAAAATGATTTACAAACCTTTGGGGGTGGTTATGAACACTCCTTGTAGGTACCTACGGAGGCGGTTCAGAAGCCCCCCTAAAACTCTTTACAAACCTTTGGGCGCGGTTATGAACCCTTCACGTAGTGACATATGAAGTCAGTTTAGAACCCCCCTCGTAGCCATAATAAATCATAATAAAATATATTTTATTTAAAACATCAATATTGCAATATTATTAGGGCACTAAGGAATCGAACCTTCAACCTCCTGCTTGTAAAGCAGGCGCTCTACCATTGAGCTAGAACCCTTTAAGAATTGGGGAAAGGGGCAATATTAACACCAAGATCGCATCATTTGTAATTCTAAGAAAAGACTAATAATCCCAACATTGTTTCTGACTCGAGATACCTAAGAAAGTAGTCTGAATGGCTCTGACCTTATAAGTTGGCTGAACTTGAAAGGTTTCATATGTAGCATTGATTCAATAAATAAAACAATAATACATAAACGTTTTCCAGGACAAAGTTGGAATTCAAGTTCATACACATACTCATAAAGTGAACATCTAACTAGAATTTCAAGTATTCATGGATAAAAACGAGCATCTTTTCTAATGGTTGCTTGATGGATCCATGTAAGAGCAGCCTTCTCTTAACATTTATGTCAGTAGATCAATGGGTTCTACAATTATAACATATTCAGACCCAACTCAATCGAGTCTGGTGATATAAATAGCATTCAACTATAGGATGGAGAAATACAAAGATTAAGATTTTGTATAGCACGGATAAATCTATAAGATTTTCTAAGCTAAACAACTCATAATAATGCATTTATAGATATAGAATACCTGCAACTGATCTAATCACGAATGAACACCACCATCATTCAAAAGGCCATGATCTAATCGTGAATAAATCCTTAATGTATTTAAACCCTGCTCCCTCGTATATTTTGCTAGAGGCAAGAGCATAATCCACTAATTTTTCTCTGCACCCAAAGTCAAAATCAAAGTTAATATGTTTCCCATTCTAAAAGTTGTAGCACAAATAAATAGTAGAAGTATCCTTTCAGTTACCATTTATACAATTATAAAGTACATCTTATACAAATATCATATGATATCACCCCAATTTGTAAGGTGGTCAATAAATTAACAAAATGTTAATGCTTACCAAATCTTAATAATGCAGGGAAAAATACCCAATGTATAGGATTCTCATAAGTCACTCTGAATTCAGAAATGATCCACACGCAAGATATTCCTCC
Organism: Larix kaempferi; assembly: GCA_027924585.1. Lineage (NCBI taxonomy): Eukaryota > Viridiplantae > Streptophyta > Pinopsida > Pinales > Pinaceae > Larix > Larix kaempferi. Next base: position 524,014 of record BSBM01001910.1, read on the forward strand.
TTCACTCTAATCCTTGACAGTTTTCATCAATAATTTTCCAAAAGTAGAAAAACCACAGTAAGCAAAAATAAAATGAGCTGCTTGTTTACCATACTGGAAAATAACAGATATCAAGCATAGTTAGTCATAGAGGATAGTAGAGTCGAATAAGAACTTTGTTCCTTCTTCGAAGGATCTGGAAAACAAAGTAAGAATTATATTTAATCCAGTTGAGTCATTTAGATGGATATCTTAGCTTTAGCTTAAAGAGATTGTTAGCTCGCAGAAGCTTTTAGGTAGCTTAGTGGAGCTTAGTTAGCTCGAGGAAGATTCGATCAAGAGGAACAAGCTCAGAGTTTTGACTCTTGGAGCTTACACAGAGAGAGAGAGAGGGGTCTTTGTTTGTAATGATCGATCCATTGTATTTAGGTTCAGATAAAGGACCAGTGTGAAATAAGATCGTATGCATGTAGTTTTGGCTTAATTGAGTTTATTGATTGAGTTTGGAAGCAATTTCCCATTTGAATCATATCTTGTGACCACGTTGACTAAAGAAATGTCTTGAGTATTGAAATTTACACAAAGTAGTCAATGAGATTGCTAACTACATTACGTAAAATTCTTTAATAGTGGTCAGGGCAGCTTCAGGAGACCTATAGGTGATACTCCCAATGCCTAAAAGGAATCCTATAGGTGATACTCCCAAATAATCTTGAAATTGTATTGATAATAAGGATCTATACTTCTTAATCTCGGCCCAGTCGGCTACGGGTGTGTTCTCAGTGATACAGCAGGGTAATGTTCAGCTTCAAAATTGGCCATCTAGGGCATGAGACTAATAATGCAGCTGAGCTGGAAGGTCATCTTCAGGGAATACAGCTGGCTTGCACCCATAATTGTACTCCCCTTGTTGTGGAGGGTGATGCCCAGATTATTCTCCACATGGCCAAATGCATCTCAAAGGTGGCAACGTTGTGGTGGTTGGAGGGCAAGCTAGATAATTTAGCATCTCTACTATCTCTGGGGCTGGCTATTTCTTTCTCCCATGTTAAGCGTAATGGGAACAAGCTGGCAAACCTGCTCGCTAACCTTGGGGCAATGAATCACTTGGACCTAAGCGCACAAATGTGGGAAAACCTGTCAAATTTGGATATTCTTTCATGTGATATGATGAGTTACCATGCTGATGACGGAGGGCAACGTCAGGCGAAAGATCATACTTCCATGTGATCCAATCTACCCTCATTCTTTCGCTCTTCTTTTAAAGGATGATTGATGAACAGTCTTTTCATCCCTTTCCCTTGGAGTTTGTTGTCTTCTCACTAACTCAGAAAGGTACTTCTACCATGATTACAAGAGGGAAGGATTTAAGTGAAGCATGATTTTCCCTTAATGGACCATGTGAAAGATCACCACCTTCAGTTGCAGTACGATTTGCCATTAATGGACAGTGGGTGGCGGAACTCTTTTTAAACCTAGGGAAGGTGGTAGACATGAGCGCAGAGTTCGGAGATTTAGTTGCATGCACCGCCGTTGTTTTTTTGTTAGATAGTATGGACGATCATGGTAATTGGGATAGACGTAGTGCCACTGCAGGCCGTCGACATTATCGGGTGGGCGAGACTTCTCAGGGTGAATTTGGTGGGAATTTCTCTCGTGCCTAGCAAAAGTCATGTTGGGAATCCAGTGCCTTTGTTAGGGATGTTCCCCCGGATCTCCAGAAAGAGATTTGCACTATAGACTGACAACTTTGAAACCATCTTGATAAGGCGACTTTGGATGCCGAACGTCGTCAGACTGCAAATTGGGTTATGGACCCAGGAAACAACGCGGGTCGTTTTAGCCTGTATGAGCACACCATTGCGCTCTATTGGGAAATGAAAAATCTTATGGGTTATGCTCTCCGGGATAGGATGGAGCATCCATTTGTAAATGAGATGCTTAGCTATGAAAGAAGCATTTTGGAGGAAACCAGGGCCGTCCACCGTAAGCTAGATTTTCTCTTTCGGGCTATGCAGCTTCAACTTGCTCCTATGCAGCCAACGGCTTCTGTGGTTCCTCCTCCTGGGTGCTGTCTTGATTTCCCCTACATTCTGTTCTAGGCTGGCGTGGGGGATGTTTAGTGTCTGGTTTGTTGGGTGTCTGTTTATCATCTATTTTCTAAGCTATCGCCTACTTATGGTTTTCATTTCTATTTCATGAGGTTTTGTTGTGTAAAAGAGTGATAATGGGAGTCAAAAGGCCTACGTGCACGTGTTTTGTTTTAGTTTTGAAGTATCTGTAGTATTTGTCTCTATAGTTATATGTATGGTTAGGCGAAGTCCTCTTCGTAGGTGATTTTGTTCAGTCAGGTGACTCAGTGTGATGGCTGGGTTATGAACTTTTTGGGTTCCATTGTAAATCTTTCTCTTTTAATATAAAGTTATCTCTGCTTACTTCCAAAAAAGAAATAAGGACCTATACGTCAGATGATCTTGGCATCCTCTGTGCTTTACACAAATATTTCACACAAATTAGTTGTTACACCATTAATCTGGTATACTTATGGTTGTAATAAATGTGTTGTAATTAAATTTGTTGTAATCAAATACTTTCAATATTGTTCATTACATTACCTACCCGTTCTCAATAGCTATCCCGCAATCAACTTTTTTCCTTCAACAAATGTGCAACAAAATCAATTCATAAAAAAGGCAAGTACAACTGTAATTAAAATGAAGAAATCAACACGTTATAATCAATGAAACGACAATAAGATATCTAATTGAAAAATTCTTTATAGTGATAACTTACAAATATGCATTAGAGAACGATACAAATTGTCATTATATTGCTTTCCATTGTGAAGACCTACATATATCATGACAAAATGGTATTTTCATATAAGTGATTGATAGATATGTAAAAAAATGCATAACATATATGAAATTCTAAAAAAACTAAATGAAAATACCTGAATGAGCTTCTCTTGGTTTCAAGAATATCTTATTCTCTACTAAACAGGGCCAACCATGTGAAGTTTGAAGCTCACATGGCCCCTCCCGCCCCTCACATCACTCTCAAATCCCCACACCCAATCTATCTACTGTTAAAGTAAATGAAAGTTACCTAACACAATAAAATGAATAATATCCATGCATAAACAGTAGCAAAACAAAAAACATATGCATGAAAGGTAAATCCAAGTAATAATCTAAGATGTATACCTCATTTTCAAATCTGTCCAATCCCTTTTTTTGGCCATTTGAAAATAAAACAACCCAATTTCTTGAATTGGCTCCTCGAGAGCTGGCCTCTCAACTTCCTTCCAATATACAATTAAGAATATTCCTGTAGTACACCCATATGCTTTCCAAAATAGCCTTTCCTAGCACATAGCAGCCATATATTACACCATACAAGCTTCCACCTTATAATAACCAAATCCAAACATTAGTTACATAATATTTTGGTTTTAACTTGGATCCGAGATAAGAATTTTGGGGAAGCTACAGTCTTGATGCTGATCAGAGGATTAAGTATAAATGAATGTGCCTGCAGTGCTGATTAACGCCTATAGACGGTTTAGATCAAAAGCGGGGGAGATCAACGGTCATGAGCCTCCTTCGCAGAAAAAGTTGAAGGTCTTTTAAACGCTGGTGGGGTGCTATCTTGCGGGAAGGTCAAGGAAGATCGACGGCGGAAGGCTTAGATCAACGGTCAGAAAATTGTTCGCGATTTAAACATGCGCGAAAAGGGTTATGATTCAAATCCGTGAACTTTTGATAAAGTTCGGCATCTCCCAACGGTGCAAATCAAGTGAGATGAAGATCGACGGCTCGGGATTAGTTCGCAGATATGACTTGCGTGTGAAATCAACATACCCAAAATTCGTGAACTCGGTAAACGGCACATCCGGGGACGGTAAAGATCCCGGAGGAGAGCAGATCAACGGTTGAAATTTTTTTTGCAGATTAAAGGTGCTGTCGAGTTGATATGTGGTAGGTAAAGGTCAAGGAGATATACGGATGAGATTTGATTGTATGTATAGACGGCTGACGTGACTCCATTTCTGTCATAGTTGTAAGGGTGATAGGTCATTTTTATATTATAAAACGCCCATTTGCATGAAGATTCGCATCCCAGTTGACTTGTGTGCATTGGAAAGTGAAAGGAGCGGATCGTTCAGAGCCGACCAGCCAACCAAAGACCCAGAAGCTTCACCTAGTTGTCAACTGACCAGGTAGGCCATCCACCTCCACCCTAAACTGTTTAAATGGCCGGACCCATGGTACCCCTAGGCTTTGAGCCTCCCAAGATAATTGACCTATTAGAGGATAAAGATTGTGAGGTTTACAATCCCATGCTAATAAATGGCACCATAGAAACTACCAAAGAAATATTGGAGGTCATAAGGGCCAGACAAGTGGATGTCCATAAGATTTATCAATCCTTTTTCCATTTGTTTACAACCAGCCAAACCCCTAGTTTCCCTGAATTTGTAGACTGGTGTGCCGGGCATTACTCCTCGAACCGAAGAGCAATCATGGATGCCTCAAACTCTAAAATCCTATGCTATGTAGACACCCCTACTATTAGGAAAGATTTGGCCGTTCCAAAAGAATTCTGCCAAAAATCCGAAAGTTACAAAAAGGAAACTCTGATCCAACATTTCCATCAAGCCCCAGATGACTTCAAACAGAGCTTTTATTATGCTTCCCTGCTACCACATACCTCCTCTTAGGGTGCACCTTTTCCTAGTGAGGCCAGCCTTTTCAAGGAAGAGTCAAAGTGTGTTATCTCCATGCTGGCCTAGTTCCTAGGCTTAGACAATGACCTGTACATAACCGAGCCCCTGATAAGTTTGATGTTTGTTCTAAGCACTTGTCCTATCGAGCCAGCAGGACCAAATTCGCTTGCCCAATGTGCATGCCTAAATTTTGATGAATCCTTGGCAGACAACATCCACTCCCAGTTCATAGAATTCCCTAAGACAAGAACATTTAGGTTCCAGTCTTACTTGTTAAAAATGTTCCTGGAAGCTAATGAAGAAAACTTACAACCTCCAAAGCTGTAGTTGACTAAGGAGATGTATTCAGACTACAAAACCTTCATGAATGATCTTACGGTAGAGATAAATTTCATCTTTTTCCAGAAGAGACAGCCTAAGGTACTGCCTGAGATGAAAGACCTACTGTAGGCATCCATGGAGAAGAGGTTTGGGGATTGGTTCTTGCTGGAGCATGGGACTGTGATTAGATTTTATGGCTACTCCCATGCCCCCTATGTGCTATCTACCTTCCTAACCCCCAGAGTACTCACCTTGGAATTTATAAGACAAAAACTGAAGGTGGAGTGTGAACATTTCTTGGATGATAGGAAGTCTTTGTACATCATATTTCCATGGACATTAGGCTCCTTCATTGTCAAAAACAAAACAGCTCTCCCATCTATTGAGCGAATGATGGGTGATCTGGGATTCCCATCCAAAGCGGCCATAAACTATGATCCTCACCAGATTATCATAGAAAGAAGGAAGGAAAGTAACAGGAAAGGATATGAGCACTTCTAACTGACAGGTCTAGCTGAGATGGAAAACTGGTTAGAATACATTGACAAAGGCCAGTTGGAAGTAGACCCACCAAAAGATTCTTCATCTTTAGCATTCATTTTTCAAAGTAGCACATCAGCAGTGCCTGGTTCACTCGGTAAAACCCCAGCAATATCAGTAGCCATGTCCCTTACCATTCCTCCAGAAAATCTATAAAGGAAGGGGGTAGTGAGCCCATGGATGTAGACAGTGATGCTGAGAGAGCCTCGAAAAGGCAAAATGTAGAGGAGCCTGAGCAGCAATTAGTACAAGTACAAGCAAAGCAACCCAAGAAAAAGCAAGTCAGATCCTCGGTTCCATCCTTTGAGGTTAAGCAACATGTGTTCAACATAACACCTATTGGAGCTGCAACATCAAGCCTAAGTAGGGCTAAGTTACTGGAGGGATATGAAGAGAGCCTAGATACAATCTCAGAAGAAGCTAAACTGTATGCTGATGCAAGAAAAATGTCCAAGAAGGATGTAGCCTTGGTGGCAAGCAGGAACCTTGCCCAAAATACCTTGAGTCTTGCCTTAGCCACTAAGAGTAAGGCCACAGAACTAAAAGTAAATCTGGAGGACATCCTAGTACCTGATGTGATAATTCTATACAAGGATACAGGTGAAGTCATCTATAACAAGTTGTTGAGGGCTGCCATAGAGCTATCAAAAGTACAGTCTAGCAAAACCAAAGTGCAAAAGCAGTTGGGATTGGAAAAGGTGGAGAAAAAGAGACTGAAGGAACAAGTGAAAAAGTTCCAGTCTTCACTATTGGCCACTGAAACTCAAGAAGATAAAAGGGCTAGAATTCAGAAGCTATTAGATGAAAAAGATCAAGAAATTATGTCACTAAAGAAGAAATTGAAGATTCCAGCTGCCCAATTGGTGAACGCACCAGAAATTGTAGAACTAGAAGAGGAAAAAGAAGATTTGTAGGGTAACTTGATTGATTGTAAAGCCAGGCTAGTAGAGTTTGAAGAAAGAGAGAAAAAGTGGCGAGTAGATATGAAATTGATAATGGACAGTGAGGAAGCTTTGAAGGCTAAAGTTGAAGGGCTTGAGAAAAAGTTGAAAGACAAAGAACAAGAGATAGAAGCCATGGTCACAGCCTCGGTGGAGGCTGGAGATTTTTCTATTGTAGAGAAAATAGCCAAGGCAAGTTTGGATGATGTAGAAGTGGAAATATTGAAAAAGTAGAATGCCAACCTCAACACCATGCGGGATAATGCCAAAAGGGACAAAGAGGCTGCAGAGAAAGACAAGAAATCTTGGGAAACCAAGTACCAAACGATGCAGGGTGATTATGACAAGATGAAGCAACAAGTTATAGGGAAAAGTGCATTGCAGGAGGCGAAGAAGATCATCTAGGATGATGTTATTGTACAGGCAGAGGAGCTGAGGCCATATTTGGACTTCATTGTAGATAAGGAAGCTGTAATCAAACTGGCAAGGTCAGTTGTCACAGTGGCAAATGAGAAGTTAAACAAGACGCCTAAGGATTATGCTCAAAATGCAATATAGTTCTTAAATGGTATGTCTGAAGAGCATGCTAAAGCAACCAATATAAAGGACAGAGTGGATACAATCATCAAAGCTAAGAAGGTAATACTCAAGCACCAGCAAGTGAGCACTGTCCAAGAAGGGATAGATGTCCTAGCTAACCAAGTAAAGTTGTTTAGGGAGGCATTTGATCCATTATTTAAGAAAGGTATTCCTAATTTTTGGGAAGAAGATGGAGCCATGAGGAAAAAGGAGGGATATCATGGCAAGCTATGGGAGTGCAGGTTAGAATAGGAGTGCTTTGTAGATATGGAGCAGCCTCTGGCAGGCAAGATGGTGGTGGAAAAATTGACGAAGGATTTTGAGTTGGTCTCTACATTTAAAGAAGCTCTTACACTCCTCGTAGGTTATTCATACAAAGAGCATACCGAAATGAGGGTGTGGCTTAAAGAGCTTTCTTCCTTTGATTTACTAGCAGCCGAGCAATGGAAACTCATCTTAAAGTATGGGAAGGCAAAACTGAAGTTGAGTGCATGAATCGTCAAATATAGTGGAAGAGGCCGAATGGAGGAGCAGTTACCAGAACATTTTGTCTTTTTGCTAGAGTCTGTTGTCCTGTCGTAACTAATTTTGTCAATGTAACTAATTTTGATGCCCTGTTTTGAGATACGTCTCGGGGGTAAATTGCACTATAAATGTAACCTCAATGGAGGAGGAAGGGTTCGACTTTCATTTTTGAAGCCTCTATTCTTGGATTGTAGCTTCATATATTTTCTTGGAAGTGTTAATGAAAAGTGTTTTTTTGAGTTTTTGAGATTCATCATTGTGTTCATATTCAGTTTTTGTTTCCTCTTTGCGTCATTTTCATATGTGTAAATTCTGCTAATGCTTGCTAGAGAAAACCATGACTTGTCTTGAGCCTGCTAAAGGCTGTTGTGACATGTCTTAAGCCTTCTAGGACTATCGTGACTGGATGAAAGTGCCTTGAGGACTGTTAAGGGTCCCAATCCTATGTATGAATGTACCATGACCTACTGTGGGTTACTAAGGGTGTTGTGAGGTTGTGTAAATGTGTTGGCAACCTAATTGTGTACTGCTTCACTAGGTCGTGATCTGTTAGTATGGATGGAAGTTTGTGTGAGGTCTAGTACGTGGGTCGCTACACTTTATTGGACTAGTTGTGCAACTAATGAAACCCATGAGTTATTCATGTCACCCATGTGCTGCCTACCAAGCTAGGAGCAAAGCTCACATAGGTCAGAAAGAATGGAACCTACTCCTGGCTGAGGCCTGATGGAAAAACACAAGTAACCATTGAATACAAAAATGACAGTGGTGCATGGTTCCTCTACACATTCACACAGTTCTCATCTCCACTCAACATGATGAGACAGTGACCAATGAACAAGTTTTATCTAAAGGAACTGAGAGGGTTCACTTTTTATACAAGGGGGATATGATTTGGATAGTAAACTGTAATGACCCCCATCAGATCCTGTTGATTTCTTTGGCTTATTTGCTTATGTAATTTATTTAAGGGATTTCATAAAAACACTTGTCAAAAATACCATTGAGCTGTGCCAAATAGTATTAGTTTCTTTTTGTATTCAATGTATTGCTGATACGTTGATGCAGGAGCATAGGCTCAAGAGGGAGAAGTCATTCATGACTTCACAAGGTCAAGGGAACCCTTAAGAGACCCAGGGTCTCGTACATTTGTAATTTGCTTTATTTTGTAAACGCTGAATAAAATGGATAAGGAATCTAGATCCTTTTCCACATGTAATAGTCAGGATTGAGTTAGTTGTGAGTCATTGGGTTAGCACAGATCAATAAGGATTGTACTCCTTTGTTATAGGATCTGGAAACATAATCCTCTTGTATTTAAATTAGTTCGAGTTATTTTCTTAGCAGCTTAGCTTACAGAGATTGTTGGCTCGCAGAAGCTTAGGTTAGCTCACAGAGCTTAGGATAGCTCTTAGAGGTTTGAGGATAGCTCAAAGAAGATTTGATTAGCTCATAGAGGTTAGAGGATTATCTCATAGAACTTTGATTAGCTCATAGAGCTTGAGAGGGAGGAATGAGAGGTGTGTGCACAGAAGAGTGAGCAAGAAGTGAATGGAGGAATGAGAGGTGTGTGTATTTGAATTTTCGGTGAATTGAATAAAGAACAGAGGATTAGACTCTTCATGTGGTTTTGATGGATTAGAAGTATGAATTCATCTTGCTTTAACTCCATATAACCATGTGTATAAACTCTATGGCTTTGGATTTCCATAGTTTCCGAATTGCAGAGAAGAATTGATCATGTCAGTGATCAATTAAGTGAAGCTTTGTATCCCTAGGATTAAACCTTAACTAGTCGCTCAAATAAAACAAGATCATAGAGTGGGGATCGATCGTGGGGAAAATATCGACGCTTTATAGTGATATCGTCGGGAGAAGTTGCAAACTTTGAAATTTTTTTCATGTGCGCGATATTCTATGGAATGCTCTTAATAAATTTTGGAATCCACCGTTGATTTGGTGGGGACACTGATTGAACGATCAGAAATCCATTTTGTCGCAAAATTGATAGATCAATGATCGAGATCGAGATCGACGATGGGGAAGAAGCATTTTGCGGAAACTCTATTCCCCCCTTCCGGAAATAAATCTGCTGCGGAAGAAAGTGTGGAAAGCGTTTGTTTTGGGTATCAAGGGTTTTAGATCTTGATTTTTGTAGCGCTAACAGTGAACAGTAAATGCAATAGAGATTGCTTTGCATAAATAACAAGGAAAATAAACCCTAAATATCATATTCATTAACTTTGATTTTACAATGACTGTAACAGCAGTTCGAAGGTGGACAAACAAATCTAAAATTACTTTAACTCTAACCTGTAGCCTTCTTTGGTGTCTCGATTTTTCTTTGGTGTCTGCAGCCATCTCCTCAAAATAACCCAAAGCGTCTTCTTCTCAGAATCCTTCATTACCCAGAAATGTTATGCATAGTCGTAACAAGAAGGAGGACTACAATGAGAGTATCCAACAACACTGTAGGTGTCAATATGGATTGCAACTCCCTTTTTGGATGTAACAACGCTTGATATGGTCCCAGATGAAGCATGAGGATCACTATAGATGTGAAACAGAAAGTAAATCGTCCTCACAAACAAGACTGTGTCCTCTCCAGATGATGTCATGGCCCATGCAGTCCAAACTCAACCAACAAATCAAGAATACAGCCTCCACAAGAGCCCCTTTGGTACTCCTTTTTTTTCAAAAACATAAAAACCAAAAAAGATGAAACAAAGAATATGCATGAATCTATAGCATCTTATATCTAGATGGGCCTGAAAATTTGTTGTATGTATAACCACGACATGAGCCTATAATCCTAGGGATAATATAATATTGTTACTTGTTAGACTCATAGGAAGACCCCCTTGGGCTAAACCTTATTATAGAATATGCTATGGGGATGGCGCTAGGGAGTGCTAGTTTCTTATAATATTCTTATTTTACTTATTGCATAATCGTTTCTAGCTTTTATTCTATTGCTTTTCAAGGATATTTATAACTTACATTGTAGGGAGGCAGCTCTATGGGTTAAATATAAATATGTTTCTAATGTGAAGATATCCCAACCTTTAGACTAACTAATATATGTTGTATGTTGTTAGTATGATAGGAGATAAAGATGTTAAAGTTGTCACCACCATTTTAACATATCAATGTATTTTTAGGAGGAGTTAGAACTGGCTTCGATCACCTCGTTTAATGGCTTGCAAGGTATGTGAAACTTCATTTCCTTTAGAGCTCAAGAAATCTCACTTGGGAGTGAGTAAATTACTCAAAGGTGCAGTGCAATGGCCATAACATTATTAGAGATCACTTTGTTCAATAATTTCATATGCCACTTGTCGTTGACTCTCCAATGACCTAAATAGAAATTCCCATGCAGGCATCTGTAAAAACTACTACACTTCCACTACTAAAATGGTTCATTGAACAATGAAAATACATAAATGAGGTGGAGGCTATAGATTGGCATCGCATGATATGTGGTAGATGTAAGGTAGGCATCATTGAAAATTGACTAGAGGGATATCTTAGCAAGTAATCAGATTTTCATTAGGAGATCAATAGTTTCAATGGTATAATACTGGTCTAAAAAATCTAGGTTAATGGTTCAAATTCCTTTTATCTTTATAAGAATTTCTTATGGTTGGAAGAGGTAATGATAAAAAATCTTAATATTTAAAAGGATTGTATAGGTTCTTGTAGGTTTTCTCCAAGTAGGAACTTAACCAATGTATTGAATTGTCATACTTATGGAGAGCAGATAGAGAAAATGTAGCACCGTATATCTCTTCTCATTATTCTAATATCCCTAGTTACCTAATTGATATGTCAATTAAGAAAGTAGATTTGTAAGGCATACCACCGTAGAAATTTTAGCTCATATTATTTCCATAAGAACAGAGATCATAATGAGTCATAATTGTTTGAATGCATACGATAGATCTCTTTGTAAGGCTACAAGAAACAATAATGAGTCATATCATTCCAGTAGTTAGAATTAATAGCATAAAGAGGAAATATCTTGTGTAGAATCATAAGAGAGTCTATGGAAATAGACTAATTTAGTACAATTATTTTATCCTTATGGTATCCTTACTTATTGGCATGGGACCTTGAATGATATATAAGTAATTTGATCAAGTAACTGGTAAATCCACCTAGCTAGGTATAAATGCAGTAGATACTGACTAGAAATAATACTATGTTTGGATGTAACCTCAACATCTAACCTTAGATGAAAATGACATGATCCCTTATGTGGTAAGATAAAATTGATTACTAGTCATGCACTTGAATCCATTCAAATTAACAAACTCACTGTCCCCATCCTTCTAGTACAAATAAACCTCACAATCAATGCCTTAGAATCCATGATTATTACATTATTTAACTTCATGTCATCCACCACAATAGGCTAATATACATGGTCGATTTCATGGTATACCCTCTCAACCTCCTTATTTGTATCAAGTCATTTTCCTTGTGAAATCCATTCATCAAAGGATTGTAAGTATGAATACTTGCTTCACAACCATTTTCCTTCATATGGTGCTCCATTAGTGCAAGAATATAAATTTTAGGCCTAAAGGTCTAACAATGATGTCTGCAACCACCAAATCTGACCTCTTGAGGGGATATTTGTCCTTATAGTCAGAATATGGGAATTGTTGAGAAGTTTCTGAGCATTAGGTATGGGTCTTGGGGTTCTAGACATGGTTAAGGAATGGAAACTGGGTCTAATTAGGACCTAAAGAAAGGCTCTAGGTATCTATAGCCAAGAATGATATGTTGAAATACCACAATAGACCTTTGCACGGTATCTTTGGCCTATGAGTGGTTTTTTTGTGGCACAGTGAGAATTTTAAGACTAATTATAAGTTCAAACACCTTGGATATGGTTGGGGAGAAAAGAGTGGGACTTAGGTCCTAAAGGAAATTGCAGCATATTTGGCTAAGAACAATTCCTACAATCACCAAACATGAGCTCCCAATAGCATATTATTCATATAAGTGGGGATATTAGTTCCATTAGAAATTTTTGAGAACCTGGTATAGATATTGGGTTCCCTAGACATGCTCGAGGGAGAAAAAATATTGGGCCTTAATCCCTGAAAATCCTTTTGAGAATCCATGGCCAAGAAGAACAACGTACTTGAACAAACACACATGGATTCTTGAGAGTATCTTTAGTGTTTGAGTAGGGATGTATATGTCATTAGATGGTTTTGAATAGTAGTTAGAGGTCTTGAGGCGCTATACATAGTTAAGGAAAGAAGTCAGAAATCCAAAGTTCTCAGCTTCGCAGAATCATGCGGCCTCCAAATTCCACGATCCGCAATCCGCGACGCGGGAGTCGAAATTCGGAACTTCAATGCACCACGCTGAGAAATTACGCCTCCAACTTCTGAAATCCACAATCTGCACTGTGGGTTCGGAAAGTCAGAAGTCTGATCCACTCTGCCATGTCTCCTCCCTTCATCTGACCCACAGAGGGAACATGAACACATAAGGGGTTTCTATTTCTCCCCCAAAGTCATGACCGAACGTTCTGAACCTCCTGGGCCTCAATAAGACTTGGACCTATTCATCAATGAACAAATTCATAAAAACACATGATATAAACTGCAGAGAACAATTACCCTTTTATTGAAATATCCAAGCAACTAGCTATGGAATACAACGTTCCAACCCAACCATAGGTATCTGCCCAACCTGTATTGTTTCAATGTCACTCAAAGACTACCCCTGAGATGGGGCTATGTATCCACTAAGGATGAACTACTCAAGTCCACTCATAGCCTTAGGCACAGTGAATCAGGGTCATACAACACACAACTGACTCTGGAAAGCAAGAGGGGAGACAGGGTAGGAGGTTTCTAAGTTAATGAGCTCAACACATAGAGCTATAGGCATATCCAATTGACTTCAGATCACAGTCTAGGAACTCCTATCCTTCCTATTTTACTGCAACTGCAACACCGCCAAGTTTGCCATATTTCCTATTTCGAGCAGCTGCGACACCTCCAAAAGTGCATATTTTTCCTATTTCAAGCAGCTACAACACCTAAATTTGTCCATTTTTCCTATTTCGAGCAGCTACGACATTTCCAAAAGTGCCTATTTTTCCTATTTCGAGTAGCTACAACACCGCTAAAATTGCCCATTATTCCTATCTTTAGCAGTTGTGACTCCACTAAAGTTGCCTATCCTTCCTATTTGCAACACCGCCAAGTTGCCTATTTTTCCTATTTTGAGCAACTGCGACACCTCCAAAAGTGCCTATTAATCCTATTTCAAGCAGCTACAACACCTAAAGTTGTCCATTCTTCCTATTTCGAGTAGCTGCGACACCTCCAAAAGTGCCCATTTTTCCTATTTCGAGCAGCTACAACACCGCTAAAATTGCCCATTATTCCTATCTTTAGCAGCTGCAACTCCGCTAAAGTTGCCTATCCTTCCTATTTTATCGTAGCTGCAACACTGCAAAGTTGCCTATTTTTCATATTTCGAGTAGCTCAAACACCTCCAAAAGTGCCTATTTTTCCTATTTCAAGCAGCTGCAACACCTAAATTTGTTTAATTCGAGCAACTGCAACACCTCCAAAAGTGCATATTTTTCCTATTTCGAGCAGCTACAACACCTAAATTTGTCCATTTTTCCTATTTCGACCAACTGCGACACCTCCAAAAGTGCCTATTTTTCCTATTTTGTGCCACTGCAACACCGCTAAAATTGCCCATTATTCCTATCTTTAGCAGCTGTGACTCTGCTAAAGTTGCCTATCCTTCCTATTTTATTGCAGCTACAACACCACCAAGTTGCCTATTTTTCCTATTTCAAGCAGCTGCACCACCTCCAAAAGTGCCTATTTTTCCTATTTCAAGCAGTTGTAACACCTAAAGTTGTCCCTTCTTCCTATTTCGAGTAGTTGCGACACCTCCAAAAGTTCCTATTTTTCCTATTTCGAGCAGCTGCAACACCTAAATTTGTCCATTTTTCCTACTTTTGGCAACTGCGATTCTGCTAATTCCTCATTGAATACTGATTATTTATTTGCTCATCGATATCAGCGCTCTCCATCAGCGATGTGACCATCGAAAGGTGCCACCTTGCAGCATGACGATTTGGCATTACATTTAAAGGTACGATGTCTTAATCATAAACATCATTAGGCATGACTAAATGCAATAATCAATAATGAATATATTTTGTCGTTAGTCCATGTAAGTTATCCTTAGCCAATCCACTAAGACGGAAACTACGTCTGATTCGTCCTTCACTTTTGGTTTTTTACCTCCATTCGACAACCTATCACCACTTTTTACCAAAAATACCCAAACCAACCTTTGCTTATCCATCGCTCGTTCTGCATGCAGCAGCTCAACGTCTGAGACTGTAACTCATCCCACCAATAGCAGAATTTACAGACAGCTTTGCAATATGGGTATCCCGGTACGACACGAGCCTATCAGCATAGAGCCTCTGCGTGCAAACATAGAGGTTTTAACTATGTTCCAGGAAGCTGGATGGATTGACTATTTCCAGCGTTTGAATGATTTTCATGTAGAAATTGCACTTGAGTTTTCTCAAAATCTAATCAGTACTCATTCAGAGTTCTAAGGTATCCGAATATATGTTTCAAAATCAATCATGGTGGAGGTAACAGGATTCCCAGAATCGGGATGCAATGGTTCGGTCGAAAGTGCCATAATCCAACTGTAGTAGAAGAATTTTTGGCAGCCAGAGAAGTTGTTCGGCCGTATGGCCGAGGAATAGCATTGGAATCCTTTCCAAATCCTTGGAACCAGGTGGCCACCTTTATAAAGAAATACATTTCCTATGAAGGTAGGTACAAAGTGCTTTACATATATGAATTCTTCCTCCTTTCACATTTACGCCACCACAGATTGTTAAATATGTCGTTTTATATTTTACAATCTCTGCAAACTATGGCTCAATATGTCAAGGGTTCTCGACACCCCTTATCTTCCCTCTCAAACCACAGGTTGATTCAACTCTTAATCTTAAGGGTTGTTGTGCACCAGAATTTGACATGGGAAGAGTTTGTTGCTCGGCCAAAAGTGCCCCGAGCACCTGCCATGGAAATAGGAGGTGTTGAGATGGTAAATGAGGACCGAAGTTCCTCCAATTCAGTTGGGGGGAGGGATGGAGCATTGGAAGAACAGGTGGAAGAGGTAAATATGGGGAAAGCTGCGACAACAGCGAACCCTGTTGCAGAAGGGGATATGATGGAGCCAGTGGTGAATGAGGTAGTGATATTGGAAGCTACAACAACAGAAAATCCTATAGAGGAAGAAACAGACCCAATAGAAATTGTAGTTAGGGTGGCAGCTGAAGCAGTAGGGATGGCGTCATTAGTAGTTGCAACAGAGGAAGCTAAAACTGGAGCAGCTGTTAAAGTTGTGATAGTGGAAGCTGTAGCTGCAGGAGTTACAATGCAAGGGGAAGAGCATCAAGCAGAGGTGGTAGAAGGAGGAAATATGGAGGTGTTGGATGTTGAATCCTCCCCTGAAAGAAGGAGAACCATCATTGAAGAAGAGGAAATGACCCCTCTTTCTAAAAATTTAGAAACCCCTGTGTCACAGAAAAGAAGAAAAAGGCCAGGGAGTAAGGGTCAAGCATCTAGCTCAGCAAACAAGAGAAAAACCAGAGCTGTTACAGTAGCAACATCAGTATGCAGTGAAGGTCAACCATCAAGAGTTGTGAATAAAAGAAGGACTCGGTCTGTTGTAGCAGCCGAAACAACATGTGCAATTGGGGAAAATAGTGAAATTCCCACAACAGAAGTAGCATGTGCAACCGAGTTAGGCATATAAATTCCTATTTTGAACCCCAAATCATCGGTTGTTACATAAGAACCTGCTGTGGAAAAACCCCAAATTGAAAACCTCCTTTTTTAAAATGAGCTGCTAAAGGAGGAGGTGCAAATGCTTCAGAATGAATTGGAGAAATGGAAGGAAGTGAGTGGAAAACGGGCAGAGAAGAATTTGAATATATTAGTGGAGGCTGCAGATCTGTTAAAAAATTCATCTCCTGTTTTGGAAGATGAAGAACAAGGAGACATGGTATGCCCAGAATGTGGTGACATATTTAATTCGGCAGGGCACAGAGTTATAGATCTGGGTTTTGTAGCACAAAAGCCTGCACAAGAAGAGCAAGAAGGAGAAAAAGCACCGACAATGGAGTTGATGGAGGGGAATGAGCTAGAGATAGACATAATCCCTTATTTGGAATTAGGAGAAGATGAGGAGATGCAACCCCAACCAGCAGGAAATACTGAACTATTCCAGGACCAATCTCATCATCCAGAAGATATCGAGGTAATTCAAGAACAACCTCACCAATTTGAAGAAATTGGAAAATACGATGCTGTTACACAAGAACTAGCATCCTTGACAATATTTAGTGAAGTTGCAACCCAAACAGCAATTGCTGATATCGAGGTACAAGAGGAAGACATTGTTACAAAAGAACCAGTGTCTTTAAAAATGTTTGTTGAAATTGCAACTCAGATTGAGGTTGCTAAGATTGAATTGAAGAGAAAGGATGCTGCCACACAAGAACCAGCATTCCTAAAAGTAGTTGTTGAGACTACAACTCAGGTAGAAGCTGTTGAGTTTGGTATTCAGGAAGAGAATGTTGTCACACAAGGACCAGTGTTCTCGAAATTAATGATTGATTCAGCAACAGAAACTGAGGCTATTGAGGTACAAGAAGAGGATGTTGTTACACAAGAACCAACATCCTCCAAATTAACTGTTGAGATTGCAACACAAGCAGAGGACATTGCAACACCGATGGAAGAGGAAGCTACTACACTACCACCCGAAAATGACGAAGCTGCTACACTACCACCCGAAAATGAGGAAGCTGGAACATCTGGTGGCAGGGTAGGAATGCAATTTTCTCAAGAATTTTTTGCTTTAGACCTGATGATGGGAAAGATGTGGAGGATAGAAGGATTCAACGATT
Source organism: Larix kaempferi (assembly GCA_027924585.1). Classification (NCBI taxonomy): domain Eukaryota; kingdom Viridiplantae; phylum Streptophyta; class Pinopsida; order Pinales; family Pinaceae; genus Larix; species Larix kaempferi. Next base: position 541,622 of record BSBM01001910.1, read on the forward strand.
GGAGAAACAACTTTCTTTGTTACAGGTGGAGTTAGCTAAATGGGAAAAGTACATTGATCAGTGTCGAGTAGGGATAGTCCCTCTCTCTGAACATAGGAATACTATCAAAGAATTAAGAGATAAGTGAGTAGAGGAATCAACTCTTTAGAAATCTCAATTGGAAGAGGTGCAAAAAGAATTGCAGGAGTTGAAGGAATTCAAATCCATGCAAAAGGGAAAAGACCAAATGTATGCCCTCTCTCTGGAGCTACTGAGTTCAAGAGCCCCATCTCCTTCCTACCCGGTATTCTTGTATGAGAAAATGACCCTGTTCAAATTGAAATCTTTACAAGAGGGTAGACCTTATCAGTTGTTGATCCCTTCCCAGTTTCTAGAGACCTTTTTGTCAAGCAGTTTTCTTGAGTAGCACCTGTTGTGTGAATTGTATTTGCACAATATGGCATGTTTTGGTGATTCTTTCTCTAATACTATTCCCTATGCAGGTGATGTTCAGTTGAGAGCCTTTGCCTCTTTTGTTAATAATCATGTGCAGTGGGAATATGCCTTTCAGACAATCTCTAGGAATGAGGCCAATGCCAATTTATGGATTAGGAGTGAACCCCAATCTCCTCGTGCTCTCATCATAAACCATGGAAGATGCTTCTTATCTCCACCAAAGACTCAACATCTGAAGAAGATGCAAGAGAAAGTTATCTCTACCTGTGTTGAACTGATCTCCAAACAACAACATCTTGCCTTAGAAGGTAGCAAGCACAGGTGGCAGACTTCTTCTCCAGCTTTGAAGAAAAGGGATCCTTACTGCCTTAAGAATTTTAAACAAGCTCTTCCCAGGGTAGCAGGGTATGTCAATTGAATGAGAATGTGTGGGTTACACTGGCTGGGACTTAAGTTCAAATTTCCACTGATATGGTGGCCAGGAGGGCAGTACAGGGACAATTATACACTGACCAAGGCAGAAGAGAAGTAGTGCTGGGAATATTGGGCTGCTTGCAAAGGGTCTTTGGAAGCAGGAAAGGAACCTGACATTTCCTTCAACTTTTCCTTTCAGCATGAACGGGGACCAGATTCAGACTCAGATTAGTTGGTTGATGCATGAGGACATGCAATTGGATAGCTGGGGGGAGATATTGGGCCCCAGAATAGCCCCTTTTTGCCTACACCTATCTACACATTTTTCCCTGTTTTACCTCACTATTCCCTGATTTGGAATTAGGAGAAGATAATCATTCAAGACTACTTATGGCTGTAACACTTCCATTGTAAATCGATAGCCTGAAGATCGTAGATCTTCATGGCTTCCCGATATTTTGTGAAACGAATTCATGTCATCACGGTATAAATGTAAAAAGGTGTTCTAAGCCTAGGGTTGGAGAATTTATAATTGTATAAGCTGAAACAGAGAGCTGTGACTATGATTCATTATTTATAACACAAGGAGCAAAGTTTCTTATATCTTGGTGTTTTAATTTTTTTTAGGACATGGCATCTCTATTAGAAGGCCAGGGCTCGCCTTCTCACAGAGATCGCCGAGTTAAGTAGGTAGTTTAATTTCATTCCTGTTGTGTGGTGTGGAATTGCATTAGATGTGTTACTGCGAGCTGCAATAGTGAAATGATAATTGCTTTCTTCTTTGGTAGTTTATGATTGCATCCTGAATGATTCATATCCATATCATGGACATATATCATGCTATTATGCTAATGATTCATATCAATATCAATATCATATATGTAATTTGAATTATTGTGCAAGGATCAATACCAATGTCAAATGTGTGTTACTTGTTGAAAACTTATTAACTTGATAATAAATATATTAATATAATTATTAATTATAATTTAAACTTGAAAATTATATATATCTTCCGAATGGAAAATATCCATCACCCTAAATAAATAATGCAGACTTGTCAACCAACAAAATGGGTATAACTAAACAATAATAGCAAGTAATATCAAACTGAGTAAGAACGATAATCCTCTACTTATGAACTCAAGCTAAATCATCAGCTGCAAGGGAATGTGTCCTAATTTCATGCATTCGTTCAGTTATATTCCTTGCTTTTCATTCCATAAATTGCATCACTTGTATTGTTGAAACTCTAGTGGAACATTATAGGTTGATTACAGTCACATTCAGAATTCATCCAATAAGAGTTCAATACTGGTATTTTGGTCTGCTGATCCTTATTATGCACTCAATCGGTTTGCTTAAACTATCATATGGTTTGTTTGGACTGTCAATGGGGTGCCTTCAGATGTGATTAGACTCTTTAACCAACTTCATATGTTCTTCATTAATTAATCCTAATTATGACCAAACTTGACATCTCGTGTATGAAATCTGGAATGGCATAATTACACATTTTTGAGCCTACTCATCCATGAATCAGCTCTTTCAAATTGGTGAATAAAAGTGCATTAAACAAATTAATAACATCAAGAAGAAACCCCGAAGAAGAAAAAAATACCTAAAACAAAAATCAACTTTTTAAAAGCAGAGATGGTACTTACAGCTACTTAAAACAAAAAAACACTTATGACTATTATATTGAAGAATAATCCTTTGGGAATACTAAACACCATTCCAAGAAGCCTTTTTTTTTTGGAAGTAAGGGGATTTTGCATTATATTAAAAGGAGGAATTACAAAAGGAGAAATCTAGCCGAAGCTCAAAATTGGTCATCAAAATAGATTAACTTGGTTTTACCCATTGACACACACCCTCGTGGCAATCTAAACAAAACAGAACAAAACTACTACCCGAACAAACAAAAAACCACAGAACCAAATGATTTCTTCCCATAGGCTCGCAGGCCAAAGAGAACAATGCTTCATAACCAGCTAGCCCTAGACCCTCCAAATAAACACCCACCCAGACATCAGCGAACTATATAAGGAGCTTCTGGAGAACTCCCAGGATGGCGCAAGCTAGAAGAAGAAGCAGCGCACGAAGGAGGTTGAAGCGCCCTGGCAGACAGAAGGAAATCCAACTTCTAGTGAATCGCGCGAGACTCTTCAAAGAGAAGCTGCACATTGTCATCTCTGATAGGATGCAGATCGCAAATGGCATAGCCAACGAATTTTTTCATCATCCAAAACACCGCAATAGTGCGCTCGTAAAGACTAATGCGCCCAGCCGTGTTGTCGGGATCCAGGATCCAATTCTCCAATTTCTTACGCTCCCCCAATAGGGTTTCCCTATTCAGACGAGCCCACCATTGTTTGTTCATAGACATTGATGTCCCTCTGTATTTCCAAGGGGATGTTAAGAGTGAAGGAATTTGCCTCCCTACACGCCTGCTGAGAGGCACGAGACAGACCACCACCCGGCTCCCCCGAAGAATCCCCACACCCTCTCTTCCTATTGCGACTTGAATTATCTCCAACCTTAGGATGATAGTTAGTATCTTGCATCTCCTTCATCCTCTCACCAGAGGCTTGCTCCATAACCAAAACTTGCATGCATGTAGAAAACTAGCAATGACGATCACAGTTGCCACCTTGAGCCTCCATATATTCTCGCCTGCCATCGACTGTTATGATGAATCGGGTACATCTTAATAACTCTTAATAATTGAAGGAGGTACATCTTAATAACTGAAGGAGGTACAGTTATGATTTTCTTCCATCATTTACCCTATCGAAGAACTATGAAGGAGGATGAAAAGGCAAGAGTTAAAGGTCGATGCAGACAACTGCAAAAGAAAAGAGTTAAAGGTCGAATATGCGGATAACTGCAAGAGTTACATGTCCCAATTATCGTCAACATGATGTCTTCTCGCACGAAAAACCATCATGTCTTGGTCCTAGATAACTCTGCAGCTATCCCAAAAAACTGCTTCTATCAAATTGTCCCATGTGAACAGATCATCTTGATGTGGGAGAAGGAAAGCGCTATGCCCAACCGCCACGATGACGCAACTTTGGAGCTTGATTTGCCACAGTGCATCTCAGTAGCCATGTGGAGAATGATCTTGGAATCACCTTCCACGATTAGAGGGGTCCATATTTTTTGACATGCAAGCAGTATTCCTTGGTGAAGACCTTGATCTAATTCGGCAGCATTATTAGACTCTATCCCCAAAAAACCAATTTTGAACATGGGGTCCAAGTAGCCCTGAGAGGATGCCCTGCACAAATTGTGTGTTGAAGAAAATGTCGGCAGCACATGGGGATATTATAGGATGCTATTTTTTCTACTCAACCATGGTCTCAGTTTGTCCAAATAGATCACCCTAAAGAAGAATTTATGGACCTGCCAAAACAATGGTTTAGGGAAATTAGACCAAGCCTAGGAGAATATAAAAAATTGTCCAAGTATGGTAACATCTGCCTAGTTGGCCTTAAGGAAATGCCTGCCACAGCTCATAGGATGATGATAAAAATATTCCGAGGGTGTGGATCTCCAAACCCCCCCCATTGGACTTTTGGTGGGTCTTTCCAAACCCCCCCCAAAAGTCCAAAAGTCCAACAAGACTTTTGGGGGGATCTTTCCACCCCCCCAAAAGTCCTATTGGACTTTTGGGGGGGGGTTTAAAAATCACCCCCAACAGTCAAATTCTAAGGAATTTTGAGGGGGGTTCTTAAGGACCACCCCCAACAGTCAAATTCCAAGGACTTTTGAGGGGGGTTCTTAAGGACCACCCCCACAAGTCAAATTTTAAGGACATTTGAGGGGGGTTTTTAACAACTGCCACCAAATACCTTTAAAAAATGTTTTTGGGGGGGTTTAGCAAGACCGCTGCAAGCCACTTTTAGGGGGTCAATACTTTTTTGGGGGGGGTTTAGCAAGACCGCCGCAAGCCACTTTTAGGGGGTCAATACTTTTTTGGGGGGGTTTCCACAACCGCCCCCAAATGTATTGAAAACTGGACTTTCGGGGGGGGGGGGGGTTTTACCAACCGCCACCAAAAGTATTAAGAATTGGACTTTGGGGGGGGGGGGGTTACAAAACCGCCCCCCAAAATCCTGACAATTGGTCTTTTTAGGGGTTTTTTTTTTAAAACCACCCACAAAAGTCCAATTTTCGGGACTTTTGAGGGGGGTTTTAAAGAACCACCCCCAAAGACCTAAAAAATTTTGGGGGGAGGTTTAGCAAAATCGCCGCAAGCCAAAACCGCCGCCAAAAGGGTATTTTGTTGCAGTGACCGATTGGGAAAATATGGCTATCAATTTCAAGAAGACATCCAATTATGAGGATGAAAACCCATCAATATATGAACCTCTATAAATAAATAATGCCAAAATTTATGGATAAATACTTGTGCGGTTTTCCAACTTGTCCCAGTGGACTGCAACACTCGAGCAAGCAATGGAATGTTATAATATCTCTGGTGATCTAGATGATGATCCGAGGGATGTGAATATCCTAGAAATGGAGGGAAGTCGAAATCTGAAGCTCCCGAGATCAAGATTGATAAATTCTTGCAGCTTCTAAAGACAAAGAAGGTAAATATTGGTTCAAGTGAAAATCCTAAGTTTGCTAATATTGGTGATCACTAGGATGATGAGACTGTAGGGAAGCTTACTGACTTACTACATAAATATCAAGATCTATTCCCTACAAAATTTTCTGAGATGAAGGGTATTGTTGTTGATATGGGAGAAACAAAAAATCCCATTAAAACCTGATGCAAAGACAACTAAAAAGTGCATGTACAAATTGAACACCAAATATAAGGGAAAGGTGAGAGTGGAGCTCGACAGAATGCTTGATGTAGGAATCATTGAACCTATCGAAGATTCAGAATGGGTGATCCCAATGGTCATTCAATGCAAGAAGACAAGTGAAATAAGAATTTGTGTAGACTTAAGGAAGTTGAATGATGCCTTCTTTCATGGTCCATTCCTGACATGTTTTACAGACAAAGTCCTAGAGAATCTTGGAGGACAGGAGGCTTATTCATTCACGGATGGATTTTCAGGGAAACATCAAATTAAGATTTCTAAGGAGGATCAACACAAGACCACATTTACCATTGAATAGGGTTTCTACTAGTACACGGTGATGTCATTTCATCTTCAAGAATGCACCAACTATATTTTCTAGATTTGTGGTCACAAATTTTAAAGAGTTCATCCATAAATTCCTAGAGGTGTATTTTAATGATTGGACAGTTTACAGATTCCTAAAGAATCACATTGAGAATTTAAGATTGATGTTGGAGCATTGTAGACAATATCAGATATTTTTGAATTTGAATAAATGTTTTTTTGTGCTCCATTTGGTATATTGCTTGGCCATGTAGTCTATAAACAAGGCCTACTGGTAGATCCTGCGAATATCTCCATTATTGTTGACTTACCATGACCAACATCAGTGTGACAATAGAGAAAAAATATAGGACATATGGGATACTAGAGGAAGTTTATTAAAGGATATGCAAAGATTACAACACCAAATTTCAGTGGAATGAAGAGTGCCAACATTTCCTTGACACATTGAAGGAAAATATGGTGAATGCACTTATTCTAGTGTTCCATGAATAGAAGAAAGAATTTCATGTTCATGTTGATGCACCATCCCTTGTGTTGGGTGAAGTTTTGGATCAACCAGGAGAGGGAGATATTGATCATCTGATTGCATTTTCTAGTAGGAAGTTATCCACTACACAGAGAAATTACACTACAATAGAGAGAGAAGGGTTAGCCATGGTCTAAGCACTGTAGAAGTTCATGCACTACCTATTAGTGGGCCACTTTAAGATGTTTACTAATCATATTGCTTTAAGATACTTAGAAAACAATCCAGTGTTGGGGGGGGGGGAGAATCTGCAGATGGGTCTTATTATTTCAAGAGTGTGAATTTGAAATCATAGTTAAACTGGGAAGATTAAATGCAGGACCTGGCCATTTTGTCGAGGTTAGAGACAGGGGAAAAGACAACAAATTTGGATGAAAACCTCCTAGATGTGAAACTATTTTTGGTCAGCATGGTAGATGAATATTTTGATGACATTGTAACCTTTATGGCAACATGAATGACACCAATAGGTTTTTCTGTCAATCAAAAGAAACACTTGGTTGTAAAATCGGAAAATTATCAATTGATCGTAGGTCAGCTATGTAAGGTGGGACCCGACAAAGTACTAAGGCACTATTTTATGAAGCATGAGCAACCAATGGTCTTGGTAAAATCTCATCAAGGTGTTACAGGAGGCTACTATGTAGGAAAATCCATAACCTAGAAGATATTGTGAGCAGTACTCTAGTGGCCCACACTCCATAAGGACACTAATGAGTACTGGCTCGTGTGATATTTATCAAGGAACATGGAAACCATCTAGAAGGGATGAAATGTCCTTAGTACCATAGGTTACTTTGCAGTATTTTGAGAAATGGGTTGTTGACCTTGTAGGACCACTTAATCCCCTTACAAAGAGATCAAGAACACATTATATTATTACTCCAACACACTACTTGACTAGGTGGGATGAAACTAAACTAGTGAAGGATTGTAGTGCTACAATTGTCGCGAAGTTCTTATTTCAAAATGTAGTTACTAGATTTTGTTGTCAACAAGTTTTGCTAAGTGATCAAGGATCTCACTTTTTCAACAAGATTATTGAGGCACTTACTCAGTATTTTCAAGTTCATCACCAGAAAAGAACTGCATATCATCCACAATCTAATGGGACTATCGAAGCATTTAAAAAGATACTGGAACATGCTTTGATGAAGGTATGCAACGTGAACCCTAAAAATTGGGACATAAGGATCTTTGCAGTTTTATGGGAATGTAGGACAACATGTAAGAAGTTAACGATCCATACACCATTCAAATTGGTGTATGGTCAGGAGCCTGTTATGCCAATGGAATACATTGTGTCAATTTTAAGGGTTGCTACAATCACGAGTATGTCATACACTAGTGCAGTCGAAGAGCAGTTGTCGCAGCTACTATAGTTGGAAGAAAATAGGTTCATTGCAGGTTTTCAATAGTAAGTCCAAAAGGATCAAGAAAAGGCATGGGACAATCGAAACATTGCAAGGAATAAATTTTAGAGAGGAGATCTACCACTCATGCATGACAGTAATTTTCTCAAGCATCCAGGTAATTTGAGAACACACTGGTTGGGGACATATCTGATTATTTTTGTCATAGAAGGAGGTGTTGTACAATTACAAAATTTGCATGGAGAAATACTCAAGTGCTTGGTAAATGGAAGTTGGCTAAAACCTTATAGGGATAGCCGCGGCTTCTTGCCGTAAAGAATAAATATATCTGTATAGATGGTTGAAAAAAAAATTATTTGTTTTTTCGAAGGATTATTTTAAGTCATAACTTCCATGTTTGTCGAAGGGAGTGTGTGTATATATCATAGTTAATTATATCGAAGTAGTTGTCATAAAAAAGGCATGGGTTTCCATATTATTATAGCACATGAAGAAAAAGGTGACTTCATTGCTCATTTAAAATGGCGTGCATACATAAAAAGGTTAGTAATAACTTTAAAACATTGCATTATGAAATTGAAAAGGTGATGGCCAGACATAATAAATGAACCTAAAAAGCAAGTTGGGGGGATAATTGGAAGGGCTCGTTCATGATAGTGTAATGTCCCCATCTTGACCCTATTGCATTAAAATGTAAATGATGTAATATTGTTATAAAATCATGGTTAGGAGCTCAAGGACAAGGCCCCACCATCGATTCATTGATGCATATGGTTTGCATGCTAGCCAGGCACATTGGAATTTCAACAACATGTAAATATGCATTTTAATAAAATACCCACAACTAGCTTGCAATGCAACAAAGAGATGGGGGCATGCTTTTACAAGGAATTGGGAGGGAAAACATTCAAACCCTTGAGCCAACCAATTCAAGCCAAGTGTCAATGAGACAACACATCAACCCTCAGCTACCCATGTTGAATTTTTGTACCCAATCATTCATTTCTCCCAAGAGTTGGTTGAGGTAGTTAATGCTTTGGGGAATGAGTGGTATGGCTATCCAAATCCAGGTATGGGCAAGCCACCCTGCATGGAAAACCGTGTTTGGCTTCTTGGGAAAGAAAAGAGCCATGAATTTCTCCCCCAAGCCATTATCCATCAATCGGTTTTCCTCCCTCACGAGTTTGGAGCTACCTGGGCATTTTCTAGACATGTTTTTATGTGTTTTCCTTGACCCTCAGCTGGGAGAAGGATGTTTTTTGTGTTGTATACCAATGGGGAAGAAGGGAAATCCAATATGGGTTCCATAGAGACGGTTTGGGATACTGAATGCTTAGATACTTGGGGGAGAAATCGGTTTCCTCCCTTTGAATGTTTTTCCCCATCCCACAATTTGTTTTGGTTGGAAACAATTTGGGGAAATCCCATGGCCATCCTGTTTGTAAATCCCATTGTTAAATATGTGTATCCATGCCCAATGATTGTGCTTGCTGTGTGTAGATAGAGTATGTTGGGTATGGGTTATGGGAATCCATTGTTTTGGATTGAGCTTGAGTGCAAGCATCCAGGGTTCAAATGTAGCCTGATAAGCCCAGCTGTGGACTAGCTTGGCTCAGATGAGATGATTAATTGGGCTGTGCATGAGCTTGAATGTTCCCTTTTCCTTGTAAAAATCATGCCCAACTAGGGGGTGGCAGTTGTGTTGAGAGATTGATGAACACAACTGGCTTATGGTTGGGTGGAACATTGCAGTGACATAGCTAGTTGTCTGGGACAATTGCACCATGAAGATAAGTGTTTTTTTGTCTATGTATTTACTTCTACAATGTTTAAATTGATGACTGTTTTGATATGCTGTATGCATATGAAAGATGTGTGTGGATGATTTCCTTATTCCGTTGTGCATGTTTAATTAATTGCATCTGCACACATTTATTTTATGGCTGTGAATCTAATGAATTTGGCTGAGTTTTATGAAAAGACCCATAGATTGTTAACATGTTCCCTTCCTCGAATTGGGTCCGCGAGAGGGTACATTACATTTGGTATCAGAGATGTGGGTTGTAGCATTGGGCCTTCATGGGCTACCTATCACAGTTGCATAGGTAAGTATTCCTCCTGCTCAACACTGATCATTAAGAAATTTACAAATTTACAAATTTTTCTAAGTGTTTCTGCCAAGGTTCTGTCGACGAAACTCGCTGAGTGGAGCCGACACGGTCGATGAACTTGGCTGAGTTGCGTCGACAAAGTTTGCGGAATTTCAAAATTTTTCTAAGTATTCTTGAAAAAATTTGTAAGTGTTTTTTTTTTGTTGGACCGATGCGTTTGAGCGAGTCTCGTGGAGTTGAGCCGATACGTTTCGGCAAAACTCGCTGAGTGGAGCTGACATGGTTGGAAAATTTGGCTGAGTTGCGCCGACAAAGTTACGGAAGAGCCTGGGGAAGCGAAGAAAAATTTCAAAATTTTTCTAAGTGTTTTACAGCAGCAAAACTCGATGAGTTGATCCGAAACAATGGCAGAACATGCGAGTTGGTCCGAAATGGCGGCAGAACTCGGCGAGTTGGTCTGAAACGGAGGAAGAACTCAATGAGTTGGTCCACAATAGGTCGGAAGAGATAGATGAGTTCACCTTTTAGCAGAACTTGGTGAGTTTCTCCAAAACAGGGAATTTCAGCGGTTTTTCCAAGGTGAATTTCAGGCACCGAAAAATCAAAAAATGCCATGGAACTTATGCACCAGATTGCACAAAAAAAAAAAAAAACGAGGGCACTACCCTCGACCCTCCCTGCAGTGGCTCCGGGAAGCCCCCTTGACCCCCGTCATCCCCCGGAGACAGTCGTTGAAAGTGTGAAATGCATTCTCTATGCTTGGGATGAGAAGCAGGAATTGCATAGAAGGTTGTGGAGGCCTTATTAAGAGTAATTAGCTGTAATATGCATTGCGGAAGAGCAATGGGAGCAACAAGGCCATGTTGATATAAGGGAAATACCTCACCTTAAACTATTTATGTTTATAGCATAAGAATTGCATGTTTGGAAAAAAAATAGCAAAAATGAATGTTATACACGTATGTATATATTGAATTGCTAATCCGTGGGAAGATCACAGCTAATGATTGCTTGTATGCTTGGTAGGGAAGCCAAAAAAAGGATCAACTATGATGTGGAGGAGGAAATCCATGTCATGAGGGGGAATTGGAAAGGGAGAATTCCTTAACTCCTCTCTTTCTATTATATTTATATTTCCTAAGTTTCATATACTGAAAATTATGGCATAGGGATGTTGGAAATGCAAGAGAGTAATGCATATGAATTAGTGGGCATGATTAAAGAGTCATTGCATAGTGCATGTGAATTGCTTATGCATGAGCATGATGTTGCATATGGGTAAAGGTAGTGAAAGTTACACGTGCAATATCCCATTAATGGTATTTCCCATGGTTGATCACCAGTAATTTTGTTGATAATGGTTGTACGAATCATACCATAGAAGCATGATTGAAAATGAAAGAGGATAGATAGATGAAGTGAATATGTACTAGCTGAAATACTAACAGACATTGCATAGTGCATGTGAAAATTTTTGTATATGTATATGATACTGCATATTGGTAAAATAGTGAGGTTTTACATATGCAATGAGCCACTTAACATAATTATTGTGGTTGCTAATAATTAGTTGTGTTCGCATTGGTTATAGGACCAAAGGCAACCAAAGCATGGCTAAAGATGAGGATGATGTTGTTGCATATGACCAACAACCTTATGAGGAAAGGATGGTGCAACAAATCTATGATCACGAGGTTGGAAAAAGGACTGTGTAGCATTGGTAAGAGGCCAACTGATCAGGTAACATCAAGCGATGTTAATGACAACCATGTAGGTGATGGTTATTTGTGCTTAAATTGCATGAATGTTGAAAGAGGATTGAGTGAGACCCCTTAAACTATGTTGATTTGGTTTGCATGTGGTATTGAGTGCCTGTATGTGAATGTCATCCTACCGAGTATGGTGAGGTGCGGGTAACTAAAGGCAAGGAGCCTTGCACCCTATAGTTTCTTAGAAACCTGAAAATTACATTATGCCATTTGTGTATATTGGTTGTGAGTTTAACAACCAACGAAAGTAAAGACTTATATTCATGTTGTTGTAGTACATGCCATGTGAGACAACCATGGTTAGACCATAATGTGTTGGAATGGTTAGTATTCATGGATTAATGCAAGTTTGTATTGAGGGGTTATGCATTAAGTGAATGCACATCAAAATATTATGTAAATGTTGCGAATGTGCATGCATATGTGCGGGTGCACATGTTGAGATGCATTGTGTGAATGCATGGTTGTAATATATATGTTTCAATGCAATTAGATAATCAATGAAATGTTGAACCATTGTTAATAATGAGACCATTTCATAAGCTGCTGTGAATGCAAGAGAAATATTGCATGAAGAAGGTAGACATGTTGATGGGATACCAGAGTGCTCTGTTGGAAGGACATAGTTGCATAAAAAGAATATGGCTGTGAAGTAATGAATATTGGAGTTTTATTTAAATTGCATGAATAGTGTATCCGTGTCTTGCAATTCTATCATGATAATGATGCATATATAGAGATATATATATTTCATTTCATTTCGAATGTTAACAACTGAAAGTGTTTGAAATATTGACTGTTATAATTCTAAGATCACTTCAGTGACTGTTGTAAATGAAAGGATTATATGCATAGATACTCACAATGTGTTTGGCTGATTGAAGTTCATATTTCAGGTAGAAAATTCTTGCGTATGGCAATGAGAATAAGTCCATAGTAAAGACCAGGATCTACCATGTGCAAAAGCCAAAGGTTATGAGAAGGTTCTCATGGTTGTGATCTGAAAATTGTCTGATTTAAATTTATGAGAATAATCTCATGGTTGCAAATCTAATTTATGTAGGAAAACAGATTTGTAAATTTCAGATTTGAAATTTTGCTAATAATTGCTAATGACTGTTTGGCTTATATAAAAATTGTGTCAGGAGGACATGTTGTAAGTGGATGTTCGTGTATGGCAACCAGTGTAAAACCATAATGGATAGAGTGATACCACTTACAAGAGCCAAACAATATGAGGATAACCTCATGACTAAGCAAGTCAATTTCTATAGTAGACAGATTTGTAAATTCATGTTGAATTTAATTATTAATGACATTGATTGGTTATGGAACAATCACATTTGAAGTTTATTGTTAAATTTTGTTGACTGTTTGGATATTTGATAAGTGTGCCAGGATGACACATTGCAGGAAGACCATGTGTGATGGCCTGCAGAAGCCAAACTAGATGGGAAGGATTCCATGCTTTGGAAATAAATTTTGGGTAAAATGCCAATGTAAATGTTGACAATGTCTCAGCCGAACTGCATGTTGGTAAACCATGTGAGCGATACAGTAAAATTATGCCAAGAAGGCATGTGTGGGTTATGGAACGTGAAAATATTGGGGTGGCAAACCAAAGTACTGTTGACTCAGAGAAGGGAGTCCCCATTCTTCGCAAATGAAGGAAGGATACATCTGAAAAGGGATAAGTATTATGTAACCCTAACTCAGAATATACATGTCTGGTTATTAGATTTAATATGTAGAGCATGTTTTATTATTTCATTATTATTCCAGACTGCTTAAGTATGATTAGGGCCTGCATGTCTCACATCCGAAAGGGATTACACACCTTTCTAGTGCTGGGTTATGATAGGATTGTCAATATTGACTACACCCTAAGGGAATGGACACATTCATGGTGTTTCAATACTTGATAGTGAATGTTATGAAATATGGTTACAACTTTAGAGCAACAATAATGATGAGTTTACTTATCCATCTTGTGTTGTCAACTAAAACAGATGCAATTTGGTGCTGCGCATGGAAAAAGCATAATGAATGGATGTTGTGGAGGTATTGATGAAGGGTTGTTGCATTCCTAATAAACCCAGTCGATGCACTGGTTTGGAATTATTTTGCTTGGATGTTATGGGTATCATGGGGCCATGATAGCCTGCAGTCAGGAAAGTCACCTATAGAGTTCCTAAAGGGAACCATTGGTTTGCACAAGAGATGGAGTGCCATCCTTGTGTGGATGAAGAATTGTTATGCGCATGAAGGGTTGTGACAAGTGTGAAAGGCTGATGCAAGCCTAAGGCAGAGTGGTAGAGCCTTGACCTATAATGGTTGGTGGCGCAGTTTGCTTCCATTAGTCGATGACCCAAACGAATGTGCTGGCTCTACAATGGAGAGGGCCAACCAGGTATGGGACTTGTTGGGCACCACAAATGCTTGGTAAATCCAGTCGGCATGAAGGTGTACTGGTTGGGCATTAAATACTTGATGTTGTGGAGCAGCATGCGTGCTAGCCAAACACCCAAGTCCATAGGCGATCCCAAGGCTTGCAAAGTGAAGTAGGATCCTGTGGACCAGAAAGGAAATGCACAATATAGATAAGTATTCATTTTCATTTATTTCTTGTTTGGAATAATGAAGATTTCAGGTATAAGTCTTTTAACAGCTAAGCTGATACACTATTGTTTCTTTGTTGGAAACCTTGGTCATTGCAGGAAAGCAAGGACCCTGAAAGAACTAAAAATGCATGGTAAATCCAGAGAGTAACTAGTTGGGAGATAAAATTCTTGGTAATCTAGAGAGTAACTGGTTAGCCGCTAAAATTCTTGGTAAATCCAGAGAATAACTGAAGCTCGATAAACTCAGAGAATAGTTGGTGGGTACATTGACCACTTGATGTTGTGGAGCAGCTGCTGTGCTGGCCAAACATTCCTTAATTAATTGATAAGACCCAGTCGGCGTACTAGACTCGCATTGCCTATTCGAACAGTTGTGGAGTAGCCTGCGGGCTGGCCCAGCATTCATTATTGTATCCACAAGAAATCCAATGCTTGTAAAGCAAAGAAGGAGCTTGTGGAATAAAGTGAAGACATCCAATATAGATAAGTGTTGTTGGAAGCAAGCACTATGAAGGCATCATAAGGATGCATGTGGACATGTGACTGTCCTAAAGAGCTCAGCATGAGCAGTAATGAAAGATGGTGCTAGTGGACATGTGTGAGTCCTAGTAGCCAAAGGTTCTGTAAGCAACAATGGGGAAGGGTTCCCTAGTTGAAAATCCTTAGACAGACCCTAGACACTAAGTGTCGTAGCCAAGAAAGGGCAAGTCAAGCATTCACATTGAAGTGAAAGAGGCTAAGGAGCACGAAAATGAGAGTTGTGGTGTGGCTCTGGATTGGAACAAGACTAAGAGGGGGAAACTCTTACTCTTCTCTTTCCTTTTTGATTGATGCATTTTAGAAACAAAGGATTGTTGAATGCATGTTGTGACTGGAAGTTGATTGTGTTTATTGCTTGAAATGCATTGTGAATGCTGAAATAGTTATTTTCATGTAAAAGAATGAACATGAATGAGTTCATGTGTATGTTGGGAAAGCATAAAATGTGTGGAAGTCTCATGAGTAAAGCATGGACGTTCCAAGTCAATTGGGAAAATAATTGACTAATTTTAATATTGTGTTATGCTTGTCCTAACAAGAATTGCCATGATGAGTTTCACAAGTGAGACATTGAAATCCATTTAGTGCAGCTAGTACTAGCCAAGTGTTGCTAGTGAGAAAAGTGAGAGCTAGTTGTGCATAGGGATCATGGCAGCAGACCAAAAGCTATTTGATTTGGCTAAAAATCTTCCTCAGATACTTGCCAGGACAGTAAGAAAGATGGCATCCATGAAATTCCAGACTTGTAGATCAGCTGGAAGGTAAATAAAAGGGAAGGGATTGCTGTGGAGCAATGCCCACCTGCAGAGTTGGAAGATCAAAGCCAGCAAGAGAAGCTTGTGGAAGCCAAAGTACTTGTTCCTGAAGGTTCAAAGCAAGAGATGAAACGCAGGACAGACCTGCCACATTGTGTGAATTTTGGACATGTGTAAAGTGGGTAATTATTCCTAAGTGTTGGAACACCGATCAGGATGGTGTTATTCCAAGGGGAGGGAAATGTAATGTCCCCATCTTGACCCTATTGCATTAAAATGTAAATGATGTAATATTGTTATAAACTCATGGTGAGGAGATCAAGGCCAAGGCCCCGCCATCGATTTATTGATGCATAGGGTTTGCGTGCTAGCTAGGCACATTGGAATTTCAACATCATGTAAATATGCATTTTAATAAAATACCCACAACTAGCTATGCAATGAAAAAAGAGATGGGGGCATGATTTTACAAGGAATTGGCAGGGAAAACATTCAAACCCTTGATCCAACCAAGCCAAGTGTCAATGAGAGAAATCATCAACCCTCAACTACCCATGTTGACTTTTTGCACCCAATCATTCATTTCTCCCAAGAGTTGGTTGAGGTAGTTAATGCTTTGGGGAATGAGAGGTATGGCTGTCCAAATTTGGGTATGGGAAAGCCACCCTACATGGAAAATCGTGTTTGTCTTTTTAGGCAAGAAAAGAGCCATGAATTGCTCCCCCAAGCCATTATCCATCAACCGATTTTCCTCCCTCATGCATTTGGAGATACCTAGGCATTTTCCAGCCGCGTTTTTATGTGTTTTCCTTGACCCTCATCTAGGAGAAGGGAATTTTTTGTTGTTGTATACCAATGGGGAAGAAGGGGAATCCAATTGGGGTTCCATAGAGACCATTTGGGATGTTGAATGCTTAGATACTTGGGGGAGAAATCGTTTTCCTCCCTGTGAATGTTTTTCCCCATCCCACAATTCGTTTTGGTTGGAAACAATTTGGGGAAAGCCCATGGCCATCGTGTTTGTAAATCCCATTGTTAAATATGTGTATCCATGCCCAATGGTTGTGCTTGCTATGTGTAGATAGAGTATGTTGGGTATGGGTTATGGGAATCCATTGTTTTGGCTTGAGCTTGAGTGCAAGCATCCAGGGTTCAAATGTAGCTTGATAAACCCAACTGTGGACTAACTTGGCTTAGATGAGATGATTAATTGGGTTGTGCATGAGCTTGAATGTCCCCTTTTCCTTGTAAGAATCATGCTCAGCTCAGGGGTGGCAGTTTTGTTGAGAGATTGATGAACACAAATGGCCTATGGTTGGGTGGAACGTTGCAGTGACATAGCTAGTTGTTTGGGACAATTGCACAATGAAGATAAGTGTTTTTCTGTCTATGTATTTACTTCTACAATGTTTAAATTGATGACTGTTTTGATATGTTGTATGCATATGAAAGATGTGTGTGGATGATTTCCTTATTCCACTGTGCATGTTTAATTAATTGCATCTACACACATTTATTTTATGGCTATGAATCTAATGAATTTGGCTGAGTTTTATGAAAATCCCCATAGATTGTTAGCATGTTCCCTTCCTTGAATTGGGTTCGAGGGAGGGTACATTACAGATAGTGTTAATAATTATAGTATTAATTGTAAAAATTCCACGGAAGATTTTGTCAAGTGTCGAATATCGACAAATTCGAAGGAGAAAAGACAGGAAATTCAACAGTTAAAACTTAGCATAGTATGGAAGACAAATTCAAAGTTACATTATGCATTAAAGCATAACAAGAAAAGAGCCTAGCCGAAGAACAGTGAACATATCAGGAAGGTATGTGAGAAATATCATTGGAAGATATCATTCAAGATTTCATGTTGTTTGGATTACTTAGAGCTGAAGGAGAGCCGTAGGTGGCTAGGGAGTAGGTTCTTGTAGCACGACCCAGAGTAACATGAAATAATGGACAAATAACCCCATCCACACGATCTCAGGAGATCCGACATATGCAGAGAACTGACGTAGGGTCTTCCTCCTCTGTAATGACATTTGGGATACTAGAGTATTGTTGATGTAATTGTAACTTCGGAATGTGTTTCACCTATGTACATTGTATTCCTATAGAGATGTTATTATTCCTCTATATGGAAGTGTTTCTATTCCTATAGAGATGTTATTATTCCTCTATACGGAAGTGTCATCATTTATATTGTAAGTGTCGTAACTTATAATTGATGGGTTATTAGACCACCTTGATGGGGTTGTCTTTGTATGAGTCATGTGGGTAAAAGGGTTATTAGACCACCCTATTAGGGGTCGGCCTTGTCAGCATTATGTTATGTGGTTAAGTTAAGGCTGACCTAGTAAAGGTTATTAGGCAATTCAAGTCAAGTATAAATAGAGTGCAGGAGGCACTCTATTTGATCATTCACTTTCTCACTCATACTCTCATTGGAGAGTGACAAACTTGTGGAGGAGGAGAAGCTGCTGCTAGGAGAACTATCTATTGTACTTGGGTTGTATCATTGCTCTATCTATCTTTGAG
Source organism: Larix kaempferi (assembly GCA_027924585.1). NCBI lineage: Eukaryota > Viridiplantae > Streptophyta > Pinopsida > Pinales > Pinaceae > Larix > Larix kaempferi. Next base: position 559,857 of record BSBM01001910.1, read on the forward strand.
GAAGTTGCGGGGATTTTCACCATCTTAGTTTTCCTCGGTGAAACTCTGTGTCTCTTGTGTGCTTGCATTATTGTGCCCATGATTGATATGTTGTAGATATGTTGTACATGTTATTCTCTCAGTTAAGATCCTAGATCAGATTTAAATTTATGAAAAACTAACATGGTATCAGAGCTAGCTTAAAAGAAGGCATGATATGGCATTTATGACACTTGTTGCACTTGCGAAGCTAGGGCTTGATATAGCAAAAATCAGTCATCGTAGCACTTTTGCTATAAATCCATTTCGGTGAGGTTTCAGGATCCGAAAATATTATAGGTCGAAGATAAGATCCCCAAGTACTTTGTGTCCAAAGGTGTTGATGTATATATAACTTCGGAATGTATTTCATCTATGTATTTCATATATATTTATTGTACCCTTATAAGACATGTGTTATTCCTCTATAAGGAAGTGTCGTCATGTGTATTGACAAGTGTCGCAAGTGTGTGTACTTGGAGACGAGTTATTAGACCACCATGTGTGGGGTCAAACCTGAAATATATATTATATTGTGGATGTACCCAGCTAGAAAAGTCAACCCCATAAGGTCACTGGGCAAACATGTTAGTATAAATAGAGATCGGGAGATCTCTATTTTGATCATTAGGAAACTCACACTTCTCTCACTCAGAAAGTGGCGCACTAGTGAGGAGGAGGATCATCTGCTACTAGGAGACTATCTCAGTGTATTTTGGTTGATCCATTGCTCTCTCTATCTCTGAGGAAGTTGTGGGGTTTTTCACCTTAGGGTTTTCCCCACGGAAACTCTGTGTCTCTTGTCTCTCATGCTTTTGATTCTTGTGATGCTTTTCATGCTTATTGTGATTGTTATGCATTGATATACTGTATATGTTATTCTCTCAGTGAAGATCCTCGAGTATTGTGAATTAATGCTCAAAATTTAACTTGGTATCAGAGCTAACCTGAGAAGAAGACATTTTGCAGTGACAGAAACTTGAGTTTCTTGTTTATTGGGTTTCTCTCCACAGATTTTGGAAAAGCAGTATAGTAGATTGACTCTGCTCATCAAGGAGAATCTATCTGTCCAATCAAAATTCAATTCTGAGCATTTTCAGATTTGGCCCTAAACATTAGGGTTTCCACAAAAATAGGAATTTCTGAAATCTGAATACATAGCTGGAAGCTCCTTGCAAAAATCGAAGTTTAGAGCTTTGGATCGAGATTTTTGGCTAGGTAGATCTCTAGGAAACTCAAACCCTAATTCAGGGCTCTCCCTAGTGAACCCGACAGGACAAAAAGGAAAATCTGAAGGGTAAAGCTTTGATGATCTCAAATTCTGAATACACTAGGTTGATCAGCTCATCAAGGCACATCTTTCTATCTCTTCAGAAAGTTGAAATTCATATTTTGAATTTTTAGGGTTTTTCTGACAAACCCTAATCCGGGACCAGATCCAGTTTTCAGCATTTCAAGTGGTAAGACCTAAATCTTTTTTATTTCCATTTGAAGTACTCTTTAAGATATCTCACCACATCAAGCTTGAGGACAAGCTTGAAGGGGATGATAAATTTCGAGCTTGGAAGTATAGGATTGGGTTAATCGTGGAAGAGAATGAGTTGGACTCATATGTAAAAGAAGACATCCCTATCCTAGAAGATGAAGAGGCTAAAGTATTGCATAAGAAGAACTTGGTTAAGGCAAAGAGAATCATTGTTGATTCTATCAAAGACCATCTCATACCCCATGTGTCTTCTCTAAAGACACCCAAGGAGATGTTTGACTCTTTGACCAAGCTATTTGAAGGGAAGAACATAAATCGGAAGATGACCCTGAGGAACCAATTGAAAGGAGTTAAGTTTCAGAATGGAGAAACCATTCAATCTTATTTTTCAAGGGTCTCCCAGATCAAGGAACAACTAGAAGTAGTGGATGAAATGATGGAGAATGGTGAAGTGGTGATGACCACTCTAAATGGCCTACCCAGGTCATGGGATTCCTTTATTCAAGGAATTTGTGCAAGGAAGAAGTTGATCTCCTTCAACAGATTGCGGGAGGAATGTTCTCAAGAAGAAGCTAGGCTTGTGGCTCGAGAAGAAAAGATGGGAAATGAAGATCAAGCTCTCACAGCACATGCCAGGAAAGGCAAGTCCAAGAAGGAATCATCTCATAACAGGAAATTCTCACACCACCATTATCATAAAGATAAGAAAGATCTCAGATGCTTCAATTGCAATGAGAAGGGACACTTTGCTTCAGATTGTCCCAAGAAGAAGAAAAACAACAACAACAACTTCAACAACAAGAAGAAGAATAACAAAAGAAGATATCATGCTCATGCTGCCGAAGATGATGAACCCCCAAAGAAGAAGGCTAGGGTAGAAAGTGATAGTGATGATGACTCGTCAAGTGAAGAAGAGTATGTTCTAATTTCTGCTCTCACAGGTACTATCTCCCATGGTTGTAATGATTGGTTGATTGACAGTGGGGCTTCCAAACACATGACTGGGTTTAAGGAATCTTTTGTGAATCTATCTGAACATGAATCACCCCATAAGGTGAAACTTGGGGATGATTATCAATACCCAATCAAAGGAAGTGGTGAAGCCTCCTACAACCTAGATTCTAGAAAATCTTTGAAGATGAAAGAAGTCCTTTATGTACCTGGGCTCAAGAAGAACTTACTCTCCATCTCTGCATTGGACGCAAAAGGTATGAGGGTTTCATTTGTGGATGGCCAAGTCCTAATGTGTCCAAAGGAAAAGACCATAGATGATGCAGTAGTGATTGGAGAGCAAGAGGGAGGTTTGTATAAATTGAAGGGACAACCTGAACATGCCATGGTGCATGAATCTATGGAGCCAAGTTAACTTTGGCATAGAAGACTTGCTCATATGCATTATAGGGCACTTCCAATTGCAAGCAAGGTTGTAGAGGGTCTTCCTGAAATCAAGACCAAACATGAAGGTGTTTGCAAAGGATGTGAAAAAGGTAAGAACATTAAGAAGGCTTTCCCAAGCAGTGAAAGCAAGGAAAAAGATATACTCAAGATCATCCACTCAGATGTATGTGGTTCTATGTCATCCAATTCTCTAAGCGGGTATGTTTACTATGTCTCATTTATTGATGACTTCTCCAGGAAGACTTGGGTATACTTCTTGAAGAACAAAGATGAGGTGTTTGATAAGTTCAAGGAATTCAAAACCTTGATGGAGAATCAAACTGACAAGAAGATCAAAACATTCAGATCCGACAATGGTGGATAATTCACCTCAGGTGACTTCAAGAATCTTTGTAGTGATTCACGGATTAAGAGAGAGTTGACTGCTCCTTATAATCCCCAACAGAATGGAGTTGCAGAAAGGAAGAACAGAACAATCATGGAAGCAACAAGGGTAATGCTACATGACCAGGATCTACCTATGCATCTATGGGCAGAAGCAGCTAGAACACTTGTATATGTGAAGAACAGAACACCCCACAAGATATTGGACAACAAAACTCCCGAAGAGGTCTTTTCTGGTAAGAAACCTGAAGTTAGCCATCTCAGAATATTTGGTTGTCCAGTATACACTCATGTCCCAAAGGAAAAGAGGACCAAACTAGATCCTTCAGGAAAGAAGGGTATCTTTGTGGGTTACAGTGAAAGCTTGAAGGCTTACAGAATATACTTTCCAGGGTTCAAGATGATTTATGTCAGCAGGGATGTAACATTTGATGAAAACTCAGCATTCATCAAATCAAGGAAGGCACCTATTGAAGTTTATGAAGAACCTAAGGAAACTAGATTTCAAGACACTACCATGACTGAAGCAATTCCAGAAGTTGTTCATGAGTTTGAAGATCCGCAAGAACCTGTAAATCCACCTCGTGAGGATAACTCTCACAAGAGGAAACCTGCATGGGCTAGAGAGCTCTTTCAAGATGCAGAAAGATTTGGCATTCTAGAAGAAGAACACAGAGCAAAGAAGAGAACTAGATGACATACCAGCTATGTTGCTTTACTCTGTGACATTATGAACAAAGAACCTTCCAGTTATGAAGAAGCAGCGGAAAAGAAAGAATGGAAGGATTCCATGGTAGAGGAATATCAATCAATAATGAAGAATGATGTTTGGGATGTTGTCCCAAGACCTAAAGAGAAGTCTGTTGTGACTTCCAAATGGATCTAAAAAATCAAGCATGCTGCAGATGGCAGCGTAGAAAAATACAAAGCAAGATTCATATCTCGTGGCTTCTCTCAAAAAGAGGGAATAGATTATGAAGAAACTTTTGCACCTGTAGCCAGGTATACTTCCATCAGAATAGTACTTTCCCTAGCTGCAGCAATGAAATGGAAAATACACCAGATGGATGTCAAGATTGCTTTCTTGAATGGTGTAGTTGAAGAGGAAGTATATGTGGAGCAGCCACTCATTTTCAAAATACATGACAGGGAGTCATATGTGTTCAGATTGAAGAAAGCCTTGTATGGCTTGAAGCAAGCTCCCAGAACTTGGTATGGTAGGATGGACAGTTTCCTATCTAGTTTGGGCTTTACCAAGAGTAAAGTGGATTCCAACCTTTACTACAAGGTTGAGGAAGGGAATCCTGTGATTCTACTCCTGTATGTGGATGACTTATTTGTAATAGGCGATGACAGATTGATTGCAAATACTAAGAGGAAGCTTGCTGCTGAGTTCAATATGAAATATTTGGGAATGATGCATTGTTTCCTAGGTATGGAGGTGTGGCAGACTGTAGGTGGGATCTTCCTTGGTCAAGGGAAGTACACAGTAGATATCCTGAAGAGATTCAGGATGATGGATTGCAAGGCCATGGCCACACCTATGGCATCGAATATGAAGCTTCTATGTGATGCTTCATCTGAGCCGGTTGATGTCTCTATGTATCGTCAGATGATTGGGTCCTTGATGTACCTGACGAACACGAGACCAGATATTTGCTTTGCAGCGAACAAATTAAACCAATTCCTGACAGATCCGAGGAGTTTTCACCTGGTGTCTGTAAAGCATGTTCTGAGGTACCTGAAGGGTACAGTGGATTATGGGCTCAAGTATGAAGCGAATCAAAAGTTTAACCTGCAGGGTTATGTTGATTCAGATTGAGTTGGCAGTGCTGCAGATAGGAAGAGCACATCTGGATGCTGCTTCAGTATGGGATCAGGTGTGATTTCTTGGTTTAGCAGGAAGCAGTCCTGCATAGCACTGAGTACAGCTGAGGCAGAGTATGTTGCATCCTGTTCAGCTAGTTGTGAGGCAGTATGGCTACGGAAGCTATTGTCTGAGTTATTTGATCTCCCGTTGGATGCTACTGGTATCTTTTGTGATAACCAGAGTTGTGTGAAGCTGTCCGAGAACCCAGTGTTTCATGACAGGTCGAAACACATAGAGATCAAATATCACTATATCAGGGATATGGTGCAGAGAGGAGCTGTGAAGCTCCTATACATTGCGATGGACGAGCAGATTGTAGATGTGCTGAGGAAACCACTAGCCAGGGTGAAGTTCGAGTACTTCAGGGAGAGGCTTGGTGTTCTTTAGATTGATGACACTTCGAGGAAGAAGTGATGGACACATTTGCAGAAGCCATTCCAAGCATGTTGGAAGGAAGATCCTTCACATGGCTGTGGATGTAAGCGTTGGATGATGAGCATCAGGACGATGCTCCAGTTACTACTCTGTATATGCATCATGTTGGATGTTGGATATGATCAGTTGGATCATTTATATGTATGTACGCATCATGTTGATGTTGGATATGATCAGTTGGATCATTTATATGTATGTACGCATCATGTTGGATGCTGGATATGATCAGCTGGATCATTTATATCTATGTACACATCATGTTGGATGCTGGACATGATCGGTTGGATCAGTTTTATGTATTTTGTATATGCATCATGTTGGATGCTTGGACCATGTATCTGTATATGTATCAGGTGGATACATTGTATGATCAGGTAGATCATGTATGTTGATATGTATCATGTATGATCAGTTGGATCATGTATTTGTATTTGTATCAGGTGGATACATTGTATGATTAGGTGGATTATGTATGATGATACGTATCAGGTAGATACTTGGTATGCATCAGGTAGATGCATTGTATGATCAGGATGATCATGGATGACGAGCTTCAGGATGTTGCTCCAGATGACATGCAGCAAGATGTTCCAGTGATGATGATCAGGATGATCATGTGTACATCAGGATGATGTATGGTGAGTATCAAGTTGATTCTTTGTGGCCGTGGAACAGGTTTTGCAGATACGCATGTAATTTGTGCCCTGGGCGATTTGTAGATAGTTTTTTGAGGTTTTGCCTATGGCATGTAATTTGTACCCTGGGATATCTGGCAAATGCTCTTTCGAGGTTTTGCTTGGGAGGACATATAATTTTTTCCCTGGGAGATATGCAGATAGTCTTTTGAGGTTTTTCCTATGGCATGTAATCTGTGCCCTGGGATATCTGGCAGATGCTCTTTCGAGGTTTTGTCCTATGGAATCTAATTTGTGGGAGATCCGATAGGTTGAGCCATGTGCTCATAATCAGTCCTGGGATGCTCTTTCGAGGTTTTTCCATGACCACATGTAATTTGTGCCCTGGGAGATCCGATAGGTTGAGCCTTGTGCTTGTAATCAGTCCTGGGATGCTCTTTCGAGGTTTTGTGGTGACCACATACAATTTGTGCCCTGGGAGATCCGATAGGTTGAGCTGTGTGCTTGTAATCAGTCTTGGGATTCTCTTTCGAGGTTTTGTGGTGGGGTCACATGTAATAAGTCCTGGAGATTTGGACAGGATGAAAAAGGCCTCAGATGCTCTTTAGGGTTCTTGCTAGTCAAGAGACTCTTTTAAGGTTTTGTGACGCACGTAATAAGTACTGAGATTTCCACAGTATGGCCAGTGATGACGAAGACCTGGAGGTGGTGGGCTTACATCCAGTATGAAAAAGGACTGGCTCTGTAGAACTTTCTATGATGAGTAGAGTCAGAGATTGGTTGAGATAGCAGCATCAGTGACGATGATGATGACGATGATCCCGAGAAGAAGATTTGTCTAGCAGATCTGTGTCGATAAATACCTTCCTAGTTAAGAGGGAGTGTTGATGTATATGTAACTTTGGAATGTATTTCATCTATGTATTTCATATATATTTATTGTACCCTTATAAGAGATGTGTTATTCCTCTATAAGGAAGTGTCGTCATGTGTATTAACAAGTGTCGCAAGTGTGTGTACTTGGCAACGGGTTATTAGACCACCATGTGTGGGGTCGGCCCTGAAATATATATTATATTGTGGATGTACCTAGCTAGAAAAGTTGGCCCCATAAGGTCACTGGGCAAATAGGTTAGTATAAATAGAGATCGGAAAATCTCTATTTTGATCATTTGGAAACTCACACTTCTCTCACTCATAAAGTGGCGCACTAGTGAGGAGGAGGATCATATCCTACTAGGAGACTATCTCAGTGTATTTTGGTTGTACTTTGGTTGAGCCATTGCTCTCTCTATCTCTGAGGAAGTTGTGGGGTTTTTCACCTTAGGGTTTTCCCCACGGAAACTCTGTGTCTCTTGTCTCTCATGCTTTTGATTCTTGTGATGCTTGTCATGCTTATTGTGATTGTTATGCATTGATATATTGGATATGTTATTCTCTCAGTGAAGATCCTAGAGTATTGTAAATTAATGCTCAAAATTTAACAAAAGGAAAACCTATAATTCGTTGTACTTTGTGATTTATGATCTGTACAATATAGGGTTTCTGCCTCTTCCAAATCTGAGTCATAAATAGGTGACCTAGGAAAAAAGGTTATAACTTGGGCTAGGAAGCTCCAAATGAAATTTCGTAAAATGTGACAGGTAGGGCATGGACTGTACTTGCTCAGGTAAGTTTTTCAGAGGCCGAAACTGAACCACCGGTACATGGCATGCCGTACAAGTTTGCTCTCCTGTTTTATCCCATAAATAGGTCATGTTGCGACACTTGGAATAACTCTCTCTCAGAGAATCCATTTGAGGTCAGACCTGTCAGGTTGGAAAGATAATAGGTCAGGCTACCAGAGTAAGAAATGTCAAACCCTCTAGATCTGAAATTTTAGAGTTACACCAGAAACAATCAGGTGCATATTTATGTCAAAATAGAATTGGATTTTGAGCACCTTCATTCATGGCTCCGGGAATTGAGGGTTTCATAGAATGTTGGAATTTTTGTATCAAAGACCAAGATCAAATTTTTTGGTTGGGTAGAAGGCTGGGCTTGATCAAAACCTAGTTCGGGACTTTGATAAAAAAAAGTGGAAAATTAGGGCTTCTGCAAAAAAAAAGAATTTTTGAAATCTGTGACCCTAGCTGGAAGATCCTTGGAAAAATCAAATTTTAGAGCTTTGGATAAAACTATTTGGTTGGGTGAAGCTCCGAGAAACTCAAACCCTAATTCAGGGTCCTCCCCAGTGAATCCAAAAGATTGAAAAGCAAATTTGAGGGGTGAAACTTTACAGTTTTCAAATTCTGAGTATACCAGGTTGATCAGCTCATCAAGGCGCATCTTTATATCCTTTCAAAAGTTTGATATTCAAAGTTTGAATTTTTAGGGTTTCCCTGACAAGCCCTAATCCAAATCCAGATCTAGTTTCTGCAAATCAAGTGGATTGGGTTAATCCTAGAAAATAATGGATTGGTCACCTGCATAAGTGAAGAAGTTGTTGTTTTAGAGGGAGATGAGGCTAAGGCCTTACATAAGAAGATTACAAGCAATCTCGACAAGTATGACTTATCCAAGTATGTTTCGAGATCTGTTCATGATTAAGTTTATGGTATATTTGTCTTCATTAAGGTTAGTATAATCTTGATTAACTTTAGACTTGTCATATCACCTTAATAAAATTATGAATGCAGATATTCATTGATTAGGGTTTTTGACACTTATGATTGTACTAATGCATTGTGGTGTTGTATGAGGTTGATGTTGTATGCTAACATGAAAGGTACATCAAGAAAGACAAATCATGTTCAAGTTCAAGAACATATGACCATGGTGACATGAAGACAAAGATTCATCCATTGTCATGGATCACATAGAAGATCTACTTACGAGGTATGTATAACTTTGTTCATAATGGTTAACCTATGAGATATGTAGGTTACTAGCACAAATCATTGAAGAGAACAAGAAGACATTATGTGGGTATGTTAGACATAACTAGCTAGCATGCTAATCTAGGTATGTTTTTCCTATATCAAGTTAGAATCCTACCTTGTGTTAGGATCTCTTATATAAGTAAACATGACATGATTGATAATGATTATTTATGAAGTTAGAAATTTAAGTAATCTAGGGTTTATGCATATTATGTCCCTTACCTTGATTGATGATATGACTAACCAGAAGAGTCCTTTGGTCAAATGAGAATATGCATGAGTAAAAGAAGTATTCCCTGAAACCTTGAAAACTAATGTTTATTATCTATGTTTGAAATGATCATGACTATACATGTTTAAGATTATTGTGTTGAGATTATACTAATGAATGTATGTAGGAGACCTCGAGGATGACAAAATGATGATACTATTAAGTATGCATAAGTAATCGAGGATGGATATAAGTTCAAGGACAGGTAATCTAGGAAGCAAAGATCAAGAGGGAGCACACTCCAATAGTTCCTGCAAGGAAGCAAATATTGAGAGGGAGTCCACCCTACAAACCAAACAAAGATAAGTATTTGAATTGTTATTTCTTGCATATTTGTTTGTTTAAATAATATTGTTCAATGATGTATATGCTTATGTTCCTAGACTTAGGGTGTGTATTATGCATATTAGAATAATTGCATTAATGAACAATATACTACTAATATGCATCTGATGGGTAAGTGGCCTATGGCACTGTACAACATTCCATTGCTACTTATCTAGAATGAAACCTCTTTCCTGACATGCCAGGAGTTGTGCACACTCTTAACAATGTTCTGGTAGAGATTGGAAGGTTCTTATACCTCTATATTTCACATTGTCGCATCTTCACAATAAAAACATTTGACGACACTTCCCTTGCTGCTGAAAACACCCAGAAGGGAAAAGTAATGAATGACCCATAAAGAAAAATCCTTCATGTCACCTAACAAACCCAACTAAGACCTATTTATCAACACTACCACTCCTTGCTCGGGCTTAGGGGCACGGTAGTCCATACTATTGCATTATGCTTCTTTCCTGGAGCACGGTACTACCATCCTATGCTCAGGTTTAGGGGCGCGGTAGTCTCTTTATAGCCTTTTTTCCATGACTTGTGGGATCTTGATCTTCGAGATATTTTTAAGGATTGACACCTCTGTTTCGATCCTAACACACCTTCTCAGATTAGTGGGGCTGATCCACTAAACACTCCCAAGATCCATCCTTCTCTCTTGTTGGTTAATCCTCCTACACACTATAAGAGAGAGGCCTTCCACGAGCAAAGGGGAGGACTCTTTGAGATATCAAACCTATGGTCTTAGATCTTTGTGGAGATAGCTATAGGAGAAAGCACTTGGAGATGGGAGTTGACTTGGACATCAAGCAACTGTTATAAGTAACTTCAAGTTTGCAATAAAATATAACTTGTCTTGTTTCCCAAATTGTGTGTGTTGATGTTATTTCAATTACATGATTTGTTTCTATGATAGATTTAGATTCTAACATATATTTCAAGTTGCTAGAAAGATTGTATGTGCTTGTACTTTGATTCATCCTAACAGGTTCATTCGCGAGGACTTGAGGATTGGGGAAATAACTAGGACGAGCGACTAAATCGAAGGTCAGTTAAATCTCTTCTATTTCTTTCAGCAGTATAAGCTTGAAGCACTTGTTTGAATCTAGGAATTGAAGGTATCATTTGTTATCTTTTTGTCTTAGTTTAAAGTCAGTCGATTCTTCTTTAACCTAAGAGAGTTTCTACCTATCCGTAGGGAGAAATATCTACAACAAAAACTGGCGACTCCACTGGTTTGAACCCGATTTAATTGATTTATTTCACTTTCAGCCATTCTTGATTGCGATTCCTCTTTCTTTTCAAACTAGTACTGGATTTTGGTCTCTTTGACCTCTATTCACTCCTCCTCTCTACATATTTTCTCCCTCTGTGATCATTGAGTCCCTTGGGCCTGCAGCACCCCTGGAAAATTCAAAATGTTTCTCAGAAGTTGCACTTTTTGCACCCTTTGCAGCAATATCACACCGCTAAACCTCCCTACAGAGTGGTAGTACTGCACCCAGTGCACTCTTTACAGCGCGGTAGTGTACCAGTACCGCGTATCATCCTGTAGTCACCACGCGGTAGTGCCTGCATTTTTTTATTTTTTCTTTCCTGTTTGGTTTTCATAGGTCATTCTTGACCTTCTTTCCCTCAGATTGGTGTTTCGTGTTGCTCACTAGCATCCTGTCCCTTTCACAATGATTTGTGGTTTGTTTATCTCTTGGTGTGAGCTTGATTATTTTTTAGTTAGTGGCATTATTTGTATACTTGGTCACCCCCTCACTTTGATTGCATTGGCTTGATACTTTCATCATAACCAAGTTGTTATTACCATCTTCTTTCACTGGATTATATAATCTTTAAATCACATTGTTCTTATAAATATTATCTTTTCCATCATCATTATTAAAATCCATATTGGAAATTGTTATTTGAGAACATTTGTATTGCTTTGGTTGAAATGATCTAGTGATATTGTTGTGCACTAGGAAGTGAACCATTCAATTTGCCACATAAATTCTCGTTTTGAAGCATCATAGTTGTAGATCAGTGAAATTGGAAAGAAGTGTTTATTTCAGTTTGGCTTTACTTAGAAAAAGAAAACAAAAAGTTCATTTTTGATGTGGTTTTTCATTGTTTTTAAAAATTTCATGCATGGTGATCGAAGAAATCTCTCTCTTTTGTAGCTAGATTTCACTGAATAAAAGGCTCATTTCAATTCATTCTTGCTTGCATGGTTTGAGTCGTCACAACATCACCAAGTTTCATGTTCATTTACCTGATTGAGTAATACCACCACTAAAATTTACACCCCCTAACTAAACACATCATAACCTCACTTGAGGATAAAAAGAATTTGTTAGTTAGGTAGGACACTGGGGATAGGCATCCAAATAATTCCCCTTTGTCATTATCATCTGAGACATAGTTGTTGTCCTCTAGGGTTCCAAAATCCTCTAGTATTTGTTGACACGGTCATACACCAGTTTGTGGAGGGGCCTCTTCTTGTTTCAGGGGTTAAAATGCTGCGAGATCGAGAACCAGACGGACTCTATGGAATGCCGCACTCCACTTAGCCCTAAGGAAACATCGATCATTGTCTTCCTTGTATTCTCCGGAAACCATACTGGTGATACAAGGGTGATAAGGCAGAAGCGTCGAAAACCTTTTCCAACATGTCATGAATGAGGTAGCTTAGTGACTTTCTACTGAGGGCTCTTTTACCTAGGATCCCTTTCGGTAGAGGGATATCCTTCTCTTATTGGTCTCTCACGTTGTATTGTTCGACTTGGATTTCATCAACTTGCGAAGGATACAACTTATTGAGGTCTCCAGCTCTTAGTTAGTAGGTTTTTCTTGTTATCTCATCTTCATAGAGGGTCATTTTTTATTTTAGTGATTGCTTGTTAGCATTCTGTCCACTGTTATTCTCAGCTTGCTTACTGTGACACCGGTCTCAGTATAGTTTTTAGAGCTTGCTTTTTGGCCTGAGAGCCTTGCTTTTTCTAGCTCCCCTTTTGCACACTCGGTTGCATTAGGGTTTTTGAGTTCTTTTTTTCACGAGACTTCCCCCTAATTTTGTATTCCTACCAGTATGTCTGACCCACAGAGATCACAAAGAATACATGGACGAAGCCCACCACCACCACCACGGACCTCTGGTCCACCTACATCACGTATTCCTGCCCCTCTCGGCCATGGTGTCGGCCGAGGGAACGTTCCACTGCCGATCTGCACTACATCTTCAGTTCCACCAGTAACTGTTACTCACAGTACGGTATCAGAATCCCTTGCAGTTTCTGCAACCACTAATACACATAAGACTCCAACTGTCACTTCACCCACTGTTATTCCAGATATATCTGCCACTGTGGACAACACTACGGCGGCTGAAACTAGCACTGCCCAAGATACTAGACCGAAGGACATCATCCTCCCCTATGTTAGCACTACCCTTATACAAGATACTTTCTACGATGTTTCGGAAGGATCTGTTGGCACCACCGAAGTATCTAACCAAGATATATCTAAATTGATTACAGTCCCGAGCGTATACGTCGAAATTATCGAAGAAACCCAACTTCCTGATACACCCTTTGAACTTGACTATGGCTTTATCACTTCCCAGGCGAAACCTTTGCCTGCTATCACTGCGCCATCCAGTGTTCATCCACAGGAAACCGATTCTTCCAGCAACATACCTTGTATGCTATCCCTCCCTAATCTCCCTTCGGGACACGAGATCATGGCCTCCATCCAATCTAGTATGGTTAGTCTAGCTAATTCCCCTTTAGCGTCGGCACAGTTTAAACGTGATATAGAGCAAATGCTCTCGACGACTTCTAGATATCCCCCTGCTACCCGTCCTCCCGACTATTGGGATCCCAACATCTTGTCTAGCACAGATTTTCAACACTCCTATGTAGACGGTTCTGGACCTTCAGATATCACTATACCTCAGTTCCCTCCGGACCCTGAAAACCCTTTCCAGGATACAAACCTGAACCTAGTCCTCGATGGTCCTCCTATTGTTCAAGATGCTATGGACGAAACTCCCGACACCCCTTGGTTAAATTCCCACATTTACTACCGTCAACTATGTTTGGCGCACATTCTATGAGGGATAACCCCGTATTTTCTCCATCCCCGATTGTGACATATGGAATACCCCCTCCACAAATCGGAACCTTTGGCGTCATTGGACAATCGACACTATCTCACCTTTCTAGTGTCGGAAGAACATCAAGTCATATTGCTAGATCATCCATATTGACCGAAGGTTCACCTTCGACAACTATCTACACCATTTCAGGAGGTGGACCACTGACTGTTGCAACCACTAATCCCAACAACCAACCCCCTCCTGACAGGCCATCAACCCAGCCTACAGGAGGACAACCTTTTGTTGGGAACCCCGCTCCTAGTCACCAACCTCCTCCCATAGGACCATCCAACCCACCTGCTGGAGGGAAACCCACTGGTACCATTCAAAAACCCTCCCAACCAGCAACATCTGCTCAGTTTGGTATGTACAACACACCTGGCAGCAGACAACCTTATACTGGTTTTCCAACCGGGGCTCATCTTCAACTTCCTTTATCAGGCACGCTTCCTTCTTGGGGATCTCAAATCCCACAGAGCAGGGGCTACTCATTATTTGGAAACTGGAACCCAGCTGGGGAGCAACCTCAAATTCTCCCCAACTTGAATTCTGGCTTCCCCTACCCTTCAGCTGCAACAACTCCACGGAACCCATCTCTTCAACCTCCACCTCTTCATTAGGGTGGAACCAATATTCCATGAACACCATTCTTGCAGCCACCCCCTAACCCTGGTACAGGAAATCCTCCACCTACTCAAAGTAGTGGTAACATTCTTGGGACCCAACAACCCTAGGGAACCATTCCCCAACAGGGAGCAGCAACCATTCCTAGGACACAGCAACCCCAAGGTACCATACCAACCATCCCCACTCAGCAGAACGTCCAACAACCGGTTACCACTGTGATTCCCAGTCAAGTAATAACTTCCAACACACAACTAGTTAACCAGATGGCCTGCTACCCTCAGAACTTCCAGCAGTATCCTGCGGGAAACATGTATGGGTACAACATGCAGCAATATGTTCTGCAGGGCCCCTCAGGCATCCTTGCGCTATACAGTTACTACTCATACCCGCTGCCCAACCGTAAACTTCCTTTCTTGGCCACGCTAGATTTACCTAATTTTTTGAGGCTCATTAACGATCCTATATGGCATAAACCTCACTAGCCACCTATCCCAACCAAACTTCCATCGGACATTCCTAAGTTCGATTCCAAGCCCGGGGAAGACCCCAAGAACCATGTGATGACCTTCCATCTTTGGTGTTCATCCAACTCATTAATGGACGACTCCATATGGCTATGGCTCTTCTAGGTCATGCTTACCGGCACGGTAGAAAAATGGTACATCGAACTGCCACAACACTCCTTTCATGATTTTAACACCTTGGCTATGCAGTTTCTGACCCATTTCCAGCTCCCCATCCGGTATGAGACTGGAACAGAATTGTTAACCTCGTTGCATCAAACCACTTCTACGCATATCTCGGACCACATCCATGAGTGGTGTTGACGCCGTAGGCTAATCAAGGCACCCATTCCAGATCAGCTACTCGTTAATTGGTTCACAAATTCATTCTTTCCTCCCATAGCCAGGGACATTGCTATGCACAGGCCGGTCATGGAGGAACAAGCCATCTCAGCTGCCAGTACATGGATTTGGTATATACCCAATCCGACACTTTACATGAACTTCTTCCCCATGCCACCCACATCACTACTGATCCAACTAAGCCTGCCACTGAACCCCCTATCGATGGCATTGTCGGTTCAATCAAGGCCCTTCCTACTATCAAACTGATGGGGCAACAAACTCTTGCTTCCCCCACTCCACCCCAGGCTACTTCAAAAGCTTCTACTTCTCCTGCTGTCTCCTCCGAAGTGAATGCAGTTCAATCTACGTCACAACCATCCAAAGGAAAGAAGAAGAACAATCATGGAAAATCCAAGAAAACTTCTAACTAGCAGGAGAATCCCAAGCCACAACCCACCCATAACGACTCGAAACCACATCGGAAGGATAAGTTTCCCTGCCTCATTTGTCAATATGATCACTACACGCGTGACTGTCCCTACAAGGATGAAGTCAACAAATTCGTTAAAGGATCCTCTCGTCCGGCAGTGCTAACTGACCCTTTCCCTCAACAACAACAGCAAATGGTTGCCCAAGAATCCCAACAAGGGGGCAACCCGAACAACCCACCTCACGGAGAGACATCTGCAAACCAAAAAATCCTGATGACAAGTAATGAAGAGATTCACATAACCACTCATTCAAAGACGTACAAAAACCCCCCAAGTTCAAACAAACAGTCAGAGATAGCCAAAGGAAAGTCTCCTATTGAATATCCTTCTCCTACCCCTCCCCCCAATGGCCATCTCCACATCGAGAGACCGCTTACAGACACAGTGCTATGCCCACCCAAGGGCACCATACGAAAGGCGAGATTTAATCCCAATGCGCGAGCTGCCCAAAATTACAACATTGTTGAGGATTTAGCTCAAGCACCATGCGCTATGTCGACTCTCGAGGTTCTCCAACACTGCCCTATGCAGCGCAGAACCTTACTTTCAGCACTAGGGGCGGTAGACCCGGATACTTCAAACACCATCATGCTTAACTTGGAGTATGTCAAACCTTGGCTTTCCCATCAGTTAGCTTTCCAGGTTCATACAAAACTCCATGGAAATAACATCCATCACACTGTCTTAGATGAAGGTGCTCCCATGTTGATTATGTCTTTGAATTGTTGGAGAGCCTTAGGCTCACCCAAAGTCACGACATCTCCCAATACTCTCAGAGCATTTGATGGACATGGTTTTCAACCCTATGGACTCATTCATGCGATCAGTGTTGAACTGGGGGGAAAAATAGTATATGTACACATCGAAGTCTTGGATGCGCCATTAGATTACAATCTTCTACTTGGCCGGAACTGGTTTTACGCCATGACCTCCATAGCATTTACTTTCTTCCGAATCACACAATTTCCCCATGAAGGGAATATTGTCACCATAGATCAGTTAGATTATTGTATCCCAGACTCTCATTCGAACTTCGCCAACACCGTCCCGTTATTGGATCAACCTCAGTACCATTTCCAAGACATTGGCGTTGGTCTTATGAAGGATTCTTCCCTTATTGGATTTTTCCCAGAGCTGGGGTCCCCCGTTCAACCAGTCAACATGATATCATCGAACATCACCCCTTTCAATGATTCTTGGGTGATACT
Organism: Larix kaempferi; assembly: GCA_027924585.1. NCBI lineage: Eukaryota > Viridiplantae > Streptophyta > Pinopsida > Pinales > Pinaceae > Larix > Larix kaempferi. The sequence goes on from BSBM01001910.1 coordinate 576,932, forward strand.
GAGTCCCACTGATATTGAAAACTATGGCAACTCCATGCCGTTAAATGGGAACCTCACAGCATATGAAGCGATCCAGTCAGCCACTGATTGGGTCGATCCTACTACTCATCACATAGTGGCACAACTCTCATCTGAGACTCATTCATCCCCACCACTTATCGATCCTCTCACATTGATTTTTCCCACTGACAAATCAATTATGCAGGTTATGTGTGGCAATGAACCACCATGGGGAAATTTCTATCATCGATCTTCTTTCCCCACCATCCAGACGATTGAGCCCGATACAAAATTCAGCACTTCACTTGGAATGGTTCAAATCAAGTTTCCCACTTCGCTCGATGAAGTATTTTCCAAAGGAAACTTGGCCAATCTTATGGAAACCACTCCCATTGACATTTCAGTGAATCCTGGTGTCATGGAAAACATTCATATTGGCAAGACATGCACTCCCATCGAAATGGAGTTCTACACTGCCTACTTTAAAACCTTCCACGACATTTTTGCTTGGAGTTATGAAGAAATGCCAGGAATAGACCCATCTATCGTGGTCCACGAGATTCCAACCTTTCTTGGTGCCTGACCTGTTCGGAAGAAACTCCAACCCATCCACCCCTGTAAGAAAGTCGCTATCAAAGCAGAAGTCGAAAAACTTTTGTGTGCTGGTTTTATCTATCTTGTTCCACTGACAGAATGGGTATCTAATATCGTTCCCGTAGCCAAGAAACAGGGTACGATTAGAGTCTATGTCAATTACCATGACTTGAACAAAGCTTGTCCAAAGGACAACTACCCAACTCCGTTCATCGACCAGATCATCAATAACTGCACCGGGAGTGTCATCTTTTCCTTTATGGATGGCTTTTCTGGCTATAATCATATCGAGATACTCCCAGTGGACCAGCATAAAACAACCCTTATCTTCCCATGGGGAATCTTTGCATATCGAAAGCTACCTTTCACCCTGAAAAATGCGAGGGCTACTTTCCAACGGGCGATGTCGTAAGCATTTCATGATATCAAACATATTGCAAAGTCATATATTGATGACCTTCCCACTCATTCTCAGACTAGGGAAGATCATCTTGATCACTTAGGCGCCGTTTTTGCAAGGTGTCGTCGCTACAATATTCGTTTGAATCCACACAAATGTGTCTTTTGCGTTGAAGCCAGAAAAATTTTGGTATTCATAATCTCCAAAATTGGTATACGTTTGGACCTTGCAAAGGTAGAAGCTATTCTAGCCCTGCCTTCCCCCACGAACATACCAAAACTTCAAAGTTTGCAAGGGCACACAAACTTTCTTCGTCGTTTTATTTGCAATTTCACCGAGATAACAAAAGGCTATATGAGGCTTCTAAAGAAGAACACCCCCTTCCTATGGGATGACGAAGCCCAACGCTCCTTTAATCATCTAAAGGAAGCCTTAAATAAGGATCCTGTGATTCAACCCCCCAACTACACACATGATTACATTCTTTATCTCACAGCTTCGATTTCCACCATCAGTATGGTGTTAGTCCAAGAAGATACTAACGACATAGAACATGTGGTATACTATCTTAGCAAGAGTCTTCTTGACTCTGAAACTCGATACTCACATGTTGAAAAATTGGCTCTAGAAATAGTCTTTGCTGTCCAGAGGTTTTGTCATTACATTCTGCTCCGCTAAACCACTGTCATAGCGGATTTCAATCCAATGTACTATATCCTCACACGGCAAGTTCTTGGGGGCAAATATTCCCGTTGGATTGTCATCCTATAAGAGTTTGAATTGGAATTTTCCAAAGCCAAATCCAAGAAATCTTTGGTCTTTGCCGAGTTGAGTTGTAACCTGCCCTGTGCTACTGAATAACCTGAGCCCATCGATTCTCTTCCCGGTGAATCGTTGTTCCTCATTAGCATGTCCAACCCATGGTACGGGGATATTTTACTATATCTCCAAACCCAACGTTTCCACCCTGACCTCAACTGCGATGAACGTCGATGTGTCCGACATCATGCCAAGTACTACCTTATAGTCAACGATACCCTTTACCATCGTGGTGTTGATAGCTTTCTTCGACGTTGTTTGACTTTAGACGAGGCCAAACACTTCCTTAATGACTTCCACGCTGGAGCATGTGGTGGTCATCTCTTTGGGGTGGCTACGACCTAGAAGATACTGTGAACGAGATATTTCTAGCCCTCAATTTTCAAAGACTGCATTGAAACGGTTAAGAAATGTCCACCTTGTCAATTCTTTCATAGTAAGACATGCTCGCACCCTGCTCCACTTCATCCTGTTATTGTCGTTGGCCCCTTTTCCAAATGGGGCATAAATTTTATACATTGTAATCCCACTTCAGTCGGGGGGCATAGCTATGTCATAATAGCTGTGGACTATTTCACAAAATGGGCTGAAGCGATGCCTACTTATGCTGAAGACAAAAAAATAGCAGCACAATTCATATTCAACCACATCATAGCTAGGTTCAGAGTCCCACAATCCATCGTGACCGATCATGGCTCCCATTTCAAGAACCATATGATTGAAGAATTGAGTGCCAACTTGGGTTTTCGTCATGAAAACTCAACCCCGTACTACCCACAGGCTAATGGCCAAGTCGAAGCCATTAACAAAGTTCTGAAACGTATGATTCAGTGCATTGTGGGTACCCATAAGTCCAATTGGCACTCAGCTCTTTTTTCGGCATTATGGGCATACCGAACCTCAGTGAAAAGTGCTACTGGATTCACACCATTCCAACTGGTGTTTGGCTTGGAAGCCATCTTACCAATTGAATGTGAAATCCCGTCACTTAAGATAGCCATAGAGCTACTTCCTTATACCACTTCTGAAGAGGAACGGTTTCTATACCTAGCCAAGTTAGATGAAACTCACCGAGACGCTGCTTTAGCCAACGAAGCTCATAAAAAATGCGTCAAAGCATAGTATGACAAATCCGTTCAACCTTGGGTTTTCAACGAAGGTGACCTCGTACTCACATATGACCAAATGCATGACAAACTTGGAAAAGGAAAGCTAGAGTCTATGTGGTACGACCCCTTCGTTGTAAAACGTGTTTTGGAGAAAGGAGCCTATGAACTTGTCGATTGTGATGGCACACCGTTGGCACGGCCCCACAACGGACTGTACCTCAAACGTTTCTACGCGTAGGTTCATCCTGCGCGAGATACTTTTTATACATAATGTACCTAGTTTGTTTTCATTTATCTTTTTGTATGCACGCATGGATCTCATGTATCCATACTTACCTTGACTTATGCTTTTATGCGCAGATGTCTGCCTATTACGGATTCGCCGACGGTGTGAGCCGACACACCCGGAACCTCGCTTCCACAGCATGGGTAATTTATTCTCCCACCGGCGAGTTGTTATCTTTAGGAGCCACTTGCTTGGGTCCCGCAAACAACATTATTGCAGAGTACCATGCAGTCATTAGACTCTTGACAGAGGTTGCTTCCCTTGGAATTGACTCCCTGTCGGTCTTTCTAGACTCCCAACTCGTGGTTTCTCATTTGAATCGTATCTACGCAGTCCACGATCCTATCTTACTTCGCTTATTTCAAAGGGTACACCTCTTGGAACAATCTTTTAATTATATTTCATATCAACACATACCAAGGGAATTCAATTGTGTAGTTGATTCATTAGCTAACTACATTTTGGATTGGCATCTAGCCCATACATAAAAAATACACCATGAAATAAACATACAAGTCATTGTAAATAAATAGATCATAAAAGTAGGTCCATGTATATATTTCACTACATATAAAATTTTTTTTTCTCAAATACATAAAGTTTGTGTTCAAAAGACAAAATTTGGGATCCAATCCCATACAAAAATCTGGCTCTCAAGCCTACATATCGTGTACATGCCACAAAAAGTAAACTACTACTATCTAAGGAGACCTAGGAGATCTATCACGATCCTCCTCAGATTCCTCGCACCGCTGATGGTAGCAGACTATGGCTCTGGCCACCCTACGGAGGAGAAGACCAATATGTCTAGGCACACCTACGGTATGCCGCTGAAGATGCAGAGGAACATCATCCATCCTCATAGATGGAACCCCATGGGTCAAACCTTGTAGGTTCCGCTCTATGTCTTGAACCCCTCGTGCTTCTTCTTCCTCTTCTTCTTCCCCCTCCGAAACAACTTGGCGCTCGATACTGCCTCGACGTAACGACGAATAGCCTGCAAGTCTCTATGGTCCATGATCTACGACATGCACATATACATATATTAAATCTTTTTCACACATTCTGAAAAGCAATTAAAAATCATATATTCAAAAAATTAAAAAATACATTAATGAAGGTCATACCTGAGTTATCCCAATCCTCATCCTCCGGCAGTGCTAGGTCAATATCCTCGCGGAAGTCCACCCCTGCATAGGGGCAGTCCTCAATCATCATGATCTATTCCTCGAGCCATGAAAAGAAGTCCTCGCCAAAAGCTAAACATTGTGGCCCCCCGAGCTGTCCTGCATACGCACTCCATCGAGCCATCCATGGCTTGGTAGGTGGACTAGCGGGCATGGTCAGCTGTGGATGCAACAGTGGAACCCTCTCCAAGAAGAAGGTGACCAAAATGCTCCTGTACCCAAACTGGTGGTTCTCTCCATTTCTACACTTAGTCACTTTCTTCTTGAGATTGGTTAACATCGCTTCGCACCAGTTGAACAGTGTTGGTGCCATACAATCCACGGCAAGATTCATTTTTGTACGGGATGCCTGATGGGGACTTGTACTACCTGCTACACATGTGATGGTAAACAACACAGTTTTCAAAGGGATTTCTACAACATCCTTGATGACCACCTTACCACTTTTCTTCCCGGAACCTTGACGACAGTAATGAGCAATTAAGGCATCAGTGCTCGCATCCGAGGTCGTGAACCCTGTCAAGTTCACCCGGGCCCCTCTCTTTGAGAGACCCATGAGGAAATAAATGTCCTCGAGCTCCATCTCAAGGGTATGCACTCCAACTCGAAAGGCTTGAATCTCAGGGTCCCACATTTGTATAATATGGGTGAGAAGTTTTGCTTGCTTGCGGATACCTTTGGTTTTTAAAAATTTAAATAACCCACTTTACTGCAATGCAGTTAAAGTCTCTTGGTCATTTTCATCCAATAAATCATCCTCTTCATGCTCCCTTTCTTTCCATCTGACCATTTTGCCTCAAACAAGTTGCAAACACTTGCAAAAAGTCACAAGAAGCATTCATTAGCAACTTGATAACTTGATCTCAGCAAAAAAATTGAGGAAAAATCATATTTTTCTGCCCTAATTCTCACCACTACTGCGTCTGGGAGAAACCCAACCGCGCAGTAGTCCACACTACCGCGCTCCGGTTTAACCCTACAGAGTGGTAGTGCTCAACAGTACCACGCTTCTCGATTAAGCAATCGTGTGGTAGTCGCAGGCACGAAAAGAGCCTCTTAGGGCCTACCAAAAAATTGACTTTTACCTACTGAAATCAAGTTTTTACCCTGTGAAATGAAAAAGGATCTTGAAAACTCTTCCCTGGCACAGACAGATGTTGAAACGGTGCTCCGGATCTCTAGATATGGACTCTTGAAGTTTTTCCCTCCAATGGATGAAATTTCCTCTTTGAGCAAATGAACAAGTGAAATGGTAACTTTCCATATTTACTCCTTGTTTATATAACTTTTACATTTAATTTTTACTCATTATTTTATCCTGTTAGGTTAAAACTCATTTCACATTGCTAATATCTGGTTCCATGATCCTTTTTTGATAGGATCTCCTTGAAATGTTCACACTGGCGTCTATTTATTTATTTTGACCATCGTTTTGAGCCTACTTTATCTTTTTCGTGCTCTGGATTAAAACTTGAAAAAGATTCCAAGCGCTTGAGTCACACCCGTGTCATGCTTGTCAAACTCAAGAAACGGTGTTGAGCTTAGTTGACTTTACTCGTGCTCATTAAACGATGAGGAAAGTATTATTTTGGTTGTATTTTATTCTTTTTTCGGACCAGAATAATTAAAAATTACGAAAAAGACCATTGGAGTTCTCTTTAATCTCTTTTCAGACTCCCTCGTTTCAAAACGATTGCCAAGTGACCTTGTCTCTTTCACACTTGTCAAAGTATTTGAAAGGTCATCTCTTCGGTGATAGGTTATCCCTTTTTCAGCCCATCTAGACTATTTACGAGAAAGGTATACCTCAGTCAATTTTTGACTACGAGAGTACTCTTAGGAATCGTTTTAAACTTTTTCGGGACCGAGGGACTAAATTTACGAAAAAGTATGCTTTGGAGCCTTCTTTAAGTTTTTTAGGCTCTCTAAATGTGAAAAAATACCGAGTTTTCCTTCCTTGGACTCGTTAAAATTTAACATCGAAGGACCCACTTTGGGATGAACCCCTCCTTTCTCAGGTTCATAAAACATGTGAGATCGGACTCATCTATGACATGAGCTATATCGAGCATCTCTTATCCTCTTCAAGCTCGTAAAACAACAAAGAGGTACTCATCCATCATGTCGGGGGAAAATGGGAAACAAGTCGAGTTTATTTTTTTGGCATCTTGTCAGTCGTTACCTTTGAACATGGCATGCGTCTATTCCTTGTCTATTTTTCAGTATCTATTCTTGTTGAGTTATGGTCATCATCCCGAGTCGTCTCTCTGGCCACGAGCCTACTCGTTCAGTGTCTATCCTCTGCTATCAATAATCCCTGCTTCCAGGTCCTACTTCATGCTGTTATATGTTCAAAGGGTTGCATTGTTCAGAGTCATTCATTATGTCAGACTTCTGCTGTGTCAGTACATGTCCTGTTTTTTCATCGTTCCCCACTATCTTTCGTTCCAGTTTTGTGTCGATGATGTGGGAATCATTATGACCCACCTTCGACGAGTCTATTGTTGTCGACGCCAAATCACTATCCAGGAATTAGACTTAGGAATCAACTACTAGTACCTTGGTACCTGCATGCCTGAATGGCAGGTTTCCTCCTGTTCAACGGTAGGTTTACATCATTGACCTCTGATCAAATGATCTCTCGGATGCTCGACATCAACTCCTTTATTCGCACTTCGTTGAGATGTACTATAGATACCTTGGGGATCATCTTCATCATTGGTGATTTCCCTCGCATTTGTTAACAATTCACATCATTGATTGGTAATCAAATGGTTTCTACCATGTTCGACTTCAACACCTTGTAATCACATGGCTAGATTCGTATCACTTGCGATCGGGTAGAATACCCTAGACATTCTTTTGTATTTTGACTATGTCCAGGTTGCAATGGAAATCTCTCTTGTATTGTCACACAGATCCACTTTTGTATTGGTTATGGATGTGTCATTACTATTTCATGGATCTACACTTGTTCATAGTAGCCATGATTTTCCTGCAGTCTATATCATCTCAGTACTCATGGATCTGAAATGTATTGGTCAGTAGCCATGCTTTGAGTCAATTGTTTCCAAGCATGGGGATGCCTGCCTCGGTGGTATATCTGACATTTTGTTTCTGTTTCAGCTCCTCGTTGCTATCTCCACACAGTATTTGTAAATTCTTTCAGCCATCAGTCTCTTCTGACCTCACACTTTAGGGGGCATCCGTTATACCTCTATATTTCATAGTGTCGCATCTTCACACTAAAAAAATTTGACGACACTTCCCCTGCTGCTGAAAACACCCAAAAGGGAAAAGTAATGAATGACCCATAAAGACAAATCCTTCATGTCACCTGACAAACCCAACTAAGACCTATTTATCAACACTACCACTCCTTGCTTAGGCTTAGGGGCACGGTAGTCCGTACTACCGCATTATGCTTCTTGCCTAGAGTGCGGTACTACCGCCCTATGCTCATGTTTAGGGGCGCGGTAGTCTCTTTATATCCTTTTTGCCATGACTTGTGGGATCTTGATCTTCAAGATATTTTTAAGGATTGACACCTCTGTTTCGATCCTAACACACCTTCTTAGATTAGTGGGGCTGATCCACTAAACACTCCCAAGATCCATCCTTCTCTCTTGTTGGTTAATCCTCCTACACACTATAAGAGAGAGGCCTTCCATGAGCAAAGGGGAGGACTCTTTGAGATATCAAACCTATGGTCTTAGATATTTGTGGAGATATCTAGAGGAGAAAGCACTTGGAGCTGGGAGTTGACTTGGACATCAAGCAACTGTTGTAAGTAACTTCAAGTTTGCAATAAAATATAACTTGTCTTGTTTCCCAAATTGTGTGTGTTTATGTTATTTCAATTACATGATTTGTTTCTATGATAGATTTAGATTCTAACATATATTTCAAGTTGCTAGAAATATTGTATGTGCTTGTACTTTGATTCATCCTAACAGGTTCATTCGCGAGGACTTGAGGATTGGAGCAATAACTAGGATGAGCGACTAAATCGAAAGTCAGTTAAATCACTTCTATTTCTTTCAGCAATATAAGCTTGAAGCACTTGTTTGAATCTAGGAATTGAAGGTAGCATTTGTTATCTTTTTGTCTTAGTTTAAAGTCAGTCGAGTCTACTTTAACCTAAGAGAGTTTCTACCTATCCGTAGGGAGAAATATCTACAACAAAGGCATCTAGAAAGTTACGGGATATGGATAAATGTTGTATTGAAGCATTGGCTAAAATAATTGCATGACTGTATGACATATTTCTTTATGTGTAAGAATTTGTTCTGAGAACTATGAGATGTTTCTAATCATGCAATTTAACTTGCTTTGTAGGAAAGATCGTATACCATCACCTACAAAAGAAGGACTACAACATTTGTTCTAGCAACAAAGCTATCTATTGAAGATATTGAAGTTCCTAGGATCCGAGATGAAGTAATGGAAGAATACCATGATCCGTCGATCATCAAGAAAGATTTGTTTGTGGGATGTGGTCCCAAGACCAGATGGGAAGTCTGTTGTGACTTCCAAAGATCAAGCATGCTGTAGATGGTAGCATAGAAAAATACAAAGCAAGGATTGTAGCTCGTGGATTCTCTCAAAAAGAGAGAATAGAATATGAAGAGACTTTTGCACCTGTATCCAGATACACTTCCATTAGATTAGTACTTGCTCTAGCTGCAGTGATGAAATGGAAGATACACCAGATGGATGTCAAGACAGCTTTCTTGAATGGTGTAGTCGAGGAGGAAGTGTATGTGGAGCAGCCACTTGGTTTTGAGACACATGACAAGGAGTCATATGTGTGTAGGTTGAAGAAAGCCTTGTATGGCTTGAAGCAAGCTCCTAGGACATGGTATGGTAGGATAGACAGCTTTCTATCCAGTTTGGGATTTACCAAGAGTAAAGCAAATTCCAACCTTTACTAGAAGGTTGAGGAAGGAAATCCTGTGATACTACTGTAGTATGTAGATGACCTATTTGTAACAAGTGAGGATGGATTGATTGCCGATACCAAGAGGAAGCTTGCTGCCGAGTTTGAGATGAAAGACTTGGGGATGATGCACTATTTTCTAGGCATGGAGGTGTGGCAGAGTGTAGATGGAATCTTCCTTGGACAATGGAAGTATGCAGTAGAGATCCTGAAAAGGTTCGGAATGATGGACTGCAAGGCCACGACCACACCTATGGCATCGAACCTGAAGCTTCTATGTGATGCTTCATTTGATCCGGTTGATATCAGTGTGTATCGTCAGATGATTGGGTCCTTGATGTACCTAGAAAACACTAGACTAGATATTTGCTTTGCAGTGAACACATTGAGCCAGTTCCCGATGGATCTCAGAGGTGTTCACCTAGTTGCTGTAAAGCATATTCTGAGGTACCTGAAGGGTACAATTGATTATGGGCTCAAGTATGATGCAAATCAAAAGTTTAACCTGCAGGGTTATGTTGATTCAGATTGGGAAGGCAGTGCTGCAGATAGGAAGAGCACATCTGGATGCTACTTCAATATGGGATCAAGTGTGATCTCTTGGTTTAGCAGGAAGCAGTCCTGCGTAGAACTGAGTATAGCTGAGGCAGAGTATGTTGCAACTTGTTCGGCTAGTTGTGAGGAAGTATGGCTGAGGAAGCTACTGTCTGAGTTATTTGATCTCCCGTTGGATCCTACTGGTATCTTCTGTGACAACCAGAGTTGTGTGAAGCTGTCTGAGAACCCAGTGTTCCACGACAGGTCGAAACACATTGAGATCAAATATCACTATATTAGGGATATGGTGTAGAGAGGAGCCGTGAAGCGCCTGTATGTTGCGACGGATGAGCAGGTTGCATATGTGCTGACGAAACCACTAACCAAAGTGAAGTTTGAGTATTTCAGAGAGAGGCTTGGTGTTCTTCAGATTGACAACACTTCAAGGAAGAAGCAATGGACATATTTGTTGGAATCCATTCCAAGCATGGTGAGAGGAGGATCCTTCCCATGGCTGTGGATGTAAGCGTTGGATGATGAGCATCAGGACGATGCTCCAGTTACTGCTCTGTATATGCATCATGTTGGATGCTTGTTATGATCAGGTACATCATGTACTTATGTATGTATTAGGTGGATGCATTGTATCATCAGGTAGATCATGTACTTATGTATGTATCAAATGGATGCATTGTATGATCAGGTAGTTCATGTACTTATGTATGTATCAGGTGGATGCATTCTATGATCAGGTAGATCATGTATGATGATATGTATCAGGAAGATACTTTGTATGCATCAAATGGATATATTGGTGATCAGGATGATCACAGATGACGAGCTTCAGGATGTTGCTCCAGATGATATGCATCAGGTTGATGCTATGATGATGATCAGGTTGATCATGTGATGATGTATATCAGGATGATGTATGGTGAGTATCGGGTTGATACTCTGTGGTCGTGGACAGGTTGTGCAAGTAGCATAGAAAAGGTCCTTAAAAATATGGACAGGTAGAGTGGTGTGCTCGTAACATCCTCGGATGCTCTATTGAGATCCGAACAAGTAGAGCGGTGTGCTCGTAACATCCTAGGATGCTCTATCGATATCTAGACAGGTAGAGCGGTGTGCTCGTAACATCCTGTGATGCTTTGAGTAGGTTTTGCGAAAGTTCACATAGAAAAGATCCTTTAAAATCTAGACAGGTAGAGCGGTGTGCTCGTAACAGCCTGGGATGCTCTATCGAGATCCAGACAGGTAGAGCGGTGTGCTCATAATATCCTGGGATTCTCTGAGTAGGTCAACATGTAAAATAGCCTATGAGTTCCGATAGGTTGAGCAGTGAGCTCGTAATTAGTCCCGGGATGCTCTTTTGAGGTTTTGTTGAGGCACGTAATCAGTCCTGAGAATTCCACAGTATGGCTAGTGATGATGAAGACCTACAGGTGGTGGGCCTACATCCAATATGAAAAAAGACTGGCTCTATAGAACTTCCTATGACAAGTAGATTGGAGATTGATTGAGATAGTAGCAGCAGTGACGATGACGATGATTCGAGGACGATGATTCGCTGATGATGATCCATAGAAGAAGACTTGTGCTAGAAGACCTGTGTCGAGAAATACCTTCTTAGTTAAGAGGGAGTGTTGATGTAATTGTAAATGCGGAATGTATTTCACCTATGTATATTGTATTCCTATAGAGATGTTATTATTCCTCTATATGGAAGTGTTTGTATTCATATAGAGATGATATTATTCCTCTATACGGAAGTGTCGTCATTTATATTGTAAGTGTCATAACGTATACTTGATGGGTTATTAGACCACCTTGATGGGGTCATCCCTGTATGAGTCATGTGGGTAAAAGGGTTATTAGACCACCCTATTGGGGGTCAGCCTTGTCAGCATTATGTTATGTGGTTAAGTTAAGGCCGACCTAGTAAAGGTTATTAGGCAAGTCAAGTCAAGTATCAATAGAGTGCAGGAGGCACTCTATTTGATCATTCACTTTCTCACTCACACTCTCATTGGAGAGTGGCACACTTGTGGGAAAGGAGAAGATGCTGCTAGGAGGACTATCTCATGTACTTGGGTTGTATCATTGCTCTATCTATCTCTGAGGAAGTTGCGGGGTTTTTCACCTTCTTGGTTTTCTTCGATGAAACTCTATGTCTCTTGTGTGCTTGCATTATTTTGTCCATGATTGATATGCTGTAGATATGTTGTAGATATGTTGTACATGTGATTCTCTCAGTTAAGATCCTAGATCATATTGAAATTTCTAAAAAACTAACAAGTATATCGCACATAGAAAGAATGATGTCAGACCAGTTCAAATTTCAGAAGATGGGAAGTATCCATTGGTTATGTCGGAAATCACTATGGAAGTCGTGCAAGTAGGAGATATGATGGGGAGGGTGCCCTATCTAAGATACACATATCATGACCTAGTAGATAGAGAAAAATTCCCATAATTTGAGGCAACGAATTATTCAAGGAGGGTACTAGACGCAAAAGAAGGATCTCATGTGCTATAAATCCTAGAATGGGCGTTGGGACTTGAGAGATCTAGAATATTGGGTCTCCTAAAGCTTCCCCATTTTGGTCGAAGAGAGAAAACCACTGTCTGTGTCAAGAAATTGTTATTATGAGTGCATGGTGGCATTTTGTGGCTGGATAGGAGTATTTCCATTGACACGAACCTTATTGCTCGGATCACGGTTTTACCTACGCAAGGGGTGGATCTCGGGACATATTTTGGAGGCAAAAAGAAGGACCAAAAAGTAGCTTCTAGAATGAAAGAAAACTATGGCTTGGAGAAGAGAAATTGAGGCTATGAAGTATCCTCCATCGAAGACTTGGTAGTATGATTCACTACACAGATCCTTGCAAGCAGATTGTTGAGGAAATGTCGGCCAAATCAAGTGCCTTCTCTATCAATTGCATTGGCGAAGCAATGTTCCAAGGGAGTTCATATGAATTAGGATACATACCTGTTGAACAAATTCTTAAGTGATTGTTGCGATGCTCAAGACTCAAGTAACTCATGGTTATTATTGTTAATTACTTTAGTATCATGGGAAGAACTATAAGATTTGTAGTTTTCTAGACTACCACCTGGTTTCCCTGTAGCAGCTCGGTTTTCATCACTAGGAGTGAATAGAAACCAATATCATCAGCGAGAGACTAACACAGTCTTTTAAATATATAAGAAGTCGTTATATTTTAATACTAGAAAGGTTGCCAAGGTTGAACCTCGGGTGTTCGATTTATATAAGGATATTATTCATTTTAAGGCAACCTCACACCATATATACATTCGGGTTAGGAGGGACCCCAATAAGGAATGGTTACCAAAAAGATACAAGGTGATAAAGAAAGATATTGCTGAAACCACCCATGAATGGCTTGATGATTGGAAAGTACTCATCCCTCTCGAAGAACAATCTCCGACCGTGTCGGAGGAAGCAGACCTTGCAATGCAAACTGAAAAGGAAAATAATGGGCAGGGTCAGCAAGAAGAACAGATCAATGAAATAGAAGGTGAAGGACGGGCTGCTACAATAGATAAGGATCCAACACCTTCGCAGGACCAGGGAAGAGAATTTAGTGGGAATATCCTTACCTCCAAAATTATTTAATTGTTTGGAACTGGATGTGCAGGAAAGTATATATGGATTGAGTACTATAGACTTGCATTTGATAGAAGTACCAATGCATACTCTACCTACTATTCACTTGAGTATTGAAGATGAAATCAAAGCAAGAGAGGATCGAATCTACATCGTGATGATGAGGGAAGAGAGATAAAAAAAACTCACAGAACGTTACAAAGTACTTCAACAAGAGCACGATGCGGTAGTGGAACAAAGAGCATGATTGCAAAGAGCTATTGAAATAGTTTATAGTGAGGCACTGGAGATTGAGATGTTTGAGGCAATGCCACTAGAAAGTACAGCTTCAAACATCATCAATGCTATTAAGGGCTATAAGGATAAAATTTTGGATTTGGAATCCTAGTTGATACCAAGTACACCACAGGAGGTAAGGGATCAACAAAACAATGATACAAAGGCCTCCTTACTTGAAATCAAGCAATCTAAGGAAGAATGCGCCATGATGTTCAATGAGAGTGTGCAGGCTTGGGAAACACTTATGGATGATGAAGCATTGCAGGAAGCAACAAATAAATTGGAATATGTGTAGGTGAGATCTGCGAAGCTAAAAGAGATCGTAAAGACATTGCCACCCCATTAAAGGATGACCAAGGTGGTGGAAAATAAACTAGTTCAAATGGAAATGAATCAGTTATGAAAAGAGTGACAAAGTAGAAGTGATAAGTTGGAGGACTTGCAAAATGAATCATTTAGGGTCTCCAATATTAATAAGGCAGAGCTTACAGAAATTAAGAAAACAACTAAGTTAACTGAAGAGGAATTGGAGGATGGCCTAACTAGAAGGTAGTTATGGCCTTGGAAGAGCATGCTACAAAGGTCAAATAGACTGCTAATTCAGTAGTTAATACCTCTGGACAATTTCTCTTGCAGTGGAAAGCACCAGCGGAATAGACTTGAAGTGGCTTGGGACAAGCCATATGTGAGTGTTTGATCCAAGAGGATCTACGAGATCGATCAAAATGAAAGTCTTCAAATTGTGAACAGAATCTTACAGCTGCGTAGATCTCGACGATATATTTCTAGCAACATTCACTTGGCCTCAAATGGACTCTGCACATGAAAGATGTCATGTTCTGAACTTTCGACAAAACAAGTAAAATTTGGCAAAAGGGGTTGCCACGTGGCACCACTGTAAGGGTGACACATGGCATGTATGGCATTGACGTGGTAGGTTTTAGTCCAGTTGGAAGTATTGAGTTGGCAGGTGGTGTGGATCTGTAGTAGGATGACAAGTGGTAGGTTTATGGTGTATGTGTCATATACGTGGACCAATTGGAGGTCTCAACATGGCAGTCCGATTGGCCACAATTCATCTTTATTTGCCAAAAATTATGGCGGTAAAAGAAAACCGAAACCTTAACCTCCGCCAAATTATCCACACTATCTTACTGTCCCAGATTCCCATCGATGTTTCTTAACACTCTATGGTATTATCTACTATTTGAATTTGAATATTATATTTAGGGAAAAGGGTGGGGCTGAGGGCTTATCCCTCGACCCCATGTTGAAATGTACAACAAGCTCATAGAACTGGTGTCAAGGCTCTAACGAGTGTCAAGGCTGTTGGAAGTATTGAGTTGGCAGGTGGTGTGGATCTGTAGTAGGATGACAAGTGGTAGGTTTATGGTGTATGTGTCATATATGTGGACCAATTGGAGGTCTCAACATGGATTCCCATCGATGTTTCTTAACACTCTATGGTATTATCTACTATTTGAATTTGAATATTATATTTAGGGAAAAGGGTGGGGCTGAGGGCTTATCCCTCGACCCCATGTTGAAATGTACAACAAGCTCATAGAACTGGTGTCAAGGCTCTAACGAGTGTCAAGGCTGTTGGAAGTATTGAGTTGGCAGGTGGTGTGGATCTGTAGTAGGATGACAAGTGGTAGGTTTATGGTGTATGTGTCATATACGTGGACCAATTGGAGGTCTCAACATGGCAGTCCGATTGGCCACAATTCATCTTTATTTGCCAAAAATTATGGCGGTAAAAGAAAACCGAAACCTTAACCTCCGCCAAATTATCCACACTATCTTACTGTCCCGGATTCCCATCGATGTTTCTTAACACTCTATGGTATTATCTACTATTTGAATTTGAATATTATATTTAGGGAAAAGGGTGGGGCTGAGGGCTTATCCCTCGACCCCATGTTGAAATGTACAACAAGCTCATAGAACTGGTGTCAAGGCTCTAACGAGTGTCTATTTTTAAAAACCATATGACAACAAAAATAGCAACAAGAGGAGAGGTCCACGGGTTTGAACCCGTGACCTCCTCCCAACAATGCTAATGCATTCATCAATGCGCCAAGCGATGCGTTTGTTAAGGGATTTGTGAATATTTATTATTAACTTTGTTTGGGTCGGATTTAAATCCCCAAAAGGGGTGCGCCTCCATATGGACTCAATTCAACGAATTCACCATATAAAATGGTTTTATAACCATATATATCATTTAGTTTGGATTTTTTATTTATTTGTCATTTCCAAAAGTGTATTATATGGTGGATTAGAATATATTTTGGGATTGCCATATATTTTATTCATTTTTATTTGGATCAAATACAATGGAATTTGGGGATTGAAGTTATGAAACTTTAGCTATATAAATCAATGTATTTTGCTTTGAAAAGGCATTGAAGCTTTTAGAGGAGAGAATGTTAAGATGCCATTATGCCTTTGTAAAGGCTTTGTAAGCTTTTCTTATTTTTGTAAGAGGATTTTAGCCACTCTTGAGAGTTTTTGGAGAGTGAGAGGACTTCATTGTTGAAGCCTAAGTCTCTTTTGTAGTAGCTTGAAGGAAATTGCACTTATTGAAGACTAATAAGATCGGTCCTTATTGGAGCTGGACCCGGAGACGTAGTCCATCAAGGACAAACTCCGTTATCATAAGGTGTCCACATTCTTATGGTTTGCATCACTTGTTTATTCATGTTTTTAATTCTTTAATCCTTTTCATCGGCTTGATATTTGAAGCCCTCTTTATAAGTTCACTCTCTAAGCTTGCAAGTGATGAAGCAAAAATATAGTTGGCCACCCTCCGACTTGATGGAACTGATTTCATCTGGTGGGACAGAAAAACTCAAGAGGAACTTCTTACAAAAGGTAAAATTATTTCCTCATGGTATGAGTTTACCGCAGCATTGAAAAATCAGTTCTATCCATTGGGTTATATGCAGTAGGCTATTATGGACTTGCATAATTTCAGACAAGGTAAGGGTCATAACGTTCAAGAATTTAGAAGAAGGGAATTAGTACTTGGTATACCTCTCTATATTCAAGAAATGATTCTTAAATACATAGGAGGATTTTATCATTACTTAAGATATACAATTCTTATGTTCAATCCTACTAACCTGGATGAAGTGTGTGTTCAAGCCACACATATTGAATCTAAAGGGAAGAATACCTATGATAACGTTTCCTCACCTGAATCCAGTCATTTGAAATAAGGCAAGTTCAGAAGGACAACTACCATCAAGAAGGATGATGAGAGACCTGCTTATTCTCATTGTACAAAAAAGGGCCATGATGAGGATCATTGTTGGAAGTTGCACTCGAAATTGAAACCGAAGTGGGACAAGAATCAGAAAGAAAAAAAAGAAGGTTGTTGCTACCATTCAGGATCTTGGATCTGATTTGGGAGATGAATCAAGATCATGTTTATGAGTCTTCGAGGTAATAATTCTATTGCTAGTCGTTCATATGATTCTACTTCCAGTTTTGATGTAAGTCGCGATGAAAGGAAGAAGACAGAACTGTTCCATCTTCGAGTTATTTACCATCATACTAAGATTGATACTTTTGTATATAGTGGATCTCAAGTTAACTTAATCTCTGAAGACATTGTTAAGAAACCAGGGTTGTATACTAAACCACATCCAAAACCTTATCCATTAGGATGTGTTCATGAGAATGCTCGTTTACATGTGTCTAAGCAATGCAAGCTTCATTTTTCTATTACTGACAAATTTATGGATAAGGTATAATTGGATGTGATTCCACTCGATATATGCGGGATTGTGTTGCGTAGTCCATATATTTACGACAGGAAAGTAGTGTTCTACAGGGAGCATAACATATATAATCTCTTCAAGGATGTGATGGAGTTCATTGTAAGAGCTCACAAGATGAAACATGATTTGTTTGTGATTGCAATGGGGAAAATAAAGATATTGGTGAATGCAAGAAATTTTTTATCACTCATGTTTGTAAAGGATTGTGAACTTGAAAATGCATTCGTTAATACTAATTATGCATAGATGTTTCAGGGCATAGAACAAGTACAGCTTGGAGAAATGCATCAAGACAACATCAATGATAGCAAATAAGAACCTACTGTTGAAAGAAAGCTTCATAATGGTTTATTTTATTACACATGTTTTTTTCAATTTTGTGCTTGATTATGTCTCTATTCAGTTGTACTTGGATGGTAGTAGCAACATTAAACGCAGATTTATGTAGGGATGGTCCAATGTTTAAGTTTGTCAATAGTTTTATGGGTTTGTTCATCTTTAGGATTATGAGCCAGGTGATCATTACTCGAGCAGGGTGGATGAAGGATACAAGACAAATGGGGATAGATTTTACTCACTCTTCTTCTGAATTATTCATGCTTTCGGTGGTCCAAAATCTTCCTAATGGGGATTTTTTTATCCAGGAGGGTCTCCGAGTTGATCAAAATGAAAGTATTAAAATTGTGAACATAATCTTGCAGCTGTGTAGAGCTCAACGAGATCTTTACGGAAATTTTTGCTTCACCTCAAACGGACTCTGGACGTGAAAGATATCACGTTCTAAAATTTCAACAAAATAGTTAAAATTTGGCAAAAGGGGTTGCCACGTGGCACCACTGTAAGAGTGAAACGTGGCATGTATGGTGCTGATGTGGTCGATTGCAGTTCAATTGGAAGTACTGAGTTGGCAGGTGATGTGAACCTGTAGCAGGATGACAAGTGGAAGTTTTATAGTATATGTGGCATATACATGGACCAAATCGAAGGCTGCCATGTGGCAATCCAATTGGCCAGAATTAAGTTTTGTTTTCCAAAAATTATGGCGATCAAGGAAAATCGAAACCTTAACCTCCACCAAAGTCTCCACACTATCTTACTGTCCAGGAAAAGGGTGGGGCCGAGGGCTTATCCCTCGACCCCATGGTGAAATGTACAGCAAACTAATAGAACCGGCGTCAAGGCTCCAACGAGTGTCTATGTTTATAAACCATATGACAACCAAAATCGCAACATGAGGAGAGGTCTGCGGGTTTGAACCCGTGACCTCCTCCCAACAAGAGCCAATGCTTTCACCAATGCGCCAAGCGCTCCGTTTGTTAAAGGATTTGTGAATATTTATCATTAACTTTGTTTGGATCGGATTTAAATCCCCAAAAATGGGCGCACCTCCATATGGAGTCAATTCGACGAATTCACCATATAAAATGGTTCTATAACCATATATATCATTTAGTTTGGATTTTTTTTATTTGGCATTTCCAAAAGTGTATTATATGGTGGATTAGAATATATTTTGGGATTGCCATATATTTTATCCATTTCTATTTGGATCAAATAGGATGGAATTTGGGGATTGAAGTTATGAAACTTTGGCTATATAAATCAATGTATTTTGCTTTGAAAAGGTATTGAAGCTTTTAGACTCGCAGGGAAAAATTTAAGAACCCCCCCCTAAATTTCTATGTATAATAATTGGGCTAATCCCCATGATACAAAGGAAAATATGAAGGCTATTTTATCAATTAAATAATACGTATATATAATTTTTTGGCGAATGTCACACCAAATTATATAATCTTGTAAAATCTCGGTGAATCTTTTATTGAATTATAAAAGCTTGTAAAATCTTGGCGAATATTTCACTAAATTATAAAACCTTGTAAAGTCTTGGCGAATCTTTTATTAAATTATAAAACATTATGAAGACTTGGCAAAATTTTCAATAACGCATAGACCACATATAATAATAAAACAACATATTCATTAAACTATAATATCCTAGAGAAAGAGTCATTATCTAGTACTTATTGAATTAAGATAATTTTTATTTGATTTATTGCCTATTCACATAGGATTTCTTCAATCAATTCCATTATGATACAATTACAACAAACTAGGTTTGGCTAAAACCCATGTTTTTCCATTCTCCTAAGTAATCTAAAGATCAACCTACGAGTTGTTATTGCAATCACATAAAATACCATCAATAGAGTACTATGAAGTCTCAAACCCTTTGACCAATTCATATGCATCTAAACCCTCAAACCCTAGTCATTAAGCTAAAGAAGGGTGATAAAATTAAGAAAAATCCACGTGGAAGCTCAAAGAAGGGAGTAGAAAGTGTTGCACGCAACTTGGTCACTACCTTGTAGAATATAAATAATAATAATATTATAAATATATACAAAACAACACTAAACAATAATAAATTGATGTCTATATTGAAAAAATGTGGGGTTTTAAGCCAAATAACCAACTTCCAGATAATATTATGTATTCAAAAGTGAGGTGTAAAACAACCAAACATTATTAGTCATGCCAAAAATGGCACCATATTTGCAACACTTGTAAGTCCAAATATATGAGAGAGCATGCTTGCCACACAACTTCTTACATTAATACTATTTCCAAAATAGTGAAAAAATCTAAAGTGTTAAAGTTTCAAGATTTTCATTGTAACATAGTTTAAGAAACTCAACATTTAAAATGGACAATCCAAGTTTTACAGAGTTTGAAAAAACCAATTTACGTTGAATACTGTTTTCAAAATAAGAAAAATCCAATGGTATGTTGAATATTATCTTCAAAATAAGAATAAAAAACATTATATAAAAAAACCAAAATAAGAATAAAAACATTACATAAAAAAACCAAAAAATATAAAGGAAAAAATAGAGCAAAATTTTTAAAGCATTTTGAAAAAACCTAACTGTTGAAGAACCTAATTTACTTTTATATCATATTAAATATATATATATATATATATATATTCACTCAAAGTAGTAAGGTTTTTACCCAAAGTAGTAAGGTGCTTTACAACTATAGCTGTTATCACTTAAAAAAATTTATGTTAGTTTATAATTTATAAAATTAAAAATTAAAAAATTAAAAGTCAGTTTATGATTAAAAAATTTAAAATTAGCATAAATCCATTTTAAACCTAAATCTATTATGCTATTATTTTTTTTTCCAAATAAAAAATCGTATTTTATTGATCTTAAAGAGCAAAAATACATTCCACAGGTGTTGAGAATTTAGCATGATATTATCCAAAAACTGAGTACATTATCTCTGATTTTGTTAACTTGCTTACGTTAAAAAGATCTGTAAATGCTAATAGAAGCGCTGTATAACCTTTAGAAAACTTGGATTTAGATTCTAGTACATATTTAAAGAGATCAGGCTTATATCCTGAGTAGCCTGCCGATGAGTGATTATCTTGCCAATGCTTTCATCCAAAAGTAATCTAGCTTTAGAGAGAGTATCTGCATGTTTATTTTGGTCTCTATAGACATGAGAAAAGGTAACCTTTTTTAATAAAGAAACCTGTTGATCCACATTCCTGCCCAGATTCTGTAGAAAATGATTATTGAAGTTATTTACTTTGTTCATGTAATTTATCCAGATCTCTAAATCCCCGTAAACTTTAAGAAAATCCACCTTCTTCTCTGTAGCCAATATGAGTAGAGTGCATAGAGCTAGACCTTCTTCTTGATTATTAGAACCACTGCCACCATTAGCTTGGAAACAGTGAGTCTCAGTCTCTAATAGCTTCAGAACACCTCCCAAACCACAAACTCTATTGTTACAGGCTCCATCGAAGAAGCCCACAACATCCCCCTCATCAATATTCAATACTTTAGGCACTCTAACCTGATTTCTCCTCTCCAAGAAATAAAGGATATATAGAGAGAATCTGGCCCATCACAAAAAAAGTTGGGTTGGTGAATATCTTCGAAGACCGAAAAGTTTCTGGTCGTCCACACGTACCAGGGAACTAAGAAATCCAGGCATCTAAAACGTTTCATGTTGGAATCTGTAAACCATAGCTTCATGAAAAGCTCAAAAGTTCCACTTTCTTCCCTCTGTGGTAGCTGTAAATGCTTCCTTATGCCTACCCATACCTGTTGTATAAAAGGAAAACAAAGGAATAGGTGTTCAACATCCTCATCATCCTCTCTGCATAAAACACACCTACCACGTCTCTCAATATATCTACTTTTTAAACTATCCCAGCTAAGAATCTTCCCCTTAAGAATAAGCCAAATTAAAATTTTACTTTTGTTAGTTTCCCTTACTGACCAAATCTTCTTCCAGCACCAGGGGTCATCAATAAACCGGTTGCTCCATAGTGTTTTATAAGCTCCCTTAATTGAGAAAGTTCCTTCCTCCTCATAACCCTGCCACTGTAAGGCATCTATTATGCTATTATGTATGGAGATACTATGCATGGAGAGAAGTTTAGTTTTAAAAATTCATGCTAGTTTATAATTTATAAAAATAAAAATAAAATAATTAAAATTTCATAATTACAAAAAATTAAAATTAGCATAAATCTATTTTAAACCCAGATCTATTATGTATGGAGAGAAATTCTATTGCAAATTTTTTTTGCAGTCAGGGGATGGAATCTCTCTTATGTTGGATTTGAAATAATTTATACTGATTATTAAGGGAACATACACTAAAATGATTTTGAAACATCAAAATCCAAAAATAACAAATAACAATAGATCTTACACATTCAGATGACACAGGGCTCTTGTTCTACAAGCTATAATAGGCTGTTTTGTTTCCAAGTAGAATGAACCCTGATAAAACAACGTTTTCATGCATTTTTAGCTCCTTTAAGTTGCACTAGATAGTCGATTTAGAGCAAGGCATGTAGGAACAGATCCAACTTTATCAACCCAGCTTATAAGAAACGTGTCTACCTTTATCACACATGGCCACGGGCTGAGGTCACTGTTGTTTGTCAAAACGATGCATCTAGGTTTTAGGGATGGAGTGGCTTCCTTAAGGCCAACAAAGGCCATTGTTACAAATACAATGAAAAATTCTATCTCTTAATTACATTCTCTACAATCTATGTCTTTCTTTCTTTCTTTTTGTTTCCGTGTCTTTCTTTCTTTTTGTTTTTGTGTCTTTCTTTTTTTGTTTCAGTTGCGGTTGACGGGACCCATGGCAAGAGAGCTTTCTTTGAGAGATGTGAGTTAATATTAGTCAAAAATATTATATCCCACATAATGGATATAAGGGGTTTTCACATCGACGATGGGGAATTTGAGATGATGAGTGAATCCGGTTTCTAGTCCCAGCCTCAGCAAAGACCGAAATTCGAAAATGGACTCTTTGACCGAGTCCATATCAACAACATTTAGATGATAATTAGTTGCTAACATTGCCACAAATTTAGTATATAGTTATAGTTATACAATGGCAATGTCGAGCTTAAATTCATCCATAACTATGAGCTTAAAGTGATCCATAACTATGGATGAATTTGAAGTCAAGGAAATTGACATTCACAGATCAATTGCTAGTGCCCACGAGCCCCAGCCCTCAAACCACTAGGGTTTAGAAGGCACCACAATACCTGAGGAACTTAGTCGACTTACATTCAGGTTTGACACAAATCATGCTCTCATCACGGAACAAGGAAAAAGGTCCTCTTATGAGTATGCTCTCAGTTGTCGTACAAGCACAAAATGGGCTACCACAAGGCACATCTCACAAAATAAATATAATAATCAATGCTTGTTCTTGTTCTCATTTTTAGCTAGTCGGGGCCAAAGAGTTTCAAGCATCTTAAATGAGAAGGAATTTGGCAACCCCTCGTTTCAAGCATTTTAAATGAGAAGGCATTTGGAAACGCCTTGTTTCAAGCATTTTAAATGAGAAGACGTTTGGAAACCCCTCAAACCTTACTCCACATTATTGACAAATAAGAATAAAGATCCATCTTAAACCCGTATTTATCAAGCACCGAGAGAGGTCCAATCTTTTGAGGTGTGTTTGTTTTTTTAAATTTAAACTCAAGAAATTTGATCTCTCTTGATTGATAGATCCAGTTTAAGTTTTAAGTTTTTACTTTATAAATGTACATCAATTTTTTAATTACTTTTCATAATATTTTATTTTATGAGCCAACATGGATTTTTTTTAAATAATTTTATTTTATGAGCCGACATGAATTTTTTTAATTATTTTGTTAGGAACAAACGTTACAACATCTCCCCCATACTTGGTTGTAGAGAACCGAGACTCAACTTTAACACTTTAACACTTTACAATGCATAAATGGTTGTTTATGACCTTACACTAATAGGAAATGATGATTAAGGTGATTTTCCTATTGATTTACCCTCCAAACGTGCCCAAAATTCCATGTTGTCTGATAATTCAGTGCATAAGTAAAATATATGTGAAAGAATGTTGTTCAAAAGGTCATGGTTGTTTACTACCCAGAACTGCATTTTTAGGGTTGTTTTAGCCCTCAGATATGCTCATAACTTCGTAGACCTACAATATTACCTCCTACTATTGATTTAAGGTATTTAATGTACCCAAAATGGCTTAAAATGTCCCATCATTGGGGGTTTCAGGGTTGTTTCTTGCCCAGAATTGCAAGTGTCCAGGATCTCATTGCTGCTCATTAATTTTTTAGGATTGCAACATGCCTAGGATTTCCCTTTCTATGCACATACCTCATCAAAAGGTGCCTGAACTTGATTTTAGGACTATTATTATTCCCAAAACATCAAAAGATCAATGTTTGTATGCTGATATGTGCCTAGAACCACCTGTAAACTGCCCATATCTGAGAAAACACCTCTTTTGTTGTTAGAAAAATAGGATCATAGAGCAATAATAACAATAAACAAAAATGCAAATATAATCACACACACATTACAAGAGAGACATAGATATATTGTGGTTCACCCCAAGATGGGCTACGTCCACACTGAAGTTGCTAGTCCTTATTATTATATCATCCAGCAAAATGAATGGATACAACCTGCAGCACAACTGCTGCACTTCCTCTTCACTATTTCATAGTCTCTCTTTCTTGATCTCAGAGATCTTTACAATGCATAAAATCTAATACATTATTAACCCTATCCGTATTACAATGTCTTTCTTTTATAAGGGAAATACAATGGGAAAATACCATGGGCCTGCAAAATAGCTGGCGAAAACAACCTCTTTTTTTGGCCCCTGGACCCCCTTAGGGTCATGTCGGGATCATAACCAAACCTGGGGTATAGACATGGATGAATAATAATATCTCTGAATCTGGAGATTAGACTCCACAACCAACAATCTTCCACTTGGAGACTGATCACAACAACTCCACTGCTACTGGACTTGGACTTGGCAACTTTCTCCTCTTCACCTTCATGCTAGAAGGCCAATTGAAACCGAGTAGGAACTCAATTTCTCTCTGGTCACTACCTTTGTGAACATGTCTGCAGGATTTTTGCTAGTGTGTATCTTTTCTAGCTTCAACAGTTCATCTTCCAGAACAGAGCGTATGAAATGGTACTTGAGCTGTATATGTTTAGTCCTGGAATGGAATGCTAAGTTCTTTGCAAGATAAATGGCACTCTGGCTGTCACTATACAACCTGCTATCCTTCTGCTTCTTACCCAATTCCTCCATAAAGCTCTGCAACCAAATCATTTCTTTACTAGCCTCTGTAACAACAACATACTCTGCTTCTGTTGTTGAAAGTGCAACAACCTTCTGCAGTTTCGAAATCCAACTTACTGCTATTCCACCTATAGTAAACACATACCCTGTGGTGCTCCTCCTGCTATCCTTATCACCTGCCATATCTGCATCAACATATCCTTGTAGAACAGTGTTTGAACCTCCAAAACATAATTCCTGAGTGGTAGTACCTCTCAAATACCTGAGAATCCACTGTAATTCCTTCCAATGTTCTTTACCTGGATTGTTCATATATCTGCTCACAACTCCCACTGCTTGTGTAATATCTGGTCTTGTGCACACCATGGCATTCATCAAGATCCCAACTGTTGATTGATAGGAAATCTTGGACATGTAATCTGTCTCTTCCTGTGTCTTGGGACACATTTCCTTACTTAGATTGAAATGGTTGGCCAAAGGTGTACTTACTGGTTTTGCATTTTGCATTATGAACCTCTCCAACACCTTTTGTATGTACTCACTCTGAGACAATGTCAATTTGCGATTTTTTCTGTCTCTCGTTATTCTCATACCAAGGATTTGCTTTGCAGCACCCAAATCCTTCATCGCAAATGAATTAACTAGCTTCCTTTTGAGTACATTTATATCCTACATGTTAGACCCTACAACAAGCATGTCATCCACATACAATAACAAGATAATATATCTTTCATTGTCTAGCTTCTTGAAATAAACACAATGGTCAGAATGACATCTACTATAACCTTGTTCTGTCATAAACCTGTCAAATTTTAAATACCACTGCCTTGGAGCTTGCTTCAATCCATACAAGCTCTTTTTCAACCTACACACCAAATTCTCCTTACCTTTGACCTCATACCCTTGTGGCTGCTGCATATATATCTCTTCCTCCAAATCCCCATGGAGAAAGGTTTTTTTTACATCTAACTGTTCAAGATGAAAATCTTCTACCGCCACTAGACTTAAGATAGTCCTAATTGAAGTCATCTTAACAACAGGAGAAAATATTTCATCAAAATCAATACCTTTCTTCTGTGCAAACCCCTTTACAATAAGTTTGGCCTTGTACCCATTCTTACCTCCTTCTTCTTCCTTCAACCTGTAAATCCATTTGTTCTGCAATTCTGTTTTACCAGCAGGCAACTGAACCAGATCCCAAGTCTAGTTTCCTACCAATGAGTCCATCTCCTCACTCATGCCTTGCTCCCACTTCTTTCTAGTTTCCACCTGCATTGCTTCTTCATAACATTCTAGTTCAC
Source organism: Larix kaempferi (assembly GCA_027924585.1). NCBI lineage: Eukaryota > Viridiplantae > Streptophyta > Pinopsida > Pinales > Pinaceae > Larix > Larix kaempferi. Next base: position 603,458 of record BSBM01001910.1, read on the forward strand.
CAGCATCAGTCATCAACAAATAATACATTGAAGGAGAATATCATTCAGGGAGTTTACTTAACCTGGTAGATCTTCTTGTAGTTGCAGGAGTTTCAGGTACTTGTTGTTGTTCTTGATTTTTTGACACCTTTGGAACTTCATTTTCTTGAATTTCATCAAGTATTGTGTACTCTATGGTTTCCTTTTCCTGTTTCTTTTCCTACAACTGATATTTATACATGACCTTTTCATTGAATATCACATCTCTACTCCTAATGATTTTGTTATTTTCATAATCCCATAAGTGATAACCAAATTCATCAACCCCATATCCAATAAAGGTACATTTCTTGGATTTAGCTTCAAGCTTTGTTCTATTTTCTTTATCAATATGGACAAATGCTTCACAACCAAACATTCTCAGAAGTGAGTAGTTTACCTTTTTATCTGTCCATGCCTCCTCTGGAATACCACCATCCAAAACACTTGAAGGTCCTCTGTTTATTAAATAAACAACAGTATTTACAGCATCCGCCCAAAACTATAAGGGAAACCCTGCATGCAGTCTCATACACCTTGCACGCTCCATGATCGTTCTATTCATCCTTTCTGCCACACCATTTTCTTGTGGCATTCCTAGGACTGTCTTCTCTCTACGAATCCCATGGTATGAACAGTAACTATGAAACTCCTTGCTGCAGTACTCACCTCCATTATCAGATATGAGACACTTCAACCTTTTCCCTGTCTCATTCTCAACCAAAGCTTTCCACTTCTTAAAAGTAGCAAACACATCAAATTTCTGTCTAATGCAATAAACCCAAGTTTTCCTTGTTTCATCATCAATAAATGTAACATAATAATGAGAGCCACCAAGATATTGTATCTAAGCCGGTCCCCATACATCTGTATGCACTAGCTCTAAATTTTCATTCTTCTTCTGTTTCCCAACCCTGAGAAATCTGAATCTCTTCTGTTTTCCATAAACACGATTTTCACAGAATTCCAAACTTACCTACTTCAAATCTAGCAGCAACTTCCTTGAGTGGAGAATATGCATCCCCTTCTCACTCATGTGGCTAAGCCTATGATGCCACAATGCTGTATCTGTTACTGTGGAAACTAAAGAGATAGAATGGTCAGTATTATGAGGACATAAATACAACGTACCTATCCTGTCTCCTTTTGCTATCACCATTGATCCTTTAGTGATCTTCCACCACTTTTCTCCAAATGTAGATAGATAGCCACCATCTCCCAACTGTTATCGCCATTGATCTTTTCATAGCAGGAATATGCCTAACATCATTTAATAGCCAGTCAGTTCCATTCTTAAATTTTATCCATACCTTACCCATTCCAACAATTTTACATGGCTCATCATCACCCAATAAAACATGTTCAAAATCGCCAGGAACATACTCATGAAAATATTTCTTATGGGGTGTAACATGCCATGAAGATCCTGAATCTACTACCCAATAATCACTAGTATTATCTAATGCAAGAATCAAAGCATCTTGTAACACATCACCTGTTACATTTGCTTCCTGGGTAGTTTCCTTCTGTGCATCTTTTTTCTTCTTTAGAGATATGCAGTCTTTCTTTAGATGTCCTTTCTTTCCACAGTTCCAACACTCTATTTTTCCCAATTTGGACTTGAATGTGCCCTTTTAGACTTGCCACAATTACCTTGGCTCTTTCCTCTCTCCTTTTGTCTTCCCCTGCTCTCCATGGTCAACGCATTACATGATGTCTCATCTGTGATTTTTCTTCGCATTTCCTCGCTAAGAATAACACCAATAACCTCATCAAATTTCAAGGTGTTTGAACCAGAGATAGAGTTACTTATAGCCATGACCAAGCTATTCCAGCTTTCTGGCAATGAACACAAGATTGGAAGAGCCCTAACCCCATCATCAAAGTTCACACTTACAGAACTTAGTTGATTTGTAACCGTATTAAACTCATTTAAATGATCAGTAACAGATCCACCTTCAGACATCTTCATATTGAATAAACGCTTCATTAGAAATACCTTGTTGGAGGCCGAGGGTTTTTGATACAGCTTACCTAGTGCACTCATCAAACCCTCCATTGTCGTTTCGTTTGAGATATTGAAATCCACCGACGAAGCCAGGCTCAGCCGTGTTGTTCCTAGAGCCTTTCTGTCAAGAACCTCCCATTCTTCATCCTTCATGGCCACCGGCTGCTTTGCTCTTCCTCCCAACGGTAGGAATAGATCCTTCTGGTACAGATAGTTTAAACTTCTCAACCTTAAACTTTCCTTCTTCCGCCCTTGTTCCCACTTGAACCAGAAACCCTAGCTTCCTGCGGGTTTATCTTCCAAATAGACCTTTGGCTCTGATATCAATTGTTAGAAAAACAGGATCGCAGAGCAATAAAAATAAACAAAAATGAAAATATAATCACACACACATTATAAGAGAGACACAGATATATTGTGGTTCACCCCAAGATGGGCTACGTCCACACTGAAGTTGCCAATCCTTATTATTATACTGTCTAGCAAAATGAAGGGATACAACCTGCAGCACAACCGCTGCACTTCCTCTTCACTGTTTCACAGTCTCTCTTCTTTGATCTCAGAGATCTTTACAATGCATAAAACCTAATACATCATTAACCCTAGCCATATTACAATGTATTTATTTTATAAGGGAAATACAATGGGAAATACCATGGGTTACCCAAAACCATGGGCCCGCAAAACAACTAGCGAAAACAGCCCCAAAATTTTTTCTTGGGTGCTATGCCTTCGAACCCCCATTTTTTCGGGGGAGTTTCCCACGAACCCCCTTCTCGGGGGATCTGCCCCCAAACCCACTTTCTAGTCCCAAGACACCCTTAGGGTCGTGCCGAGATCATAACCAAACATGGGGTACGGACATGGCTGAATAATAATATCTCTGAATCTGGAGATCAGACTCCACAACCAACATTTGTCTCCCTTTGGTTGATATCTACAACCATTATTTTTAAACTTTCAACAGTTTTAAGTTTTCACTCACACAAATACACAATTTCGCATATCTATAATACACATAGTTACTAAATTGATGAAAATGCCTCATTTTAGTCCATTTTTAGAGCATCTACAAATGAAAAACAAGTTGTTTGTACAACATTGAACTAACTCTACATTTTGTGACAAAGAGAATAGGCCAGAGAATGAAGGAATTCAATTTCAACCTATATTGAACAACATCCACATATGGACTATTAATAGAGTCATATCTCTCGATATATTTTATATGGAGGAAACACCCTATACCTCTCTAACAAACCTAAAATATATAAATTAATAATATTAACAATGTAACAACAAAATAATAATAAATTAATATTAAATATTAATATTAATTTATTATTTAAACAATTATCAATAGTCATGACCTTTTGTCGAAAAGGTACATGACAGGCCTATAAAAGCCCCAAAACTATGTAACCATTATCATCCATCATATTATTCATCTTTTACTTTACTACAAGTCATTTATGGCTTTTTTATGTTACTTGTACTGGTTATTTACTTAGTAAGGAATTCTTGTTCCTTTAGTGGTATCAGAGCGTTGCCGATCCAGGCTTGTAGCCACCAATCTAGGACCTTATCCAAAACCAAGCCCGTGGGCCAAAGAAGTAAAAAAGGGAAAAAAAAAAGTGAGAAGAAGAAAAAGGAAAAAAAAAAGTAAAAGTAAAGTTTAGAAGTGAGTAGAAGTAAAAAGTGAAAGTAAGAAGTAAAACCGCACATGGTTTTAAGGTGCACGTGGTTTTGTGAGAAGTGGGTTTGGTTTTATTCCCTAACAACAAACCAAAAGTGAGATTTGAACTTGGGTGGGGAAGGTTACAATCATTCCTCCCAACCAACCATTTTACACCATTTTTTCAAAATAAAAATGGGATTTATACAATGTGAATCTATATTATGTGAAATAGCAAAGAAACAAAATTTGTATCTAGAAGAGAACAAAAAGGAGTTGTTCACGCCAATCCTAGAATTAAAAAATGAGAATGATCACAATTAGATATTGTTAAGGGAAAATGAATATTTCAAGAAGAAAGCTGACATAAATTTACTACAAAAAGATGAAGAGATCTCTCGTCTAAGAGATCATAATCAGAAATTACTTCTGCAAGTCAAGAAGGCAAAGGATAAAGCACAAGGTAATCAAAAGTTAGAAGAGGAGAATCGAGATCTTCAAAAAGAATTATCAGGCAAGGACGAAGAAATCTCTTCCTTAAAAAGGGTTAATCAAGAATTGCTAGAGCAAATAAAAATCTTAAAAGAAAGAGAACACATATGTCAAGACAATCAAAATGAAGTTGACAAGTCCAAGAAAGAACTCTTATGCTTAAAAAAACATAATCAAGACTTACTTATACAAGTTCTAAAGCTAAAGCATGATAAGAAATCTTTACACAAAGAGTTAGACTGAAAAGAATCATTAATCAACAAAATGATGACTCGTCCAATATAGAAGTCATCAGACGCTCAAAATCAAACACCAATAGAAGGAGCCAATACAGAGTCAATCAACGCTCAAGTTCAGAAGAATGCGTATAGTGACAAATCACTAACATCAGAAGAAGGTGGTTGCGAAGAACAATCACAAAAGGTTAAGATGCCTTATTGTCACCCAAATCATATGAGTCATTTTGACCAACAACAACGTCAAGAGAAAAATAAACAATACTATATTCACAAACAACCCGACTACAACATTAAGAAAGAAAACAGACAAAATCGACAACATGCATGGAAGCCTAAACTGAGAAGTTCTATCCGAATAGTCAATTATCAAATAGATCCAATGAAGATAGATTTTGGATGGATCACTCCCCAAAAGATGCAACACATAAGTTCGGGAATTCGGAAGTTATATCGTCTTGTTTCTTCAAGTGTCATAGTTACAAGCACCAAAGATCTTGAGAAGACATTACGAACAAGAATAAGAGTTAAAGAGAAGTCTTTTCCAAATTATGCTTTGAGGACAAAGCATTCTTAAGGGGAAGGCAATGTAACAAACCTAAAATATATAAATTAATAATATTAACAATGTAACAACAAAATAATAATAAATTAATATTAAATATTAATATTAATTTATTAATTAAACAATTATCAATAGTCATGACCTTTTGTCGAAAAGGTACATGACGGGCCTATAAAAGCCCTAAAACTATGTAACCATTATCATCCATCATATTATTCATATTTTACTTTACTACAAGTCATTTATGGCTTTTTTACATTACTTTTACTGGTTATTTACTTAGTAAGGAATTCTTGTTCCTTCAACCTCTCTTATTCCTCAACCTCTTCATCGGCTTGAGACACATAATAATAATACTTGGTTGGGCTCTAATGCACTAGGATGATCCTCTCAAGGAGGGATCTATACTCACAGGGATGACTACAAGTCAATGGGGGTTCCAATCAAGAAGAGAAGAGTTGTGCATATGCCTATTTAATCCATCTGGTATCTCTACGTCATTTAATATAAGAGATTATGTCTTCCCATATAACAAAAAAAAAAAATCTAGTCTCCACAATTTAATAGAAATATGATATGATGTTGGCATAGATACATGTTTAACCTAGTCTGTTATATCTCTCTAAGTGGCTATGCTTAAACCGGGTGTCTCCAGATCTCTCTCCATTACACTTGAACACTAGAATATATACTACATAGTGTTCATATATAATTGTAATAATTGGTAATCTAATTATTGACCTAAGACTATTGCCAGAGTTGCTAGGCTCAGAGCGGTTACTCTGGGTTGTATCTACTACTAGTGGTTCATCGAGATCACCATAGAGACTTACCCATGAAACCAGAGAGACTATATCTCTTTCATATATGATGTTTCCATCTATACTCGGACATGGGACTATGTCTGCAATTTTGATTATTTGCCAGTAATTTCAACCTCCATCAAGCTAACTTATAAATATAACATGTGTCTTCCGGAAATGCTCTTCATAACCATTGGATAGTCAGAAGGACCTGTGTGTCAACCTACTGTATACATTACATAGCTGGGAGAGAAAAAATGGGCTTTGTGGGTGGAAAAAAAATGTGTTTCACCCACGTGTAGCAACTATTATTTGACTAATAACACAAGGACCAAGCTATTCATAAAGTCTCATAATAAATTGGGCAATATGTGGGGTTACTGAAGCAGAATGAACAAACTAATACAATATATCTCATACTATATTGATTTCTAAAAATACTTTTCGTAGAGACTTAGATTCGCATGCAGGTTCTATAGATTGATTGAAAGAGCCCTGGTTCTTCAATTAGTTTTAAGAATTGGGACCCTGTTTATTGAAAGAGAGAGACCCAAATAAATGAAAATGCCCTGTCAAGTTACATTTGCTCTTTTTAATATTGACCTGGTTCAAAGAGCTTGAAATAGCTTGGTTGAAAGATAAGCCCTAAATATATATGATAGAACCCTGGCCTATACTTTGGAACAATATTGACGTATGATAAGAAACAACTATCTAATCAGTCTATGGGTTCTAAGTAACGCATATCCCAAGCAATATGGTTGGGTTAAGGGTTTTGGTCTGGCTTCCAGTGTGCGGTTCTTTTTTTTTGTCCATTCACGGTGTAGGGATGGCTGGGGGCTTAGGGAAGTAAGTTTGATAATGAAATTGTAAAAGGATCTCCAACACAGGTAGGTCATTTAGATATCTCTTTGCCTCAATCGCTTTGCGCCCCCCTTACATGCATAAATAAGTTTAGACTAGCATAAACCATTTAGGGAGAATTAACATCGACGGGATTCATAAGCAAACTAACTTCGATCATGCCTTTTGCTTGGAACAACTTGATTGCTTGCTCCAAAGACCCGAAATTCTGAGATCTGGCCAAGAAAACAAAAAATCCTTGATTGCTTGCTCCATAGTCCCGAAATCCTGAAATTTGAAAAACCCCAAAATATTTATAGCTATGATAAAAAGAAAAATCTAAAACAACATATATATAGGGCGATTTAAAACTGAAAATTGATTTCAATCCATAATATGTAGACGAAATTACCAAAAACCTGGATTTCCATGATCACTGAAGGGCGAATTTACCCTCAGCAACTGCCATTTCTATAAATTTGGGCAAATTAGAGCGATCGGGTTATTTTACTGGGCGATGGGAGCTTGAAATCATATCAAAGAGGGGCAAAATGGTTCAATTTAGTGTCCCCTTTATATATTTTATGGAGCTAATGTGCCATTTAGTAAAAATAAATACATAAAAATTGGGTTGATCAGAGTAAATGCTGGTTTAATTAAAAAATAGCCCACTAAAAAATTAAAACCCCTAAATTTAGCCCATGGGCTAAGATTAGACCCTAAAATTTTCCCTGTTTTAGAGGAGAGAATGGTAAGATGCCATTATGCCTTTGTAAAGGCTTTGTAAGCTTTGCTTATTTTTGTAAGAGTATTTTAGCTACTCTTGAGAGTTTTTGGAGAGTGAGAGGACTTCATTGTTGAAGCCTAAGTCTCTTTTGTAGCAGCTTGAAGGAAATTGCACTTTTTGAAGACTAATAAGATAGGTCCTTATTGGAGCTACACCCGGAGATGTAGACCATCAAGGATGAACTTTGTTATCATAAGGTGTCAACATTCTTATGGTTTGCATCACTTGTTTATTCATGTTTTCAATTCTTTAAGCCTTTTCATAAGCTTGATATTTGAAGCCTTCTTTATAAGTTCACTCTTTAAGATTGCAGGTGATGAAGCAAAAATCCAGTTGGCCACCCTCCGGCTTGGTGGAACTGCTTTCATATGGTGGGAGAGAAAAACTCAAGAGGAACTGCTTACAAAAGGTAAAATTATTTCCTCATGAAGTGACTTTACCGCAGCATTGAAAAACCAATTCTATCCATTGGGTTATATGCAGCAGGCTATGATGGACTGGCATAATTTCAGACAAGGTAAGGGTCATAACGTTCAAGAATACACACAAGAATTTAGAAGAAGGGAATTAGTACTTGGTATACCTCTCTATACTCAAGAAACACTTCTTAAATACATAGGAGGATTTCATCATTACTTAAGACATACAATTCTTATGTTCAATCCTACTAACCTGGATGAAGTGTGTGTTCAAGCCACACATATTCAATCTAAAGGGAAGAATACCTATGATAACGTTTCCTCACCTGAATCCAATCATTTGAAAGAAGGCAAGTTCAGAAGGACAACTACCATAAAAAAAAATGATGAGATACCTACCTATTCTCATTGTACAAAAAAGTGCCATGATGAGGATCACTATTGGAAGTTGCACCCGGAATTGAAACTGAAGTGGGATAAGAATCAGAAATGAAAAAACAAGGTTGTTGCTACCATTCAGGATCTTGGATCTGATTCAGGAGATGAATCCAAGATAATGTTTATGAGTCTTCGAGGTAATAATTCTATTGCTAGTTGTTCATATGCTTCTACTTCTAGTTTTGATGTAAGTCATGATGAAAGGAAGAAGACATAATTGTTCCATATTCGAGTTATTTACCATCATACTAAGATTGATACTCTTGTATATAGTGGATCTCAAGTTAACTTAATCTCTGAAGACATTGTTAAGAAACTAGGGTTGTATACTAAACCACATCCAAAACCTTATCCATTAGGATGTGTTGTAGAAATTTCTCCCTACGGATAGGTAGAAACTCTCTTAGGTTAAAGTAGACTTTAACTGACTCTAAACTAAGACAAAAAGATAACAAATGCTACCTTGAATTCCTAGATCTAAACAAAAATTTCAAGATTAAACTGCTGAAAGAAACGGAATAGATCTAACTGACCTTCAATTCAATTGCTCATCCTAATGGTCGCTCCAATTTCCAAGTCCTCGCGAATGAACCTGTGAGAATGAAACCAAGATACAAGCATATACGATTCTCTAGCAACTTGAAATATGAGTTAGAATCTAAATCTATAACAGATACAAATCATATAATTGAAACAAAATCAACACACGTGATTTGGGAAAAAAGACAAGTTATGTTTTATTACCAACTTGAAGTCACTTACAATGGTTGCTTGATATCGAAGCCAACTCCTAGCTCCAAGTGCTTTCCCCTCTAGCTATCTCCACAAAGATTCAAGATCATAAGTTTGATGTCTCCAAGAGTCCTCCCCTTTGCTCATGGAATGCCTCTCTCTTATAGTTTGTAGTAGGGTTAACCATCAAGAGATAAGAATGGATCTTGGGAATGTTTAGTGGATGAGGCCCACTAATCTGAGAAGGTGAGTTAGGATCGAATGAGGGATACCAATCCTAAAAAATCTCTCGAAGATCAAGATCCCACAAGCCATGGCAAAAAGGCTAAAAAGGGAGTACCACGCCTATTAAACTGAGCATAGCGCAATAGTACCGTGTGTCAGAGAAAGAGCATAGTGCGGTAGTGTGGACTACCGCACACTTAAGTTGGAGCAAGGCGCGGTAGTGTAGGTATATGAAGTCTCAGCTGGGTTGATTCTTGATAGGATAAGTTTGTCTTCAAGGATCATTCATCATTTTTCTCTTCTGGGTATTTTAAGTAGTAGGGGAAGTGTCGTCAACTATTTTTTATGGTGAAGATGTGACACTGTGAAATATGGAGGTATAACAGATGCCCCCTAAAGTGTGAGGTCAGAAGGGACTGATGGCTGAAAGACTTTACAAATACTATGCGGAGATAGCATCGAGGAGAGCAACAAGGAGCTAAAACAAAAACAAAATGTCAGATATACCATCGAGGCAGGCATCCCCATGCTCGGAAACAATTGACTCAAAGCATGCTTTCCGACCAATACATTGCAGATCCATGAGTACTGAGATGATATAGACTGTAGACAAATCACAGGTACTATGAACAAGCGTAGATCCATGAGATAGTAATGACACAGCCACAACCAATACAAAAGTGGATCTGTGTGATAATATAAAGGACATCTCCATCGCAACCTGGACGCAATCAAGATACAGAGGTGTGCCCAGGGTCTTCTTTTCAATCGCAAATGATACGAATCTAGCCATGTGATTACAAGGTGTTGAAGTCGAACATGGTAGAAACCATTCGATTACCAGTCAATGATGTGAACCGTTAACAAATGCAAGGGAAATCACCAATGATGACGATGATCCCCAAGGTATATGTAGTACATCTCAACGAAATGCGAATGAATGGGTTGATGTCGAGCATTCGAGAGATCGTTCGATCAGAGGTCAATGATGTAAACCTACTATCGAACACGAGGACACCTGCCATTGAGGCATGCAGGTACTAAGGTACTAATGGTTGATTCCTAAGTCCAATTCCCAGATAGTGATTTGGCATCGACGGGAATAGACTCGTTGAAGGTGGGCCATAATAATTCCCACATCATCGACACGAAATCAGAACGAAAAGATAGTATAGGACGGTAGAACATGTACTAACACAACAGAGGTCTGACACAATGAATGACTCTAAACAATACAACCCTTTGAACATATAATGGCATGTAAAAGGACTTGGCAGCAGGGATTATTGATAGCAGAGAATAGACACCGAACGAGTAGGCTCATGGCCAAAGAGACAACTCAAGATGATGACCATAACTCAGCGAAAATAGATACCCAAAATAGACAAGGGACAAACGCATGCCATGTTCAAAGGTGACGATTGACAAGCTGCCAAAATAAACTCGACTTGTTTCCCATATTCCCCCGACATGATAGACGAGTACCTCTTTGTTTTTTTTCGAGCTTGAAGAGGATAACAGATGCTCGGTATAGCTCATATCATAGATGAGTCCAATCTCACATGTTTTACGAACCTGAGAAAGGAGGGGTTCGTCCCAAAGTGGGTCCTTCGATGTCAAATTTTAACGAGTCCAAGGAAGGAAAACTCGGTATTTTTTCACATTTAGAGAGCCTGAAAAACTTAAAGAAGGCCCTAAACTATACTTTTTCATAAATTTAGTCCCTCGATCCCGAAAAAGTGTAAAAAAATTCTCGAGAGAACTCTCCCAGCCAAAAATTGACCGAGGTATACCTTTCTCGTAAATAGTCTAGACGGGCCGAAAAAGGGGTAACCTATCACCGAATAGACGACCATTCAAATACTTTTACAAGTGTGAAAGAGTCAAGATCACTTGGAAATCTTTTCAATTTTAGGGAGTCTGAAAAGAGCTTAACTATGGACTCCAATGGTCTTTTTCGTAATTTTTAATTATTCTGGTCCGAAAAAAGAATAAAATACAACCAAGATAATACTTTCCTCATCGTTTAACAAGCATGAGTAAAGCTGACTAATCTCGACACCATTTACTTAAGTTTGACAAGCACGACACGAGTGTAAAAGCGCTTGGAATATTTTTAAAGTTTTAATCCAAAGCACGAAAAAGATAAAGTAGGCTCAAAATGAAGGTAAAAAAATAAATGAATGCCAGTGTGAACATTTTTTAAAGGAGACCCTGTCAACAAATGCTCATGGAACCAGATATTAGTAATGTGAAATGGGTTTTAATTTAACCAGATAAAATAATGAGTAAAAAAAAAGTTATATAAGGAGTAGGTAAATATGGAAAGTTACCATTTCATTTGTACATTTGCCAAAAGAGGAGATTTTACCCATTGAGGAGCAAAAAATTCAAGAGTTCATATTTGGAGATCCGGAGCACTGTTTCAAGAACCGTCTATGCCAGGTAAGAGCTTTCAAGCCCCTCTTTCATTTCATAGATAAATAACTTGATTTCAGTAAGTAGAAGTTAATTTTTGGGAAGGCCCTAATGGGAAAATTTTGCTATCCACAGTACCGCGGAGGAGCCGTATCGGGAAACGCAATACTGTGTAACAGTACCACTCTGTAGGGTTGAACAGTGGTGCGATACTGTGCAGTACCACGCAGGTGCACTTCTCCCGGGCGCGATAGTGGCGATTTTTAAGATGAAAAAATTAGTTTTTCTCAAATTTTTAGCTGAGATCAAGTTGTTAAATGATTAATGGATGTTTCCTATGACCTTTTGCAAGTGTCTGCTACTTGTTTGGAGCAAAATGGTCCATTGGAAAGAAAGAGAGCATGAAGCAGATGATTTGTTGGCCAAGGATGACCAAGAGACCTTGACTGCATTGCGGGAATGTGGTTTGTTGAAATTCTTCAAGACCAAAGGTATCCGTAAGCAGGAAAAACTTCTCACCCACATTATTCAAATGTGGGACCCCGACAGTCAAGCTTTCCGAGTGGGAGAACACACCCTCGAGATTGAACTCGAGGACATTTATTTCCTCACGGGCCTCTCAAAAAGAGGAGCCCGGGTGAGTTTTACTGGGTTCACAGCCTCGGAGGCAAGCACTGATGCTTTAATTGCTCATTATTGCCGTCAAGGTTCGGGGAAGAAAAGAGGCAAGGTGGTCATTAAGGACATTGTAGAACTTCCTTTAAAAACCATGTTGTTCACCATCACACGTGCAGCAGGGAGTACAGGTCCCCATCAGGTGTCCCGTACACAGATGAATCTTGCAGTGGATTGCATGCCAGGAACAGTATTCAACTGGTGTGAGGCAGTATTGACCAACCTCAAAGAGCAAGTGAACAAGTGCAGGCTTGGAGAGAACTCTCAATTTGGGTATGAGAGCATCTTAGTCACCTTCTTCTTGGCGAGGGTGCCATTGTTGCACCCACAGCTGGCCATGCCCCCCCGTCCACCCACTGAGCCATGGATGGCTCAATGGAGTGAGTACGTAGGACGACTTGGAGGGCCGCAGCGTTTGGAGTTCAGTGAGGATTTCTTCTCGTGGCTCGAGGAACAGATTGTGATGATCGATGACTACCCCTATGCAGGGGTGGACTTCCGCAAGGACATAGACTTGGCACTGCCGGAGGATGAGGATTGGGACAATTCAGGTATGACCTTCATAAATGTTTTTTTTTTTTTTGAATATATAATTTTTATTGTTTTTTAGAATGTGTAAAAGACTTTAATATATATACGTGTGCATGTCGCAGATCGTGGACCACAGAGACCGGTAGTTGACTCGTCGTTACGCCGAGGTGGTGTTGATCATCGAGCTGCTCCAGATGAGGAAGAAAATGAGGATGAGGCGGGAGGGGTCCAGGAGATAGAGAGGAATCTTCAGGGTTTAACTCATGGTTTCCCCGTTATGAGGATGGACGACATCCCTTTGCATATCCAGTGGCATACCATAGGTGTGCCTAGGCATATTGGCCGACTCCTCCGTAGGGTGGCTCGGGCTATAGTGTGTTATCACCAGCAGCGTGAGGAATCTGAGGAGGAACATGATAGATTTCCTAGATCTCCTTAGATGGTAGCTTTTATCTTTTTGCGGCCTGTATATGATATGTAGGCTTTGAGAGCCAAATTTTTGTATGGGACTAGGTCCCAAATTTTGTCTTTAAAACACAAACTTTATGTATTTGAAAAAACACTTTTATATATAGTGATATATATATGGACCTACTTTTATGACCTATTTATTTACAATGACTTGTGTGTTTATTTTATGATGTGTTTTTAAGTATGGGCAAGATGCCAATCCAAAATGTAATTAGCTAATGAATCAGCTATACAATTGAATTCCCTTGGTATGTGTTGATATGAAATAAAATTAAAAGATCGTTCCAAGAGGCGTACCCTTCGAAATAAATGAAGTAGGATAGGATCGCAAATTGTGTAAACACGATTCAGATGAGAAACCACGAGTTGGGAGTCTAAAAAGACTGATAGGGATTCAATTCCAAGGGAAGCAACCTCCGTCAAGAGTCCGATGACTGCATGGACCTCTACGATATTGTTGGTTGCATGACCCAAAAAATTGGCTCCTAAGGATAGCAAATCGCTAGTGGGAAAATAGATTACCCATGCTGCAGAAGCGAGATTCCGGGTATGTCGGCTTGCACCATCGATGAATCCGAAGTAGGCAAACATATGCGCATAAAAGCACAAGTCAAGGTAAGAATGGATACATGAGGTCCATGTGTGCACACTAAAAAAGATAAGTGAAAAAAATCTAGGTACATTATGTACAAAGAGTATCTCACACAGGATAACCCTATGCGTAGAAGCGTTTGAGGTACAGCCCATTGCGGGGCCGTGCCAATGGTGTGCCATCACAATCGACGAGTTCATAGGCTCCTTTATCCAAGACACGTTTTACAACAAAGATACCGTACCACATAGATTCTAGCTTTACTTTTCCAAGTTTATCATGTATTTGATCATATGTGAGTATGAGGTCACCTTCATTGAAAACCCGAGGTTGAATGGATTTGTCATACTGTGCTTTGACGCATTTTTTATGACCTTCATTGGCTAAAGCAGCGTCGCGGCGGGTTTCATCTAGCTTGGCTAGGTATAGAAACTGTTCCTCTTCGGAAGTGGTGTGGGGAAGTAGCTCTATGGCTATCTTAAGTGATGGAATTTCACATTCAATTGGTAAAATGGCTTCCAGGCCATACACCAGTTGGAATGGTGTAAACCCAGTAGAACTTTTTACTGAGGTTCGGTATGCCCATAATGCTAAAAACAGAGCTGAGTGCCAGTTGGACTTATGAGTACCCACAATACGCTGAATCATTCATTTCAGAACTTTGTTAATGGCTTCAACTTGGCCATTAGCCTGTGGGTAGTATGGGGTTGAGTTTTCATGGCGAAAACCCAACTTGGCACTCAGTTCCTCAATCATATGGTTCCTGAAGTGGGAGTCATGATCGGTCACAATGGATTGTGGGACACCAAATCTAGCTATAATGTGATTGAATATGAATTGTGCTGTTGTTTTGTCATCCTTAGCATAAGTAGGCATCGCTTCAGCCCATTTTGTGAAATAGTCAACAGCTACTATGACATAGCTATGCCCCCCAGCTAAAGTGGGCTTACAGTGCATGAAATCTATGCCCCATTTGGAAAAGGGGCCGATGGAAATAATAGGATGGAGTGGAGTAGGATGCGAGCGTGTCTTATTATGAAAGAATTAACAGGGTGGACATTTCTTAACCGTTTCAATGCAGTCTTTGAAAATCAAGGGCCAGAAATATCCTGCTCGCAGTATCTTCTAGGCTGTAGCCATCCCAGAGAGATGACCACCACATGCTCCAGTGTGGTAGTCATTAAGAATGCGTTATGCTTCATCTAAAGTCAAACAGCGTCGAAGAACAATGTTGACACCACATCGATAAAGGGTATCGTTGACTATGAGGTAGTACTTGGCGTGATGTCGGATACGTCGACGTTCATCGCGAGTGAGGTCGAGGCGGAAACGTTGGGTTTGGAGATATAATAAAATATCCCCGTACCATGGATCAGACATGCTAATGAGGAACAACGATTCATCAGGAAGAGAATCGATGGGCTTGGATTGCTCGGTAGCACGGGGCAAGTTACAAATCAACTCAGCAAAGACCAAAGACTTCTTGGACTTGGCTTTGGCAAATTCCAAGTCAAACTCTTGTAGGATGACGATCCAACGAGAATATTTTCCCCCAAGCACTTGACGTACGAGGATATAATACATTGGATTGAAATCTGCTATAACAGTGGTCCGACGGAGTAAAATGTAATGACGGAACTTCTGGACAGCGAAAACTGTTGCCAGAGCCAGTTTTTCAACATGTGAATAACGAGTTTCGGAGTCGAGAAGACTCTTACTAAGATAGTATACCACATGTTCTATGCCGTTATGGTATTCCTGGACTAGCACCATACCGATGGTGGAAATTGAAGCTGCAAGATAAAGAATGTAATCCCGTGTGTAATTGGGGGGTTGAATCACAGGATCTTTAGTTAAGGCCGCCTTTAGATTATCAAAGGAACGTTGGGCTTCGTCGTCCCAGATGAAGGGAGTGTTCTTCTTGTGAAGCCTCATATAGCCTTTTGTTATCTCGGAAAGATTACAAATGAAACGGTGTAGAAAGTTTGCATGCCCTTGCAAACTTTGAAGTTCTGGGATGTTCGTGGGGGAAGGCAGGGCTAAGATAGCTTCTACCTTTGAAGGATCTAAGCGTATCCCGCTTTTGGAGATTATGAATCCCAAATTTTTTTTGGCTTCCACGCAAAAGACAGACTTATGTGGATTCAAACGGATCTTGTAGCGATGACACCTCTCGAAAATGGCACCTAAGTGATCAGGATGGTCATCCCAGGTCTGAGAATGAGAGGGAAGATCATCAAGATATGGTTCTACAATATGTTTGATATCGTGAAATGCGTACGACATCACCCGTTGGAAAGTCGCCCCAGCATTTTTAAGGCCAAAAGGTAACTTTCGATATGCAAAAATCCCCCAAGGGCAGATAAAGGTTGTTTTATGTTGGTCGGCTGGGAGGACATCGATTTGATTATACCCAGAATAGACATCCATAAATGAAAAGATGACACTCCTGGCGCAGTTATCGATGATCTGGTCGATGAACGGAGTTGGGTAGTTGTCCTTTGGACAAACTTTGTTCAAGTCGCGGTAATCGACACAGACTCTAATCATTCCCTGTTTCTTGGCTACGGGAATGATGTTAGATACCCATTATGTCAATGGGACAGGATAGATAAAACTAGCACGCAAAAGTTTTTCAACTTCTGCTTTAATAGCGGCTGCCTTACGAGGATGGATGGGTCGGAGTTTCTGCCGAACAGGTCGGGTGCCAAGGAAGGTTGGAATTTCATGGACCACAATCGAGGGATCTATTCCTGGAATTTCTTCATAACTCCAAGCAAAAACATCACAGAAGGTTTTAAAGTAGGCAATGTAGAACTCCATTTCGAGGGGAGTGCATGTTTTTCCAATATGAATGTTTTCCACGATACCAGGGTTCACTGAAATGTCTATGGGAGTGGTTTCCATAAGGTTAGCCAAGTTTCCTTCGGAAAATATTTCATCGAGGGAAGTGGGAAACTTGGTTTGAACCAATCCAAGTGAAGGGATGGATTTTGTATTGGGCTAAAGCATCTGAATAGTGGGGAATGAAGATCGATGATGAAAATATCCCCATGGTGGCTCATCACCACACATAACCTCCATAATTGATTCGTCAGTGGGAAAAATCAAAGTGAGAGGATCGATAAGTGGTGGGGATGAATGAGTCTCAGACGAGAGCTGTTCCACGGTGTGATGGGTAAGACAATTAACCCAATCGGTGGCTGACTGGATCGATTCATACGCTGCAAGGTTTCTATTCAAAGGCATGGAGTTGCCGTAGTTTTCAATCTCAGTGGGACTCGGAATCACCCATGAATCATTGGAAGGGGTGACATTTGATGAAATCATGTTGACTGGTTGAACATGGGGCCCTAGCTCTGGGAAAAATCCAGTAAGGGAAGAATCCTTCATAATACCAATGCCAACGTCTTGGAACTGGTAACGAGGCTGATCCAATAACGAGACGGTGTTGACGGCGTTTGGATGAGAGTCTGGGATACAGTAATCAAGTTGATCTATGGTGACAATTTTCCCTTCACGAGGAAATTACACAATTCGGAAGACAGTAGATGCTAGGGCGTTCATGGCGTAAAACCAGTTCCGATCAAGTAGAAGATTGTAATCCAATGGTGCATCCATGATTTCGATGTGTACGGATACTGTTTTTCCCCCCAGTTCAACACCAATTGCAGGAATGAGTCCATAAGGTTGAAAATCGTGTCCGTCAAATGCCCTAAGAGTGGTGGGAGAAGTCATGACTTCGGGTGAGCCTAAGGCTCTCTAACAATTCAAAGACATGATCGACGTGAAGGCACCTTCATCTAAAACAGTGCGATGGATGCTATTTCCACAGATTTTTGTATGAACCTGGAAGGATAACTGGTGAGAAAGCCGACATTTGGCATACTCCAAGTTAAACATAATAGTGTTTGAAGTATCTGGGTCCATTGTCCCCAGTGGAGTTTCCATTCTTTGTTGTAGAAATTTCTCCCTATGGATAGGTAGAAACTCTCTTAGGTTAAAGTAGACTTTAACTGACTCTAAACTAAGACAAAAAGATAACAAATGCTACCTTGAATTCCTAGATCTAAACAAACATTTCAAGATTAAACTGCTGAAAGAAATGGAAGAGATCTAACTGACCTTCAATTCAATTGCTCGTCCTAATGGTCGCTCCAATTTCCAAGTCCTCACGAATGAACCTGTCAGAATGAAACCAAGATACAAGCATATACAATTCTCTAGCAACTTGAAATATGAGTTAGAATCTAAATCTATAACAGATACAAATCATATAATTGAAACAAAATCAACACACATGATTTGGGAAACAAGACAAGTTATGTTTTATTACCAACTTGAAGTCACTTACAATGGTTTCTTGATATCCAAGTCAAATCCTAGCTCCAAGTGCTTTCTCCTCTAGCTATCTCCACAAAGATTCAAGATCATAAGTTTGATGTCTCCAAGAGTCCTCCCCTTTGCTCATGGAATGCCTCTCTCTTATAGTGTGTAGTAGGGTTAACCATCAAGAGAGAAGAATGGATCTTGGGAATGTTTAGTGGATCAAGCCCACTAATCTAAGAAGGTGAGTTAGGATTGAATGAGGGATACCAATCCTAAAAAATCTCTCGAAGATTAAGATCCCACAAGCCATGGCAAAAAGGCTAAAAAGGGAGTACTGCGCCTCTTAAACTAAGCATAGCGCAATAATACCACGTGTCAGAGAAAGAGCATAGCGCGGTAGTGTGGACTACCATGCACCTAAGCTGGAGCAAGGTGCGGTAGTGTAGGTATATGAAGTCTCAACTGGGTTGATTCTTGACAGGATAAGTTTTTCTTCAAGGATCATTCATCATTTTTCACTTCTGGGTGTTTTAAGCAGTAGGGGAAGTGTCGTCAACTATTTTTTATGGTGAAGATGTGACACAGTGAAATATGGAGGTATAACAGGATGTGTTCATGAGAATGCTTGTTTACATGTATCTAAGCAATGCAAGCTTCGTTTTGCTATTAATGACAAATTTAAGGATGAGGTATAATTAGATGTGATTCCACTCAATATATGCGGGATTGTGTTGCGTAGTCCATATATTTAGGACAAGAAAGCAGTGTTCTACAGGGAGCATAATATATATCATCTCTTCAAGGATGGGATGGAGTTCATTGTAAGAGCTCACAAGATGAAACATGATTTGTCTGTGATTGCAACGAGGAAAATAAAGATATTGGTGAATGTGAGAAATTTTTTATCACTCATGTCTATAAAGGATTGTGAACTTGAAATGCATTGGTTAATACTAATTATGCATAGATTTTTCAGGGCATAGAACAAGTACAGCTTGGAGAAATGCGGCAAGACAACATCAATGACAGCAAATAAGAACCTATTGTTGAAAGAAAGCTTCATAATGGTTTATTTTACTACGCATATGTTTTTTCAATTTTGTGCTTGATTATGTTTCTATTCAGTTGTACTTGGATGGTAGTAGCAACATTAAATGCAGATTTATGTAGGGATGGTCCAATGTTTAAGTTTGTCAATAGTTTTATGGGTTTGTTCATCTCTACGATTATGATCCAGGTGATCATTACTCGAGCAAGGTTGATGAAGGATATAAGACAAGTGGGGATAGATTTTACTCACTCTTCTTCTAAATTATTCATGCTTTTGGTGGTCCAAAATCTTCCTAGTGGGGATTTTTGATCCAGGAGGATCTCTGAGTCGATCAAAATGAAAGTATTAAAATTGCGAATAGAATCTTGCAGCTGTGTAGAGCTCGACGATATATTTCCGAAAATGTTTGCTTCACCTCAAATGGACTTTGGACGTGAAAGATATCACATTCTGAAATTTCGACAAAATAGGTAAAATTTGGCAAACGGAGATGCCACGTGGCACCACTATAAGGGTGAAACATGGCATGTATGGCATTGATGTGGTAGGTTACAGTTCAGTTGGAAGCACTGAGTTGGTAGGTGATGTGAACCTGTAGCAGGATGACAAGTGGTAGTTTTATGGTATATGTGGCATATACGTGGACCAATCGAAGGCCGCTATGTGGCAGTCCGATTGGCCACAATTCAGTTTTGTTTTCCAAAAATTATGGCGATTAGTCACGGAGAATCGAACCCCTAACCTATACCTCCGCCAAAGTCTCCACACTATCCACTTGCCCAGGATTCCCACCAATGTTTTTAACACTGTATGGTCTTATCTACTATTTGAATTTGAATACAATATATTTCAAAAAAAGGGAGGGACCGAGGGATTAACCCTCGACCCCATGCTGAAATGTACAATGAACTCATAGAACTGACGGCAATGCTCCAACAAGTGTCTATGTTTAAAAACTATATTCCAACCGAACTCGCAATAGGAGGAAAGGTCTATAGGATTGAACCCATGACCTCCTCCCAACAGCGCCAATACTTTCACCAACTCGCCAAGCACTCCGTTAAGGGATTTGTGAATATTTATTATTAAGTTTGTTTGGGTCGGATTTAAATCCCCAAAAGGGGTGCGCCTCCATATGGACTCAATTCAACGAATTCACCATATAAAATGGTTTTATAACCATATATATCATTTAGTTTGGATTTGTTTTATATTTGGCATTTCCAAAAGTGCATTATATGGTGGATTAGCATATATTTTTGGATTGCCATATATTTTATCCATTTTTATTTGGATCAAATCCCATGGAATTTGGGGATTGAAGTTATGAAACTTTGGCTATATAAATCAATGTATTTTTTCTTTGAAAAGGCATTGAAGCGTTTGGAGGAGAGAATGGTAAGATGACATTATTCCTTTGTAAAGGCTTTGTAATCTTTGCTTATTTTTGTAAGAGGCTTTTAGCCACTCTTGAGAGTTTTTGGAGAGTGAGAGGAGTTCATTGTTGAAGTCTAAGTCTCTTTTGAAGCAGCTTGAAGGAAATTGTACATTTTGAAGACTAATAAGATCGGTCCTCATTGGAGCTGGACCCAGAGACATAGTCCATCAAGGACGAACTCCGTTATCATACAGTGTCCACATTATTATGGTTTGCATCACTTGTTCATTTATATTTTTCTTCAATTATTTTTAAGCCTTTGATAAGCTTATTATTTAAAGTCCTTTTACAAGTTAACTTGTTTAAGAATTCACATGCAAATTCGAGTGTTAGTAGATCCTATCATTTTTGGATCAGTGTTGGGGGCCTGTTGGGCCACGTAAAGTTTTGTGGTAAATTTTTGCGCAATTTTGGTGTGAAAAGGGCCAAGATCAAGTGGTATGATGAAGAGGAGTCAACTCCGACGAAGTGGCTAATATTCCATGAAATTGGACATATTGAATATGTAAAGGGTGAATTTGAGTAAGTTAGTTAGGAATTTTTTGCACTTACATTTATGAGTGAGTGGTTGAGTAGTGGAGTAGTGGGAGCGGGGAAGGTTGTGTGCGCCCTATACATATGTAAAGGGGTGGTATTTTTTAGGTTGTTAGTGAGTTAGTTAGCTAGTTAATGTCCAATCATTTGGAGAACTTTGTTTTGGTGTTGATAAGAGTTGCATGATCTATAGGCCATGTGCGCAAATCTGTTGTAAAAGAAGGGTAAATATGTAAATCAATTAAAAACATGAAGTTCTTATTTTGAATGAAACTCATGAATAAATAAAGCACTTCCATGGTTTTCTCTTGTTTGGGTTTCCATGTTACCTCTGGTGTCTAATGTGTATGTTTCCTGTGATGTGTTGTGTTTATTGTTATATGCTACACATTGCTTAATAATCGATGATTCATGTATATGAATGATATGTGAATGAATATATGCTAAAGTAATTAAGATCTTATATGTATGCATTTTTGTGAATTGTTAGGTAAGAAATTTTTTGAGGTTAAGGATGTTATGGTTGTTGGGTTCTTGTCACACCCCTTCACTACTGTAGGAGCTTGGTTCCTGTAGCTCCCATAGGTACTTCGGGTGAGACTTCATATGCTTCACAGGTGTTTCCAAAAGGGATGGACCCTTTCAGGCCAGTATATTGGGGTTTTGTCGGTGTTTAACTATGTGAACCCTGGTTGAAGTATATTTGCACCAACGGTTGACCAATCTTCTTCCTTGATTCTTGAAGGTATTCCTACATGCTCTTCAAAGAATCATTGGAGGCCTCCAATTCACTAGTGAGCCTTTTCGATTCTCTTTTTGGTCATCATGGGAATATTATTTCTGTTAGAGAGAAAGTTTATGTAACTCTATTTCATCTTTTCAATTGCCTCTTAGAGTGCTTTGAAATATACCAAGAAGGATTCTCCTTCCACGCCATCTCCTGAAGCTCTCCAATAACATCTTGTTACAAAGGCATTGGTATCAACAAAGTTCTCCAAGGATTCCGTGAGATTCTGTTGGTTTTCCCTTAGTGAACCCATCAAATGATGTGAATCACATGGAAAATCCCTCACCAAATTTTCTCCTCCTAGTGGTTGACACCTATGATCAATTTTCTTGTGGCATAGATTCACATCACATGTTTCATTCTTAACATACAAATCAACATTAGAAGCTTTTGCCATATCATTTACATTGTATGAAGTGGAGGGTGTTTCAAGGAATGGCAATGAAATGTGACTTCTGCAAAATTCAAAACTTTCATCATACCTCTTTGTCACTTCTTCATCCTCTCTAGGTAGATGAGTTGTGTTGGAAGGATCTTCCTCTTTATGCTCTACATGAAGACTCACTTCTGCAACATGTGGCTCACTCTTCTCTAATTTTTTATTGCATTGGATCAAATATGTGTGTATGGTTTCATCCTTGTCACAGGATCCTGATTTGTGCTCTCCTCATTCTTATGTTCATTTACCCTGGCTCCCTTCCACTTCTTTGCACACATTATCAACAATATGTGTTGCCATTATTTCATTCTTGATCAACCTTCCTATCTCAAATTCATAGTAATATTGAAAATATAATACTTACTGGATTTCCTCCTTTAATTCTTGATAATTTTGGAAGTACTCAAAAGAGTTAACTTCCATTGATAATCCAAAGTTAGATATTCTCGATGGCGGTGAAGCATGTTTTTTGCTTGCTTCTGTTAAATTTTCAGAATTTACTTCAATCTGATCTAGGATCTTAACTAAGAGAACAACATGTACAGCAAATCTACAACATATCATTCATGGACACAATAATGCAAGCACAGAAGAGACACCGAGTTTACTTGGAGAAAACCATAAAGGTGAAAAAACCCCAATAACTTCCTCAGAGATAGATAGAGCAATGATACAACCAGAATACAAGAGATAGTCTTCTCCTAGCAGTAGATCCTCCTCCTCCACAAGTGCGCCACTCTCCACAGTGTGAGTGAGAGAATAAAATATGTAAAATGAGAGAGACACACTCTCTATTTATACACTAACTTGACTTGACCTTTACTCAACTAGGTCGGCCTCAACTTAACCACTTAACATAATGCTGACTGGGCCGACCCCCACTAGGGTGGTCTAATAACCCTTTGACCCACATGGCCAACCCCCAATAGGGTGGTCTAATAACCCTTTGACCCACATGACTTATATAGGGCCGACCCCAACAAGGTGGTCTAATAACCCATCAAGTATAAGTTACGACACTTACAATATAAATGACGACACTTCCGTATAGAGGAATAATAACATCTCTATAGGAATACAATATACATATATGTGAAATACATTCCGAAGTTACATATACATCAACAGCTGCAGATCTTCTTGCTATCTCTTCCTCAAGGCTCCTGGGAATTTTGGGTTCACTATCTCCACTGTATATTTTCTCACAAAAGTAACCATCATCCTCATGTCGTGACATCTACAAACCTCTATCAATGTAGATTACCTCCTCTTCCTCATACTTCTCTAAATCATCTTCAACTTCAACAATTGGTACAAGCCTCATAGCTGCAAATTTTCTTCTTTAGACAATTGAACTTTAGTTTTGCATATCATGGGTATAGAGAATCATGTTCTGATACTATTGTAATATACCTCTTTGGAAAAAATAATCCACACTAGGCAAAGTTCCAAAAATTGGCTAAATTATTTCAATTTTCTGCAAACACCATTATACTTTTCTTATTCTTTCCCAAACTTGGAACTGGGGTCTAATACATCATTAGTACAACCTATATCTCTTCTTTATAGACCAACAAGGATTGAAGTAAGGTAGAATCATGGTTCTACTTTGACAACTTGCACTTTTGCGAGTACATCATACCTGGGAAGACCAATTTGGATAAACCCAATGGCCGGACAAAATTTCCCTAGGAATTATGTGGAAACTTGTCTGATACTGGTGCAATACTAGAAGAATATAAAATTCGACAGCCCCAACCTACTATGGAAGAGACTAGAGTCAAATATTAGGTGTTATTCTGCAATTTGGAGAAACTAGGAAACATATCAAATCCAGGACAACTCAACTAGGACATTTCCAAACAAATTTGAATAGAACTAGGAGGTCACAATTTTATGATATGCAGATTAGAATAGGTTCAGTTATGCCTTTGATACGTGCATAAAACTTCATATTGTGATTTGGAGGTACATAAGTTAGGTAATCACATAAAAACTTAAAACTAGTCAAATTTTACAATGTATTTAGCATAGGAAATATAATGCTGGAGAGATAGAAAGAAATTGAATAGGAAAGTACAAAATTCTGATTTTATTAGTATGCGGGTCTATAACTACATATTTTTTTTCTGAATAGAACAACATCCATGGCACATAGATATCAAACCCCCAACTTCAAACAATGGTTCAATACCACACTGCTAACAACACTTGGTGAAATAAAACTCGAACTGAGTGGAACATAAGAAAATTGATATGGAAATGGAATAGAATTGAAAAATGGCATGGAATTCATACAATAGCCCTCAATTATATAGATAGGGTTTCCAACTCCTCACTCACTAGCTGATTTCTCAACTAGCTACAATGAATAGAAGGGGCACATCTCCAAAGCCTACAAAGAGTAGAGCTCTTTAACACAACGAACAAAATGGAAAAAGATGTGAACTAGGGTTCTCATACCTACTTTATAATTCTTCATTTTCCTTTTCTTTCCTTCTAGATTTTTCTCATGAATATATCAATAAAATAATAATTAATATTATTTTCATGAGAGAATAGAAGTTAGCCCCCCCTTTCTAATTCAAAATTAGGAAAAGCTTTCCTAGATTCCTTGCTTGCTTTCTTGACAGTTACTAATCATTTATTTTCCTTTATTAGAAAAAATATAGAAACTTATTCCTTTCCAATTTTATGTTCTCTTTCCTATTTTTTTAGCTACTTTCCTACTTTTTAGTTGCTTTCTTGTGTTTTAGCTGCTTTCCTGCTTTTCAACTACTTTCTTGCTTTTCAACTGCTTTTTCCATATTTTTAGTTGATTTTGTCTAGATTTATGGAGGGAGATAACTCAATGTCTTATCCATATTCCTATGCTCCCTCTTGAGGAACCTAGATCAATTCCAACTCATAAACAAATATTAGAATATTAAATATTCAAAATTGTGGTTCCACATCACCCTTTCATTATTTGATTTAATTACACAAGGTAACTAAAGGCCAAAATTAATTCATTTATTACTTAATTAATTTCCACTTTAACCCATGGGAATCTAATTGGATAGTCATTTCTCCATGGTGCTATCAAAATGGGGACATGACAAGTACAGAGTGTAGAGCGGAATTCCACCCAGACCTCCGGAACTAGTCTCGCCACTTGCCCTCCTAAGGGAGAGGCCCTCTGACAAATCAATATCAACCGTGCCAATAAATACAAGAGTATTTTGGTCCCCTAATTATTAGAATTTATATTTCACAACACTATGTTATGATACATGTGACAATCCAACCTAGAGCTAGATAGAAAAAACAATCTACTTAGAATTATTTGCACAAAAAGATAGCAAGAATAGAGAAGAAATATTGGATAGAGCACTAGAGGAAAATCACTCTAACGGGAATAATTCCACTCTTATATTATTCATAAACATGATTACAATATATAGATTCTCTCTAGAGTAAAAATCGAGAGACTTAGTGGCAATTCAAGTAGCTCACCATAATGAGGGCTTACCTAGACTAATTCCCCCACTGACTGACTTAATGCCATCCAACTCATACTTGGACCTCACAAATTGGTCAATAATTCCTATGAGATCCTTGAGTGGATAAGTATGAACCTATGTGTGGACCAAAGTAGTGGATTAGTGGTGGAGTGATTACTAGTGTCCATTAATTACCCAAAGAGACCAAATCAAGCTTGTATTGCACCAAGGTTACTTAAAATAGGGGATGGGTGCCTTATCTCCATAAATCATTTAATGAGGAAGCATTGAATCCCAAAATGAAGGATGGTGGATATACTTATGGAAAACCAGGTCTAGATAGGATTTACCATAGTTCTAGGGTCAAATGTAGACAAACTATTGGTCCGAGACACCGAGCTAGGCACTAGCAAGAAACACCGCATGAACTATACACTAAGGAACCAAATAATGGTGTTTCAACCTTGGTATAAACTACTAAGGAACAATTCTAAGATCCATGGCATGTCAATTATGGGAATATGTTCCAACACTAATTGGACAACTGCTATGTCTTAAATGTAAGTGACAAAGAGGAATTATTTGGATGCATATACACAGTGTCCTAACCTAACTACCAAATTATTTTGGTCATCAAGTGAGGTTAATGTTGGTTTAGTTAAGGTTAATTTTAAGGCTCTAATTGGGGTTAGAAACCAAGTGCTTGAATTTAAGGTGTGAGTTGTGTGCACAAGTGGTGTGTATAACCCAGAGACATATCCTATAAAAGAAATTTTGAAAGAAAATAATAAACGGTGCTATCTAAAAACCAATATTTCATCCATCCTTTCAACTAAATGCAAGCACTTCTCTTCACAACCAACTACAAGCAATGATTGAATACCATACAACTTACTTTAAAAAAAATAGTTTACGCCAAGAATATCTAAATGAAACCAAAGAAGGTAGGAAAATATACAAAAAGAGGTCAGTCCTCACTAAGGGGCTCAATAAAAACAAACCAACATGCAACTACAACAAGAAAAAAGGTGCAAGAATAATATTAAGGGTACTGAAAACAAGTGGGTATGGAAAGACCAGAGCAGGATGCAGGGGACAGAAACCAAACAAGGGATCTTGGGGGCTCAAAACCATACGATCACAGTTGTAGAGCAGAGAATAGTGCGATCCAAAAGGATGGATCACAGATGTCAGAAGGAAAAGCTACGATCAGAAGGGTATGATCGCATTTTACGGACTGGATCGTGGCCACTAGGTGAACAAGGTTGCGTTATAATAGGTCAATTGCAGGTTTTCTAAAGAAAAAGTTTGATCACAGATGGTTGGATCGCAGGATCGTAGTTGTTGTCCCTAAGGTCTACACTAGACTGCTACAAGGAAAATCTAGGGAATTTAGATTGAGGTTAGGATTGGAAATATATTTTTAGTTTTCTAGGGGTTGGATATTCTGTTGGCCTTGAAAGGATTGAAGAAAATAAATGGAAAATAACATCAATATAACATACATTCAGGGTTTAACCGAATCAAACTTGTGGCTCATTTACTGATTTACCATTTAATATTTCAATGTAAAACAAGATAAGAATTCATTAATTCAAATATCCATTCTATAACAGAGTTATAACGTGAAGCAATGAAAGTAACAGGGCATTTCATTTCAACAAATGATAAAGCTCAAGATTCATTAAACTGAAACAAACCATTATGTAGCGCATACAAATTTCATTTCAAATGTAAATTAGCAGTAAAGACAATAAGGGGCACAAGCATTCACTCATAAAATATCACTGAACATATGTATCTATTACTGTATCAAAACTTGCAGTTTCTCCAAGCCATATGTAGAATCATTGTCTATATCCAAAAACTGAACCCCTTCTTTTTCTTTCTCCTTCTACATATAGTTT
This sequence comes from Larix kaempferi, assembly GCA_027924585.1. Lineage (NCBI taxonomy): Eukaryota > Viridiplantae > Streptophyta > Pinopsida > Pinales > Pinaceae > Larix > Larix kaempferi. The sequence goes on from BSBM01001910.1 coordinate 631,353, forward strand.
TCGGACCTTTTAGGGTTTCAAAATGATCTTCTAACTAATAACTAATTCTCTTAATGATCAAACTAATAATTCTGAAATCATACATATGTCCCAAGTCATCACTTTTAAAAATATTTGCACTATTAGTAGCAATATTTAACAAAATATAACTATGCTTAACGAGTTCTTCCAACTAAAATAACTTAAACAAACTTGGGGTATTACAAGAAAAGACTCTATACACTTCTTAAGAGAAAAACAATGGAACTTCAAGCAACTGGAAATTGTGTCTTGATCCATACAACATCAAAAACATTCATTTCGGTTCAGCTCTATGAATTTGAGAAGGATCGATTCTTTGGCTCTGCAATATGAACTGAAGCACATGGGTACCTAACTTTGTTAAAATGCCCATCTTATCATGGTTAACTTGATGTTTTTTTCCTTTCAAGCATGCAGTCCGATTTTCCCAATATCTCTTTTTCCTAAGGAGTTTTTCATTGTCCTTCTTTAATCCTTGAGAAAACTTGAACAACCTGTTATATTTAATAAGCAATTTGATCCATTCCTTATTCGTCTCATTCAACATGGCATGTACCTACATATTCTCCTACTTCAATTATTTGATTCAAACCTTGTATTTCTTTAATTTATTTTCCAATCTTTGATTATTCTGAAGCTCAATGTTTTCTGTGTTAGAATATGTAATGATGACTTATGTGATATATTGGTAAAATATCATTTAAAGGCATAAAATAACTCTAATGTTATAAGATAGAGTTATCCCACGTGCATCATTGTAATTATATCATTTGTAACCATTCTCTATATAAAGAGGAGGAAATTCATTTATCCCACATGTGTTATGGGATGTATTGTTTAATCCAAACCTGATGGTATATAAGAGAGGCAAATGAGACCCTTTTGGGTATGTGTTGATTGTAATTCATCACACATCACATGTTTTGTATGTCATTTGTACAAACATTGTATGATGGAGCTTGATGTGATCCATATGTGAGGATGCCATGTAATCTTTGAGATATATTTCATATTAACGGAAGATGCAACCCTTCCCGTGGACGTAGCCCAATTGGGTGAACCACATATATTTGGTGTATTCTTTTCCTTGTTCTCTTTATGTTTATATGTTATTGATTGCTAACATAGGTAAGCTAGTTTAGCTAGATCTATAGTTCTAACATTCTAGTGGTGTTCCATCTAATTGTTTTTCCACCTGGGATGTTGAGAATTGGATGTCTATCTTCGAATTGTCTTTAGAACCTTTATCATGAATACTTTGTTCCTCTTCATAAGCCATAAGCATATTTGGTCGAACCAGAGATGAACAAGGGACTGTGTTAATAGTCTTCTCTAAATTAGTTAACATCTCAGCTACTTTTTTCCCCACTTCCATAGATGAGTCTGATTCTTCTTTGATATCTTCTTGAATTTCTTTAGTTCATTGGAACTATTTGTTTGTATTATCCTCCACCGACCTATTCTTTTTTATGGGACTTGAGCTCATTAGTTCTTTGTCTTTATTAATTCTGGACCTCACCCTTGTTTGTACAGGTTTCGAAGTTGAACCTTTAACTCTTGATCTCTTAGCTTTCCTGGGTTCTTGATCTGATAAGCTATCTAAATCTATGACCTTTTTATCTTTTAGGGAAGGGTCAAAGATAGCTAGATCATTGAGCCTCAACTTATTTGTGGGTCTTGTATGTGGTCCCCTAAGATAATAAGATTTTGAGTTTTCATATTTTCTTTATGAACTTTGATTTATTTCTCATGATTCAAGGAATTATTTGAGCATTTTTCCCTATGAGACTAAATCTTCTCGATTTCTGGTGGTGGATTTACTGCCCCTATCATACTTGACCTCATTTTTATTTCCTTATTTTCAAAATTTGTTTCTCATCAGTTCTAGCACCGCCATAATATTTAGGGGTTTTGTAACTGGCAGAAGCATTGTTAGTATAAACCTGACAAACAATAGTTTTCTACGCCTCCAAATTCAGAGTGTGAGACAAAATGATCCCAAGTCTTATTGAACTTGTTCAATTCTTGAATAATTAGCAGCTTGATTAAACCTTGATGGAATATACTATGTTGAATTTTACGGAAATTCCTAAACCTAGAGGCCATTTTGGACAAGCTCCTTACGAAATAGAACAGGAGTTTCATCCTTGCAATACCATCTAGATGTAGAAAACAACACATGTGATAGAGGTGAACGGTTACATACCTTCCCTCTTTGCTGATATACCTCTGTACCATCTTTAACGGGTCACTATATTCTTGCTTGAGCCAAGCCCGCAGAATTCCTTTGCGCTAGTTTGGATCTCTGTATTTGTCAAGGAGAAATCGATTACATTGTATAATGTCAACAACTTGAAGCTTAAACCACAACTCTCCGTCTTGTGGAAATTCTACTGCTATGGAAATTGAATTTTTTGAAACAAGGAAAGCCACACATCCCACAGTGACGGTCTTTCTATCAAACCCCTCTGTGAATTCCCTTGACACCTCTACATGATGACCCTGTAACTTTTCACAATAGAAAAAACATCCAGCCCTTCTTAATTTGACATTGAATTCTATGTATGCCTCAAAAATATCATCCCCTATGGGCTCATACCTCACTACATGACCACTTCAATGCACATACATGATAGAATCCTTCAATTGATCTGAAAATAATATGAATCCTGTGTATGATACCTCAGAATTATAGAGTGATAAAAAACACCTTAAAAATACCCATGGATCATTTGTTTAAGCGACCGTATTGACAGTCGAGAAAATCATGAGAAAATTAGCTTGAATGAATCTATAAAATTGGGAATTCTCAAACATTCGAACCCATGATCGACCACCAATTTCATTTATTGTTGTTATGGGTCTCTCAAAATGACCTGACAGAAGGCATTGTTAGAATGATGACTCTGACAATCTTGTCAGTTTTGCAGCACTTAGTGGGTAGTTTGGTAGCGCTATTTTGGTAGTTTTGTAGCGCTATTAAAATTTAGCTTTGATTAAAAAACACAGTTAACTTAAACAAGATTAATCCATTTGATTGAGGGCCCCACCTGCAAAATCAAAATATAACAATGAAAAACATGTGCTGCCTTATTGCATTAGAACCTAATAATTGAAATTTGAAAGTAAAGAAGCTTAATATCACAACATCCTAGCACAAGTTGATAAAAGATTTCTTTCATTTTATTGGACGAGAGAATAACCACGAGGGAAAATAAGTTAAATGAAAAGGTTTTGGGGCTAGGAAATAGACAATCTAGAGTGCATACCCAAGTACTAAAAACAGGTTTGAAAAAGAGAAGGTGTGATCCATGATCATAGGATCACCGGATTGCGGGTTTTTTCAAGAAACGGTTCAATCCATATGGTTGGAAAACTCTGTATGAGAACGGGTGTTGGGATTTGACAAAAAACTAAACCAAAAAACATACGGATCTTACTAGAAATGGAGAGATCAGGAAGGGACCACTGCTCAGATCTACAGATAATATGAAAACACAAAGGAAAGTAAAAAATATAGATCCAAAATGGCAAGGATGGTAAAGAAAAACCACATATATGATATGGATCTTGAACCCCGTTGGAGTCGCCAAAACTATAGTTAGTGTTTTCACACTGGTGGTTCTAAAAAGGTGCTGCTAAGACTTATGGAAGTATTAGTAATAGTTTTAATGGTAGTGCAAATGATTAAAAATAAACTAGATCTACAATAAGCATAAATTAAGCTAACATCAATTTAAAATGGTTTTAAAAGAGCACAATCTAGGACCATGATACCTGGAAATGTGGGCCCTTGCATCCTTCTTAAGTAGTGTGTTCTTGGTCTCCTAGGAGCTCCACAGTCTCCAACTACATGTCAAAAGAGGTACCAAATCTCAACATATGGGTAAAAAGGGCTCAATGGAATTTTGGCAGTGTAACCACATAAATGAGGTGGAGAATATCTAGTATGTGAAATGGGGGACCTTCACATGTATATATAGATATTTTGACCCATGGTTTTGTGACCCATGGTATTTGGTGGCCCATGGGATTGGAAAATTGTATTTGGATAAACATTATGAGTGGGTTATATCCAACTTATTTTCCCCCTTTTTAATGGATTTTTTCTCGTTTGTGGGAATTTCCTATTTTTGGGGGGTTTTCCCTTTTTCCCATTTTTTAGGAAGGTATCAATTTCCCTCTTTTGTGGAAAGGGTAAATAACAATGATGGGACATATATGATACTTTTTCCATGTGAAGTTCAAAGTGGTGTTAATGGAAAGTGTACATGATGTATGATATGGTGTGGCTAGTGGAAAAGCAAAGTGGACAAACTTTTGGTGTTAACAATAATTTCCTTCAAATTCCTACACACACTTCAACAAAACACCTTCATCAAAATTCTTTTCATAAACTTAACAAAGAATATAATCAAACCTAAACTACTTTTAGGTTAAGTAATCCGTTACCAAACATGAAACTCATGCATTTTTTAACATAAATCAACAATAAGACATATTTAATTGGAGGGAGAAGATCAATATAATAATATATAGTCAATGTTACAACAAGTTATATACCTAAATCCTAAAGAAAAATTCCCTTCACTAGAGTTTGGATCCTCCTATCCTTAGTCACACATACTAATCCTATGTTGTCGGTAGTTTCAAATCTTACTGTAGTAGAGAACCCGACTGATAGATTTTTGCATCTCCACACAAGTCACTTTATTGGTGAAGAAACCAATTGATATCTCCTCCTCAACAATGGAAACATGGGCCAAAGACTATTCTCACGAATTCACTTCTGCTTTCTTTAGATTTAATACATTTGAATAATTGTTATCCCTCTTTTCTTAGTGTGGGATCTTGTATTTGTTTTGAGCAAAGGCATGCCATACATATGTATGTCATGCATGAAATTCACTCATGGATTTATTCTTCTTGAGATTTCTTTCCTTTTGTGGATCTTTGAGATGTGGCCTCATTGTTATTATTGAGAAACTATTGCTTTCCATGGTGTTTCTTAATAAAATACACAAGGGTCGCAGTGATTTTGAAGAAAAAATGTGACCTAGTGGTAAAAAGGCATGCAAACTCTAGATTAGCCATGAATTTATTTTTTTAAATTAATTACGATTAGGATTTTCAAATATCTATGTTTTATAGATCGAGGGTGTAAAATATCCTTATAATAAATGCCCCCTAATGTATGACTTTAGAAGAGGACTTGATGGCTAAAATGAATTACAAAGAGAGTATGATGATGAGTGGGGTAAGGAGTAGTGAGTAGTGAATACTAACATTTATCTTTTGTAATGTTTTTGTCTTTTTCATTTTCTTATCATCACAAAAAAATATAAAATTATTCCTAATTACAAGAGAGGGAACGAGTGGCATAAATGCATATGGATACATTCTCTATGCACGAGGTAGTCTAGTGTAAAATAAATGCAAAAAACGCATTGGGCTAGTTGTATAGATTCATAATGGGTCCCTATTAGGGATAATTGATCAAGTCTAGAAAAGAGCTACTAGTCCAACTGCAAGTTGAGAAGGTGGTGAAAATGTCCATAAGCATAAGATAGTGAACAAAAATGAAGCACTATGAATGATCACGCAAGAAACTAAAGTGAAAGATAATGTAAAATGATGAAATTATAGGAACCCCTTAGGTAATGCCAAAAAATGTATGTGGTAAGAATGAATCAATCAAACTCAAATACACAATGACATTATCGAGTTCTTGTGCCTACAAAAAATGGTAGCTTGGATGACAAAAAAGTAAAAGAGGTACTAACTAGGAAAACCCATGTTGGCTAGGTACTACTAACCAAGCCATGGAAATGCAAATAGGATGAATGATGAAACCACCACTTGATAGGATTGACCCTAATGAATGATATTCACACAATATTTGGTCAATGGTGCAGTGCACGGTTGGACAACCTATCACTATAATATTCCATTTTTGAATCAAATTACCTAAAAATATTCAAGAAAACAATGGAAAGAAATAAACATGTACTATCTTGCACACTATTAACATGGATTACTAGAAAAAAGAAAAGAAAAAAAAGCTAACAATAGAGCAAAAAATGTGATGTAACCATTGATATTTCTATGAAAAGGAGGTGCAAAAAGGTCATTTCAATGGTTAAATGTTGAAATTGGGTTAAAAATTGTTCCAAATAGTAAAATTAGAATTCATTTTGACATTTTAACTTTTGAAGTGTTGAAAAAATTACCACTAAAAAATTTAATCTTGGATTGCAGAAGATTCAACTATTGGATTTACAATTTTCCAGTGCCTATAGGTCCTCTCATACATCCCCTCTACATTTCCATTCTTTTATTTTTAAATTTCAATGGATTTTAGGTAATTACCAAACCATTTTTGGCATATGATTGCATGGCCATGGGTTTGGAACTCAATATCCATGAGTAGACAACTCTACTCATGATTGTTGCATACAAAACCCATGAGTGGTCATGAATATTATAGGTAACAATTGTACTACCCCACCAAATATAAAAACCTACCAACTGATAGCTCCTCCTAAACAATGGCCCAGCATGGGCCAAATATTAATCTCACCAACTCACTCTCAATGTTTCTAGAGTTCAAACACTTTCAATCATTTTATATGTCCCCTTATCATAGCCTTGGATCTTGTATTATTGTTGATTTATGTGATAATGCATGTGTTTAGTGCTTAGCTATAGATTATTACCTTAAAGTAGTTTAGATTTTGTTACATGGTTGTTAAGTATATGGAAAGAAGTTTGAGGAATTATATGCAGGAATGTGAAGGACATTGCAATGGTAGTTAGATTCCACAAGAATACACAAAATATTTAGACAAATAATAGAAATGAGTTTTTTTCTTCTATGCTCTTTCTCTTTTGTTTATTGGCATGCATATAGATATAAGGAAAGATTGATAAGGAATGTAGATTAGTGATTTTCGATGAGCTTAGCCTACTCATCGGGAGGATCAAATTAGTATGCATGTAGATCTCTCCATAACATAATTGACAAGATCTAGTATCTACCTATCTACTAAGTTGATCCTCCTTGTGAGTGGGTTAAGGTCACTTACAAGCACTAATACATGTTGATTCCTTATCAATCTTTCCTTAGATCCATATGCATGTTAATAAAAATAAGGGAAAGAGAGTAAAATAATAAACCTATTTCTATCATTTGCATAAATCGTTTGTGTATGTTTGTGCAATCCAACTATTGCAAAAATGTCCTTCATGTTCCGGAACTCAGTTCAACCAAATAATTTCCTCAAAATTCTTTGCATAAACTTAAAAAAATATAATCAAATCTAAACCACTTCTAGGTAAAGTAATCCACTAACAAACATGAAACTCGTGCATTTTCACATAAATCAACAATAACACACATTTATTTGGGCAGGGAAGGGAGGAATATATATATATATATATATATATATATATATACATAGAGAGAGAGAGAGAGGGAGAGAGGGAATGTTAGAACAACTTAGATACCTAAATCCTAAAGCATCATTGCTTTCACTAGAGTTCTAATCCTCATGTACTTAGCCACAGATATTGATCCTCTACCAATGATGATCATGAACCTTACTATGATGGAGAGTCCAACTGCTAACTTTTTGAACTCTACACAAATTCATTGCACTAGTGAGGAAACCAACTAGTATATCCTTGACATTGGAAGCATGGGGAAAATACTATTCTCACAAAGTCACTCTTGATTTACCTAGAGTGTAGATGCTTTAAATCATTGTTATCCCTCTTCTCTCAACCCTAGATATTGTATTTGTAGGCCAGGATGGTGATAACATCAATGTTTGGTGTGAAGGCATGCCATACATGATATGCATGCCATGTGTGAACTTCAGTCACGACTTTCTAATTCTTGATATTTGTTTCCTTTTCTAAATATTTGAGGTGTGGTTTCATTTTTATTATTGAAAAAGTGTGGTCAACCATCATTTTCTTTGACAAAACTCATGATTATTTTACTATTCCTAAAGGAAAAGAATGGCCTAGTGATAAAATGGCATGCAAACCCTAGATTAATCATGAAATATTCTTTTTTTAGTTGATTGTTACTAGGAGTGTCAAATGTCCATGTCTCATAGACAAATCCACCCTAATTTATGAGATCAAAAAAGGAGTTTATGGATGAAATGCATTATGAACAAAGGATGGTAATGAGTGCGATAAAGAGGAGTATAATGGATCCTAGATTAAAAAATACCTACAAATAGAAACCAACATCTTAGATCTAAAATTTCCTTGAGGCGTGCATATCCATGCTCAATTACAAAGCCATCATGGCCACGAAACCAAATACGTTACAGATCCTTGAAATATGAAAGTTCAACAACATGGCCACAAAAAATACACAATGGTTCACTCTCAAAAATAAAATACCATGATCACACTCAAAATGGACCTGTGTCTTAGTGTAAATTAAAAAATGACAAGAACTACGAAACACGTCAAGTGATCTTATAGCCTCATCCATAGGTTATTATGGTATCATTATTTCATTGTTTGTTATATGTTAGCTATTATTCAATTTCTAGTAGGCAACCTGGGTGAAAATGCTTTGTTTTTTCCATAGATGTTCACATTTCAGGGTCATTTTTCCTAGGTCTCTATCTCTAGTCACCCCTTTATCCCCAAAAGGAGAAACTAGTTGCTACTTTATCCCAAACAAGTGAGACTAGTCTCTAGTTTAGGCCCTACATGTGCATCCAAGTGAAAAATCTATCATTTTTCATAGATTTGGCCGGTTCCAGTGCCAATTCCTATTTAATTTGGTTCATATTTATATTTAGTGTCTACATTTAGCTTTGTTTTCTCTATTTGTGGCTTGTTATTTTCTATATGATTTTATTTGTGTCTCCTTGTAGATGGTGTCTGCATATAAAGAACTAAAAATTCCTAGTATCTAATTCCTTTAGGGATATTTTGTGGATTCGTTTTCATATTTCATTTTAGTTTCAAGTTAGTGATTTTTGAATTAAGTTTTAGTTGATTGTTTGGATTTGTTGAAAACCCTTTTTTGTTGTTCGTTGAGAGTCACTCTTTCTCTTCCTTGAAAATTCATTTCCAATTAGCTAGTCATTTTTCATGTGTTCTTTAGATTATTGTTTACTTGTGTGGTAGTGGTTCATTATTTCATAGAGAAAGCATGGACTTAGTTTCAAGAAAGAGCATCATGAGTTTCTATTATTGACTATTATCTTGTCTTTATTTACACTACATTCATTTAAAATCATTTCCAATTTATTGCATTCTCAGTTACTTGTTGTACACACCACGTGTGCACACACACTCACACCCTTAATCAAGCATCAATTGATTCATGACCCCAAGTGGAGCCAAAAACCCTTAATTGAAAACATTAAATTCGCTCACTTTAGGGTCAAAAGAACAATGTAGTTAGGTTAGAAATTTCAGGACGGGAGTCCAAATAAATCTCCTTAGTCATTATACATTTTAGAAATAGTGGTTGTCTTTCAGGGAACTAAAATCCATTTGTAATGGACATGATCAAAATATTGTTCTATTAGTAGTCCCATCCTTTCAAGGTGCTACATGAAAAGGCTAGGATCAAAGGTTTGATTAGAACACCCTTCCCGTTTAGTCCCAAATATCCCCTATATTGAAAATTATAGCCGAAGATGCAGGAAAACTACTAGACTTGTCTCTAAAGAAGGTAGCGTAGCATCCGTTCTATTAGAAATCTTACTTAGAGGTTCCTTTCACTAGAGAGAGGAAACCCAGGGTACATATAATGATTGGAGTTTCTCCAAGTTTCCTTCTCTATAATTTTCCCATTCACACCTTCGCTCACTTACCTAGTGGGATTGGGTACCCATCCAGTTTAGTATTTGGGAGGACATTGTTTGTTTTTCTACTTTTGTGTCAATAGTTGATTTTACCAACATCAGTTTGAGGAAGAATTGAGAAATTTGTATTTTCACAACATTTCGTTTTGGTAGTTCTCCTTTTAGGAATGGTGAGTCTTTTAATTTCTAAGGTGTTCATTTCATTTATGTTGACTCTTTGCTTAGATTAGATCATTTTCTGCATGAAATTTGCACTTGTCATTTGATTAATCATCATCATTAGAGTTAGTATTGTTGAATTGAGCATTTCCTTCATTGGTCTTATTTTTGAGCTAGCTACCTAGTTGAGTTAGTGGCCTTATATGTGCCACCTTTTCTCCTCTAGAGTACTCTCCTAGACATTGATAACATAGCCATCTATATGGGATTTACAACCATACCATTAGTTCAATTCAATGAGTGAGAACTCAACAACCTTCCTCCCCTCTCAGATCCCCTCTGGGATCCTTGGATTCAGGATCCTCACTACCTACATCACCATCATCTCCTAGCATTTCTAATCCATTATGTAGCCCAGCATCGAACATGTTTGGTTCTATCCTTTTCTTTAGTGGAGGTCCTACGGGTGGTGGCAACACCAACCAACCTATCAATGTAAACACCAACCCAAATGTTGGTACAACAATATCCTCTACCATGCCTATTGTATTCCTCCCGTTCATGCCTAGTATTAACCTTCCTGACTTGGATAGACTAACCAATGATCCCATTCGAACTAACCCCACATGGCCTCAAATTCCCACCAAATTTCCTTTGAACAATCCAAAATTTGAAGGTAAAGAAAGTGATGATCCCCATGACTATATCATGTCCTTTCATTTGCGTTTATCTTATAATAATATCTTTGATGACTCCATTTATTTTTGTTTATTCCAAAGGACCCTTACTAGAGTGGTTGTTAAGTGGTATATCGATGAACCATCCAAGACACATCCTAATTTTGTGTCCTTAGATTCCACTTTTTTAACCTTCTTCTAGTTACTTGTCCACTACAATGAGGGATTATAAATAATTTTTTCATGTCGTCAGAATACATCCACCCATATTATAGAGCATCCATGACTGGTGATGATAGAGGAGTCTTTACAAAATTAAGTTCAATGACTAAATCTTCTTATACTTGTTTTTGAAATATTTACTCCCTACTATAGCTAAGGATGTTGCTATCGATTGTTCACAAACCAAATAGGATCCATTATAAAATTTTAGTAGTACAACCTCATTTATTCCCAATTAGGTTATCTTTACATTATCACCCTTGATTCTCCCTATAGTGACTCCACCCAGTGACATTAGCTTGGGGAATCCCATTGTGTGGATGGTGTGATTGGTTTTGTGGCATCCAATCCAAATACATACACCAACTTTCCTCCTACTATGAATATATAATTGTATGGTAATCCATTGAGTGTTGATAACCCTATCCTAGAACCACCTTTGGTAGCTTACTATCCTCTTGATCCTTTTCACTCATTCACATGTAGGAATGAGTACCTCTTAATAGGCTTCTTCTTTGCTCCCCCATGTTCATGGTTCCTTATGTAGTGGCACTACATGTGGTAGTGATTCTACTAGATATGTGTCTCATACATCTATTAAAACCTATCACCCATTCCCCATCCCTCCACTAGGACCTCTAGTTTATACACACACTGCAACTCCTCCTTTTTCTCAAGGAAAAATCTACACTCAATAGAAAATTCCTTCCCAACCTGCATCCAATACCAAAAAAACATATCCCAACCCCAATAAGAAAAAGATCAAGGGAAAAATTCGTCATCAAGAGACAAGTTGGAATCCCCCTAATCCTCCATGTAACACAGGAGGTAATTCTAACCCCACAAATAAAGATCCAAATCAACCCCCCAAGTAGGTTAAGAACTCTCAATTTTGGACTAACTGTCCATGTTCTTTTTGTATATTTTATGGAAATTACAACCACCATTATCTACATCTTATAAGGATCGTCAGTTTTGGTATGAGGCCCACAAACATGAAGCAGTTAATTCTCCCAAGGCCAAAATGGTGATCCATGTTGTCATTCTACCACACCTAAACCAATGGTTCTACAAAACTGCTTCCCATATTAAGGGGTGGTCACAACATAGCCCATAATTCCTTACCCTTCTCATCCATCTACATTGGGTCAACTCAATGATCCTTTTTTCAAGAAAATTTACATTTCCTCTATCGATTGTACTTCAAGGGATTCTATGTGTAATTTGACCAAACCATTGTTTGTTGTACTATAGCTTTTTCTTTCCTTTGTATTTTCCTTTTTCTTTGAAAAATTACTCATGGTTTGTTTCCTTGGTCTTATCAGGTGGATCCTTATCCTTCCATCTATGTCAGTTATGCCTATGATACAAGTAGATACTATCTGAATCTCACCTTGGATGCGTGGGTACTCTATTTTGTGTCACATAACTTGATCCATATCAGTGGCATGTGTATTGGTGCAACCAATAATAACTAGGAAGAATAAAATATTGTGATTGGCCCCTAGGCCGATGCCCTCCACATGTGCATTCATAACCTTTGTATTTATCTATATTCCCGTCTATTTGTTGCACAGTTGAATATTTTTTTATCGAGAGCGCAATCCTTGTCTTTTTAAAAAAATCTTGTGCACTAAACAAATGATTAGAGAATTTGAATCCATTACATTCATCCATGCTCGCAGGATTTTCGTTAGTGAAGCATACCAAATGGCTAATGAAATTCTAGGTTGTCATATCAATCATCAATAACAAGGAATTAAATCATTCAAATGCATTCATATTATTGTACATCCATATATACATAAAGCATTTCATAAACCACATCATCATCATAATAAAAGGCTCCTAAAAAGTAAAAAAATTGCATCCAAGTGCATCTGTATATATAGTCATATGCCGAAAATATAGTAGTGTTTACAACAAAAAGCCATACATCAGTCAAAAAACCCCTTGCTCATACAATGGGGGAAAAATCTACAAGTTTTTTACTAGTCATCGGAGCACTCAACAGAGTCCTCAGTCTCTTTATCAACATTATCAAGTCCTATGTGGCATAGGTTCCCCCGCATAAGGTCACAGACCCCCTGGGCAGCCACAAAAATACGACACATAGTTATGTGCCACTAAGGGGGTGCCTGGTAACACACCGCAATAATCTCATAGTCCATATGTTACCATCCATCATCTAAGACACCCTCCAACAGGCGATTAATATCTCATCGTAGTCCCTCTAAGACTGCCTCTACGCTTCTCCTCCTATGTTGTTCCTGGGGAGCAGGTTCAACTCCCTGAACCTTGTTGCATCATCTCTAGAAGTCAGTTGGGGGAATCAGACTCACATACGCACACACATATGACAAGTCATCAATACTGTGATCACATACAAAATTTATCTATCATCTGTGTTAGTGTTGTAAACACATATATAGTCACAGTGTATCAATCATACATACCTTCGAGCCCCCAATCCTAGATGGGAAGTCTTGGCATCTCTGGATCACCCCTAAAGTCAATCCCCACATAAGGGTTGTCCTCAATAATGTTAATATTTGGTTGAGCTTTTATCTTGAATTCTTGTAGATGTCGAAACTTGAAGCAATAAGACAATTCAATCACATGAAATTCATGCAACCATAACACAATATATACCATGGGGAAAATCCTCAAAACCATGAGAACAAAAACCCTAACAATTATTCTTAGTATAATATAATGGATAGTAGAGAATGCTTTCTTTTACAATAAAGAATATTGATTTCAGAAGATAAGAGATCACCAAACACTCTTGGTGAAGATACAGAAGCAATAGAGAAGAGAGATCAATCAGATGTGTTTTCTAATGTGCCCAACACAACAATAACAAGAAAGAACAATAGCCTACACAAAAAGAAGCACCTTTCTTTCAATGGAGAAGAGAATTTGTTGCACATTGAATTCATCTATCCCGTATAACATATTTATACATTCTTCTCATGCATCGACTACTTCTAACTTCAGGTTGAACTCACCCTCAGACTAGATGTATCAATCTTGCATGAAGAAGTGTGCCCTACTTCTCATGCATTGCTTTATCTCACTGAATTGTCTCTTAGGATGAACTCGCCTCTTAACTGAAAGTTTTCCCACTTAGTTAGGTGGCTAACTTAAGTGTTATCATGCAAGTGTCGCAACTCAAGTGTCATATTTTAGTTTAACATAAGTGTCGTCATGAAATAAAACTTAGTTAACTCTCTTTAACTGATTCTTTCTTGATAACATCACTGTAGTGATCAATTCGAGTTCTCCTTGATTTACTGAAGTGTCATATTTTAGTTTAACTAAAGTGAAAACACTTTAGTTAACTAGTCCTTCTTATTTCATACTTAGTTAACTGAAATCATGATTATTTATTTACTTGTATTGAACACTGTGAGTTATTTAGTTAACTGAGGCATACATTATGGCTTGAACTGAATCTTGACAATTCGAGTCCACTTAGTCATCTCCTGATCAATTCGAATTCTCTTTTTTCTCTATGCATTTATATTTATCTCTTTATCTTTTACTGCATGGTCAATATGTGCTAACTTTAATTATCTATCACATTACATTATACTAAGAAGAATTATCGGATGTTGTGATCATAGTATATTATTCCAGACCAAATGATCATATGCTAAAGTAATTCACTTTAGAGGTGATCAGTATCTAAAGGAGACTTAATAGCAATCTGGTGATCATGGTTAATAATACATCACACAACATTAAATTCTTTTAACAATTAAAGCATGACCTTTATACATAAGGTCCACCTCTATATGGGAGGTCCATCTCATGGATACCTTTATACAGAAGGTTCACATTAGAATCATGACTTGACACACTAGTCTGGAGCCTTGTTTAACAAGACTTTACAACATCATTACTTTGATCAATTACCTCTATACAGGAGGAATAAACTTTACATAGAAGGAAATCAAAGTGCTCACCTCTATACAGGAGGATCAATATTGGTTGCACATGATTGGTTTGGAGAATGTCTCCTGATGTTGTATATTTAACACTCCCTCTCGGAGAGGGAGGCATTCTCTGCCATACTAACCTTGTCTCATAAGATCTTCAACTTTGTCATGGATAGAGGATCTGTTAACACATCTACAATCTGCTCATTAGTAGCAATGTACTGAAGTTTCACTGTACCTTTCTGGACCATGTTTCGAATGAAGTGATACTTCATTTCACTTTGCTTTGACTTGTCATGAAACACTAGGTTTTCAGAAAGCTTGATGCAACTCTGATTTTCACACCTAATAAATGTAGGCTCAAGCTTTTCACCGAACAACCCTACAAATAGCTTTTTGAGCCACACTGCTTCTCTATAGGCAACACTAGCAGCTATGTATTCTTCTTCTATAGTGCTCAGTGCTACGACGCCCTGCTTCCTGCTGGACCAATATATCATACTTGATCCTAGGCTATAATAGTAACTAGATGTACTCTTATGGTTCACAATGCTTCCTCCCCAGTCCGAGTCTGTATAACCAAGTGACATGACTCCTCCACCAGAGGCATGTCTGAGTCTGTATGAAATTGTACCTCGAAGGTACCTAAGCACATGCTTAGCAACTATACAGTGTCTGTGTATCGGTTCAGACATAAATTTGACTCAGAAATCTTATGCCATAACATACATCAGGCCTCGAATGTATCAAGTACATTAGCAAGCCTATAAGTTGTCTATACAAAGTGGGATCTACTCGATCTGATCCAGATCCCGACTCATGAATTTTCCTCAAATTATAAATCATCAATGTAGTCCTATATTTTCAATCTATCATGCCAAACCTATGCAATATGTCCACAATGTACTTCCCTTGAGATAGAAAAAAATCATCTTTTCTTTGTCAGATCTCAAGGCCAAGAAAGTAGTGCATCAGACCCAAGTATTTCATCTTGAACTCTGAGGTGAGATCCCCCTTGCAACAAGAAATCATATGTTCCTCTCTAGTGAGAAAAAAATCATCAACATATAGAACCAATATCAATTGTTCGTTCTTCACTACTTTGAAGTACAAATTTGGATCAGATTCACTCTTACAGAAACCCAGTTTCTAAAGGTAGCTATAAATTCTGGAGTACCAAGCCCTAGGGGATTTATTAAGCTCATATAGAGATTTATTTAGCTTGCAAACATGGGAGTATAAAATTCTAAGTCACAACAGATCTAAATATCTGAGGATACCTCACAACGAAAGAATGAGCAGAAAATTTGAATAAGAGTGAAAACTGCATTAAAAAAGAGAAAAAGAATAATAATGCAGCAAAACTCAGATAGGAGCAGAATAATATCACATGATCCAATAATCAATATAATGAAAAATGATGTTACAATGGATATAATTCAAATCACAGAGAAGAGTTCAAACCTCAGTTGGTCTAACATAGGGATTATCACCACTGGAGTACTCAGGAAGACTCAAACTGAACTGAACTGAACCTAAACTTAGCTAACTGAAGTCACAATCAGTACTTAATTGACTAAGGAGGGTGAAATAGTGAGTTTTTCATGCATGTCAATCAGAAATGGGCACATGAGGACACAATTAGTGGCATCTGGAGCTCTAACCCCCCACAAGAGTTAGCTAACTCAGGTGGACTGCACTGAAACACTCAGTAGGTTCTTATTAAATAGGGAACTGAATGAAGTGGTCCTAAAATGATCCATGTAGGGATCAGAAGGTGGTATATGGATCCTGGATGACATCTACACACCACTAGGGGGAAAATGACATCATCAACAACTAGGAAAAATAAATAATGCTAGGTAGGACAAGGATGGAGTATTGAAATATCCTAGTACCCCCCCTTAATCCATACTTTGGCATCCTGGGCCCTGGTTACTAATACCAAAGGTATCCCATACAATCAAATAAATGATAAAAAGGAATTGTCCATGAATCAAGGAAATGGAGAAAACCCTCATGGGAAAAATACCCACCCTCAAAAGAACAACAGTAGGGAACTCAAAGAGCCTTCATACTAAGAAGAGAAGGAAAAAACTTTCCTTAGTGAAAGCCTTTGCAAAAATATTGGAAAGCTACTCCTACGTAGGATAGTAATGCAAGTGTTAGATCTGGATCTGGATCTGGATCTACTCCTCTGATGTACCTCCCACTGTGTAGATTTTGTATTTGCCAAAAAAATTCATTCAGGAACCATTCTTGTTACTGGAGCGAATGGATCACTGTTGTCCAAATTATGAACCTTTGAGTACCTTTTGTTAGAAAAACAATTTTGTTGCTTGGTTGTATATCCCCCATGGAAATTATCTCCAAGAGATTGTGGATCAAACCCCACCATCATGTAGCACCTCTCTGAGAGAAGTGGATCTACATGACATAGTGCAAGTTTTGCATGATACTGAGATCTGGTAGTTCTATGGTAAGATGGATCCCCAATTGTGTTCCTAGCAGCTACAAGGAATTTGTGAGCCCATATTAGCCTTTGCCATGGATTGGGAGCATGTGTTGGATATGGATCTGAATCGGAATCTCCTTGAACTTTAATCTCAACAGCAAGATCTTGATCCTCATATTCATTAGAAGAGGTATCACTATGATATTCATCAGATTCCTATGGGGCTCTTTCCTCTCTCCCTTTGTCTTCCCTTTATCTACATGGTCAATGCATTACCTGATGTCTCACCTGTGCTTTTCCTTCGCATTTCCTAGCTAAGAATAACACCAACAATACCATCAAATTCCAAAGTGTTTGAACCAGAGATAGAGTTACTTACAGCCATGACCAAGTCGTTCCAACTTTCTGTCAATGAACAGAAGATTAGAAGAGCCCTAACCTCATCATCAAAGTTCACTTTTATAGAACTTAGTTGATTTGTAATCGTATTAAATTCATTTAAATGATCAGCAATAGATCCATCTTCTAACATATTCATATTAAATAAACACTTCATTAGAAATACCTTGTTGGAGGCTGAGGGTTTTTCATACAACTTAACCAATGCGCTCATCAGACCCTCAATTGTCATTTTTTTTAAAATATTGAAAGCCACTGACAAATCCAGGCACAGCCGTATTGTTCCTAGTTCCTTTCTGTCAAGAACCTTCCATTCTTCATCCTTCATAATCACCGTCTATTTTGATTTTCCTCCCAAGGGTAGGAATAGATCCTTCTGATATAGATATCCCTCCATTTGCATCTTCCATAACTGGTAGTTTTGACCATTAAATTTATCGACCTTAAAATTTTCTTCTTCCGCCATTGCTCCCACTCGAACCAGGAACCCTTCTTTCCTATGATTTTATCTGCCAAATTGACCTTTGGCTCTGATACCGATTGTTAAAAAGAAGGATCGCAAAGCAATACCAATAAACAATATGCAAATATAAATCACATATAACACATTACAATAGAGATACCAACATAACGTGGTTCACCCAAGATGGGATACGTCCACATAGAAATTACTAGTCCTTTTTATTATACCATCTAACAAATGAAGGGATACAACTTGCAACACATCCACTACAACTTCCTCTTAACTCTCTCACGGTATCTCTCACACAATCAAAGATATTTAAAATGCTACAATACACATTTGTATTACAATGCCTTCCTTTTAAAGAGGGATTACCATGGGAAAATACTATGGGACACCCAATACCATGGGCCCGTAAATCACCCATTATTTACCCAGTAATGACTATTAAATTACAACATTTTACAAGGATTTTTTTCAAAATTTTTCGCTATGGGGGCGCTGCCCCCGAAACCCCAGCAGGGAGGGCTCCCAAACTAGTCGTCGTCCCCATGGACCCCCCATGAAAACTATTTTTTGGGGGGAAATCCCCCCCAAACCCCCCGTCATGGGCCAATATCCAGACATGGCTGAAACACGACCTTTGAATAAGGAAGATCAAGCTCCACAACCAAGACTTTTATATTATATATTTGTAAAGAAAGACTTATCGTATGTGATCAAGCCTATTTTAGGGACGTTATCTAGAAGTTAACACATTCTTAAATATTTGACTCGAAACTGATTCGGTTTTGAAATTGTTAGTTTTGATTTAAAAGATTATTATTAGTTATGAAATGAAATTTTGAATCCCTTAAGAATGGAATCAAGAAAAGGCTATATATATGAAAACCAAAAAAAAGAGGGGGTTCAAGTTTTGAAATATCTTAACAAGAGGTGGTGAAGAACTTGTAAATTTTGGATACAGTAATATATATTATTGTTCAAATATCATTTGCATATGAGTACAATGTGCCTCTTATTTGACTTTACTGTTAATTTTCCGTTTGAAAGTGGAAGTATTTTGTGCGCTGCATAATTATTTATTTCCGGTATTAATGACTCTTAAGATTTATGTGTTCATTAGCCGTGAAATTGTTCAGTTTTCTCTCATTCCTTCAGATTATGACGTTGTTATAATATGGAGTATGTGAATTTATGAATGTGTGTATTTTCCTTTGTGTATTTAAATTATGGCAGTAAATTAAGTATCAAGCCTCTGTAATTAGTGTTTGCAAATCCTCTGAATTCATAATATGTTATTGTTTTCTTTCAACCTCTTCACCTAAGCTCTAAAAGGATAACAAAATATTTAACCACTTAAACCTAGATTAATTTATAATTCCAATTTGTACTTAAATTCCCTAACTTTTCCCCGTAGTAGTCCAATGCAGACCTTAGGGACAATAATGCATATCTCCTATTTAGAAGAAACCACCTCCTACCTTTCAAGAAACAAGAAAAGAGTGGAGGAAACATTCCTCCCTCTCACCCCTTTTATTCATGCATTGTTTGGAAGTTTTAATTGGGGAAGGGGACCTTGGAAAAAAGAGGTTTTTTAAAGGAATAGAGAGCTTTTTAGAGGAAAAAAACTCATTGCACCTGGAAAATGATCCATTGCGGGAAGATGGAATGGATAATAGGGGGAATTAGATGCAATTATATGGTAAATATATTTCCACTTAAAATCCTTAACGATTTATGGCTTGTTAGGTTTTCTAGAACATCATAAAACTCTTTCCAAGAAGTGTTATATTACTAGAACAGAAATCTAGAGGTAGGCAGTGACTTAGGATTATCTTGGAAATACTAAAGAGCACAAAGAGGAAAGGCATACCTGAAAGACTAAAGGGTAGATAAATTATGACTTCCTGTTTTGTATGGAGAAATGTAAATAGTGCCAAGAATTATGCTAACTGAAAGGTGGAATATATTCCAGTGGTGACCTATTGGTTAATGCATTGGAAGTTCTAGTGGCTTGCAAACTTTGGCATCTATTTTCTCACTAGCGGTCTCATAGCCCAACATGTAGGTGGAATTCTAGAAAAGAACAACCTATGGTTGGGGGGAATTACTGGCCACACATTTGCATTGGAATCTTTTTATTAAAGAAAAAGAAAATAAGTTTCCTTTCCCTATCTTATTTTGAAAATTGAATTTGGATGAGAAGTAATTTCAATTTATTAAGCTTGAATCCTCTTGATTTTGTGGATTATGTTTAAGTGATAACTAAAAATGCATGAGTGTAATTTGGCTCTTCTAGTTGTAACAAAAATATGTATTAAATGCAATTTGTAAGGAGTTATGCTTCAAAAATAAATATGCATGGATTAGTTTGTCCTTTCTAATTGTCATCACAATATCTCATGGTTGTAAATGTAAGGAAATTGCAAACCTTTGGATTAAAGTTCAACGATGTTTTATTTAAATAAATCATATGGTCATATTCTGCATCTTCAATCCCACGCCTTAAATCAAAGTTTGTCACATGTGCTTATGATTTCGGATTGGCTTTCACAAACTATGATTATGATGGTGGGTACTTTGAAATGATACCAGGAGTTATCTACGTTTTGCACACTTGATTTGGGCATCATATAGGTTATTTGTAGGGTATTCATATAGGTTATTTGTAGGGTATTCTAGTTGTAACCTGTAGAATATGATTTTTGTTGGAAATATGGTCCTGGCCATCAATCCATTACTTCCTTATCAAATATTTAAAAGCAAAACTCATTTTCTAGGAATGCTTGTGTTGGCCTCAATGTGCTTGATTGATACCTTTCCCTATGTCTTGTTTTCTTCAGGTAAAAAATTTGAATCTCCCAAAATTAGCTTTAAATCAATATGCATGTCTTCTATAGTTAATATGATATGGTGAATAAATCCTAATTTGTGGCATGGAAACCACTGCCCAAAGGGATTATTTGGCTCTATACATCTCGTACACGTCATTCTTGTAATATATATTTGTTTAAATGTGGCAAAGATGTTCAGAAAGAAGGCTTCATTGTAGAAAGGACATCACAACATAGAAGGGTGACTTATAGTCTTCATATTTGAAGGAATTAATTCCCATTCTCACTTTTGGGATAAAAAAAGTAGGGAGGTACCCAAACTATGCTTACACTTCTATGAAACAGTTCATACATTTATTACATAAGGAAAAGAAATATCGAAAGCTATTTTCAGATGCAACGTAGATGAAGAAATTGGATTGGACATAAAAAGACAATCCTAGAATTACAATAATTTAAATAAACAAATATTTGAAACGTGTAAAAGAGAATTCATTTATGAAATTAAGTAATTTACTTTCATCATTTGCAACACCTAGCAAGTTAGTACATTTGAATTTTTTACTATGATAGATTAAAATTTGGGAACAATCTTTATGGAGTGAAGCTTATCCATGTTTTGTTTATGAATCCTTATGCATCATGGGTATCGTGCCTTCTAATTGGATATCTATAGCATGAGAAAGTATCAATTCCAAAACTTAGTCAAAACAACTCATCTAATGTATGTTAGAATATTAAAAACCTATTTTAGATTGAGGATATAAAATATTAAAAACCCACTTTAGACTTAGGATATAAAGTATTATTCATTTTGATACTTTCCTAGGTGTTTTGACTAGTTTGTTGGCCACCTATTGCCTCTTTTGGCTCACACTTTCCATCATTATCCACAGGAACGAACTTAGAAATATTTTGGATAAGATTCTGATGCTTTTATGACTATCCAGAATAGTAAGAGCACATTCCTTCCTTTACATAGTTTTGTCCTGCTTTTTCTGCTTTTCAGTGGATAAGGATAAAGCTAGGTGCTTTTATGGACTTGAAAAGCTATCTTCTTTTTGGCCAACTCATACTCCATATTTTTCTCTTCAGAATCCATCATCACATTCCTTTTTCATCACTCATTAGATTCCATACCCGATTTAGCTAATTCATGAGGTCCTTAACTGAATTGGAAAGTGGTTTTGCCACCTTGGGGTTTTTTAGCTTTTAGTAAGCCTACCTTTTGTGAGATTTTCAAACTTGCCTCCAAGGTATTCGAATTCTCTCTTGAGTATGTATTATATATTTTATTCTAATTGTTGAATAATACAAAGATGATATTTACATCAATTGAGTTTTGTTTCTCATGGTTATGCTTCAATATTTCTTCTTATTTTTGCATATCTATGAATAAATTCTTGTGAGGACTTCTTTGTTTCTAGATCTAGGCTTGTGTGTACTCTTGCATGGTATTAAACCTATTTAGAAATTCTACATGGTATCATAGCTTGGGGAGCTCTTTATCAAATTAGTCTTCCAATATAAGATTTCAGAGAGTTTGTTTTGCAGGTACTAAAGATCGAATGGAAGAAATCTATTGTTGAAGAAGAACTCAGATATTTCCATCTCTCATCATTGTTCTCCTCTCATACTTTAGATACCGAGGATTATGTGCAACATAATGATCTAATGGTTATTTGGAAGTCCGGTATAAAGTGTGAGGTTGTTAGTTTCACTCTCACTTCCACTTTCCATGCTTCTTCCAGTTCCTACATGATTGTCAGCACATTTTCTCAAGAAGTTGGAGACACCTCTTTGCTCTCTCATGTGTCTTCTATTTTGAATTTTGAATATCATCAACCAGTTGTTGTCGGATCATACACACTCAGAACCTCTCTTTCATTCACTTTTTGTTGTTTCATTGGATGCTATAGAACCATAATTACTATATGGATTTGTTGCATTCGCCCTTATTATCATGCTTCTGATCCACTACATGATTATTGGCACTTGTTCTCAGAGTTGCACAGAAGATGGAGGATATCATCAAGTCTCATTTTGACCTAATCTCAAGAATTTCAAGTCTAGTGAGCACATTCCACTTCTTCTGAAGAAGAATATTCCTCTATCCATTTGACCAATTTCTCACTTGCTTGGAGTTTGGAGAGACTTATTATGGTGTATTCCATGTTGATTTTGAGAGGAGATTTTCTTACCAAGTGGATTTCTTTCTTTCCTCACCTACATGGACTAATAATTTTTTGTACAAGGTGACAATAGGCAATATTTTCCTGGGACCTAATCATATTTTACTCACTCTAATTCAAGCTTAAGAAGGGATGTTAGAATATTAAAAACCAACTTTAGACTTAGGATATAAGTATTATTCATTTGATACTTTCCTAGGTGTTTTGACTAAATTGTTGGCCATCTATTACCTCTTTTGGCTCACACTTGCCATCATTATCCATAGGTGAATACTTAGAAAGATTCTAGATAAGATTTTGTTTTTTTTATGACTGTCCAGAATAGTAAGAGCACATTCCTGCCTTTAAACAGTTTTGTCCTTCTTTTTCTACATTTTAGTGGATAAGGATAAAGCTAGGTGCTTTTATGGACATGGCAAGCAGTCTTCTTTTGGCCAACTCATTATCCATATTTTTCTCTCCAAAATCCATCATCACATTCCTTTTTCATCACTCATTAGATTCCATATCTGATTTAGCTAATTCGTGAGGTCCTTGACTAATTTGGAAAGTGATTTTGCCACCTTGGGGTTTTTAGCTTTTAGTAAGCCTGCCTTTTGTGAGCTTTTCAGACTTTCCTCCAAGGCATTCAAATTCTCTCTTGAGGATGTATTATATTTTGTATTCTAATTTTTTAATAATACATAGATGATATTTACATCAATTGAATTCTGTCTCTCATGGTTTTGGTTCAATATTTCTTCTTATTTTTGCAAATCTCTGAATAAATTCTTTTGAGGACTTATTTGTTTCTAGATACAAGCTTGTGTAAATTATTGCATTGTCTTGAACCTATTTAGAATTTCTATAATATCATGAACAAGATTAAAAAAATAAATCAATAATTTAGAATTTGTGGATGTGCCAAAATTAGCGCCTCTCAAAAACAGTCGAAATAAAGGAGAAGAAAAAATAATAATGAATAGACACAACCCATCATAGATGGATATGATACGAGGTGTTTCTATTTGTAGAAACAAGTCAAGGGAATTTACATTCAACTAGGGTGATCCATTAAATCTCCAAGATTATGTGTATGAATGTTCTTTGAATTGAAATGGTGCATTGGCTTTGAAATGCACTTCGATATTTATAGAGGGTGTAGTGAAATTATTGGATTTAATATCTACCTTGAGATTAAAAAATACGGGATTGCATATATCAAATTACACAAATAGATAATGTATTGAATATTGACACTCCTTAACAACTTAGAGGTGAATACTTAATTTTGGTGCTGTCTCACTTTACACCATGATTTCAATCGAGGGCATTGTCAAAGTGATAGAGGATTCAATAGACTCATAAACAACAAAATTATTTTCTCATATATGGAGTATTTATGGAAGGGGGGGATGAATTGACTATGTTAGTATATTTTCATTTTAATGGTATCATACATTATGATGTCATCTATTTCTTATTGATGCAAATTAGAGTTTTTTTGTGTTTTCTTGTAAAATAGGATTTGACTCTTGTCATTTATACGAAGGTTATGTTACAAGTAAGAATTCCCAAGTGAGTTATAATTACATAATTTATGAATATTATATAATATTAAAAATTATGTTTTTATTTTATGAAGAGTTGCATAAATAATTATAATCGTTACTTACTATAGTATGTTTTATGTTGTAGAAGTCAATTGGGTCTAGCCCAAGTGGTTGTGGATGTAATGTTATACTCCCCACCTAGGTTATATTCCCATATGTGACATGATGAGCTCATAATGAGTATGTTGTTGTACTGTCTTCAAGACTTATATTGACTTGGCCAAGGAAGTGCTTGGGAGGTTTGCCCTTGGAAATTTACTTGGAAAAAATGTTTTATGTTGTAGAAAAGATTGAAAAAAATATTGCGCCATTTATAAAAAGTATAATGAAAAGAGAGAGACCATACATAAATGAATTAACTAAATTTGGTGTAGAAAATATCAAATCTAGGGACCTCATTCATGGTTGGTTTGAGCATGTTAATGGTGGTATGATTTATCCTAATTTTCTCAGTGAAATTTAGAATGTAATTGAATCCATTGTACTATATTTGTATGGTAATTATTTAGTCTATGACATCCATATTAATATTTAAGCATAGGGGACATACATGACAATGAACATAAATGAATATTTTTCTCGCTAGAAGACATAGTAGAGGCACTCCATTATGGCGATATAAAAGTTGATGGAAAAGGAGAGGTTTTGAAATTTGGCGGTGTCACAATTTTCCAACAAGAAATTTTTGACATTCACATGAGGAAGTGGTCAAAATAATACCATAAAAATTGGGCTCAAATAAGTAGTGCTAGTAAGAAAAAAATAATTAGAACATATATGTAGAAAATTCCCAAATGTACTATAGAGTGATAAATGGGCCCTTTGTAGATTCTTTGAGACTAGCAAGAGCACAAGAAACCATATTCGATGAAATATGTTCAAATTAGTCTTATATTTAGGTTTCTAGTCCTTTACCTTTTATATTCCAATATGTATTGGCAATGAATTTCTTAGGTGACTTTAGTTTATGTGGTTTTGAACAAATATAGTGATAACATCACAAAGCTCAATAATGAAGGAAAAGACATAAACCAAAGACTATTTAATGTTGAAAAAAGTGTACTTGAAAGATCCTTTGGATTTTCTTATAGGACAAAATGATTATTGATGAGAAGTATGAAGAGTGGGCCATGAGACACCACAACAGAAAACCATGAAGGTAATAAATAATATATATTTGTAGTTATTGTTCTTTATATGCTTGTAGTTATTTAATTTTATATGATTTTAACTTGTTATCTTTATATGATATAATCAATATTTTAGTGACATTGGCTTATCAGATATTGATAAACTTACTTGATCATATATTATCTTATGTACATGCATGAATAGATGCAAATAAATAATTACACACTCTTTGTGTTAATTTGGGAGGTTCTTAATTAGAGGGTGCTTTGTATGTTTATCAGTACAATCTAATTTATTATGCAATTAGACTAGTTTAATATATTTCATTAATAAATATGATTTTATATTATTATTATAGAGTTGAATGACTATAGTCATGAGACCACTTAAGAATCGTTAAAGTATGTCATGGGGAATGATTATCAAAGATTAGTGAAATAGTTAAATCCTATGCATTCAAGATAATTAATTTTTAATTATGGCGATGATTTTTTAACTTATATGTAGTTGGAATTATCCATTCATTAGTTGAAATATATTATATTTTTCTACACAGATGATGATGAGCGTGACTCAAAGGGATCAAAGGGTATTGAAAAATGTTTAACGCTTATGTTTTTTATTGCATCTATAATGTTATCTTTTTAATTTTATTTTATTGAACTCATGTTATTTTATTATGTTTTTTGTTGGAATCTATTTAATACTGAGAGGGGACGGTGAATCAATATTAGCACAGTTATGAACCATTTTTAACGTCTTTAATAGATTATTTTGAACTTAATATTAATCTGTATTTAAGCATCCATCATAAATAAAACATTCATCCACATATGAGCAAATTAGAGAACACAGAACACATGGAATTTTTACATGGAAACCCAAATGGGAGAAAACCACATAATGTTCTTTTATAATAAAAAGATTACATTCGAGGAAGCACTGACCTCCTATGTTTACCCGCACCAACTGGAAGGAGGCACCAACCCCCTGGTTTTAAAGGCACCTGAAGGAAGCTACAACTCCTTGTGTTCTCGAGCACCAACTAGAAGGAGGCTACAACCCCCTACTCCTTGCCCCATCCTGCCACCTAGATATACAAAATAATATATTTCCTTGTAGTATTCATGATATGTGCACACTTCATATCTTCGGATGTTCGTTCAGATGCACACACCTTTTGTATGATGTAGTATTGTTGTCACTTTGTTGCATACACCACTTGAATTCAACACTTCACTTTAACTTCGACACTTCACTTTAATTGATGTCGCACTTCATATGATGTGTGTTGCTTCATCAAAATCTGCAACCTATGCCTAGAATCAATGTTCCGTTCTACTACTACATTGTTGCACTCTTCAACTAATATTGTGCATCAACTGATAACTTGTTGTTATGATATTCTGCACTAGTATCACATGAAAGTGTGCACCTTCTGAGATGTGTTCGTTCTGTTTAAGTGCTACAGTCTTCAGACAAAATGTGACCTGTTGTGCATCATACGATTCATCCTTTCAGTTTAACACACTTGTCTTAGATCATCCTCATCATGATGCGCATCCTTGATTATGTTGCTACTATGTCTTTGCGCATCTGATGAACTTTTTTACTTTGCACAATTATATTCAATACTGGTACATCAATTAAAATTCTTCACTTCGTGCATCTTCTAATTTGTTTATGATCTGTCTCTGTGCTTTTGTCTTAGACCATCTGTGACTCTTTGCATGCTTTCTACGATATTGTTAGACGATCCTTGCGCACTTGCGCATACTTATGTAATTATGCCTTTTTGTATTTTTGTGATCTTCACAGATTCACAACATCATTCTGCGCATTGTCAGCTATCACATTCATTTGCTTGTGCAAACTTGTCTCTTTGATGGATCATTCTATTCTGATTCCATGAGCCCTTGATGCCCCAAATATAAATCGATATCTTCCACTTACAAGCTCTTCATCCTTGATATCAAGCTTACTTCAAATATCCAACTTGCTTCTTATTTATACATGTCCTACATGGATTGTATGTCCACAAGTTGGTTGTGGCATTCCTTCTTCTTCACTTCATGGTTTATGCTTCTTCTACATGTCATCTTATGCGTTACTAATGTGTCATCTCTTGTGGGTCTTGGGCATACATGGTCCTTGACTTAGTGGGACTTGCACCCTTGCAGTACCATCACTTGTGGGTCTTGCGCACTTGATGTATCATCAATTGTTGAATTTGAACATATACCATCTTCAGCCGCTACACCCTTCTTGGAACTTGTGTGTGCTTCAACAACTGAAAGATTCTTATGATTTGTGAGACTTGCGTGCTTTCAGGAATTTCATAACTGCTTGGCCATTTCTTGTTGCAAGCTGATTGCGCAAACCCGAACCTTGTCCAATCAATTCCTTTTCTTGCTTGTCCATTCTTTGACTTGCTTGCGTAATCCCAAACCTTTATCTAGCCAACACTTTAGCTTTTACCTTGAATGAGTGTGACTTGGTGGATTTGATGTATGCACATGTACCACATATTGTAGGATGTATTCCTTATTCCTTATGTACTTTAAACTGGATGCACTTCTAGATATACTTCTTCATACTGGAATCCATACATTCCTTCAACTTGCTTGTGCATATGATTCTTCAAAGTGGCCTTTCTATATACTTTTCAAACTGGCACGGGAATATTGAAACCTCTTTGACATCAGTTGACATCAATGACAGTTAAGTGAACCAGTTGACATCAATGACAACCAAAGTTCAGCATTTTTTATAGAGTGTTGATAAGGAGGGTTCATAAAATGAGCATGGTACTATAGTAGTGGTATTGATATCAAGGACATACTTTGGGTCCAAAATCCAATCTCTTAAGTCCTAAAAATGTATTCTAGAGATCATGGCCCAAGCATATGGCCCTATAACAACACATAAGTAATGTAGAGGGAATATTTGTCCTACAAGTGGAATACATTGGCCATTCAATGTTTGGCACTAAGATGGGTCTCACGGTTTAGGGTTGAAAACTAGGCACTTTGGCCCTACAATCCACTTCTAGGTCTTATGAAGTCAAATAACACCTTCCCTATTGAAAGACCCATTGTGTTTACTAGACTTGATTAGTTCACTATTTCTTCAAGTGGGTCTATCATGACTGGGATAAAGTAGTGCTAGTGGAGCATTGGAATTATAGTGTTTATGCAATTATGTTATGGGACCATAGGGATTGAAACCACTAGATAGGCCCTACAAATAGAATCATTGGCCTATAAATTGAACCTAAGTACCACTTTGACACTTTGTGACGCATGGATGGGTCTTAGAGCCTAGGCCATGGTTTAGACTAGAATCCATTGACTTAGGCCCTAATTATTGCTTCTAGGCATCATGGGACATGTACAAATCCTCAAACCACCACTTATACCCTAAAAAGAAAATATTTAGTCTTTGAGTGGGATATGGAATCCATTTTGAGGTTTTGTGAAGTAGGGATGTGTATAGGGGTTCACGCATTGTTTGGGGTCAAGAAATTATGCTCTTATTCCCTAAGAGTTTCTTTTAGGACTCATGGGCCATACATAGGGCCATGGAAACAACATTTGTGGGATATGGAGATAATTTCAAGGCATGGCATACAAAATATGGGTCTTGGGATAAAACAATGGTTAGGGACCAAAACTGAAGAACACACCATGATGGTTTCTATTAAGGATCATAAGTGATCCACATGGCTCTAAACCACCACACAAGCATTAGAGAGTGACACTTTGGCATATATGAGTGGGACTTGAGTACCATTTCAAGGTTTCACAAACAATGGATGGGTCCCATGGCCCAATGTAAGATTGATCTTAGAAAATCAATGACTTTAAGGCCTAACTATTGCTGATAGGGATTGTGTGCCATGCATAGTGCCCAAAATCACTATGTAGACTTTGAGAATAGATAAAGATGCAACACATGACATTCACTAAACACCATACTTACAACACAAATTCACAACAAAGCTTTACATTGATCTCTATTTATAAATTTGTTGATTAAGATGTATGGTGAATGTATGTTGAATAATTGGAAGAATAATTTTGTAGAATCATATGAGCATTGCATACCAACTTTCTTTACAACAATATAGTCATTGGGCATACAAACTATATGCAATATACACAGGATTTAGAAAGTGAGTTGACAATAGTTTTATTTAATGCACACATCCAATAACATACATTTTCCATGAGATTCACCCTAGAAATATGACAAATACTACATGAGTGCATACAAGGAGTATTTAATTTTCTAAATATATAACTTTTGGTATAATTCTAAATATTTTTTTCATAGTAATAATTAAGGGTTTGTATTAAAATCCCCATGATTGAATTGCACAACTAAAGATACAAAATTGGAGGTGGGCATAAGGGCATCACCTTTGATTACTCTATTACATATGTTCGATTCAAAAAATGGTTAGATATTTGTCCAAGAACATCTAACTACTGAAATGAAAGTGTACTTCCTAACACACTATCCTAGTAAAAGTACAAAGAAACAATACATGTTAGAAATAAAAAAAAAAAAAAAAAATTATCTAAGCCTAGAGCAGGCGTTGGTGTTTAGGTTTGGTTTTGTTGTTGGTCCTTCTCATTCTATTTCCACCAAAACAAAGGTGTTATAATTATCTAGTGGGGCTCCAACAACATGTGTAGGACCAACATTAAGAATGACCATGGAGGCAACAAGTATATTGCTTGACGAGAAACCCAAAAGGTTTCCATAATGATGGGAAAAGGAAATCCCATAAGAGTAGGAGGAAGGTTGATATGGACCACTATTCTTCCTACAAACATTATAGTGATGTAATAGTGGAGATCATCTCTACTTGCTTCCCTTGGTAAACAACGATGAAGGCCTAGTTGGGGATCCAAACTTGCCCCCACCTTGAAGACAATGCCTTGTAGTCTCCCTTTTGATCTTGATTAATCTTATAAGCCTTGAATTCGTCCCACATATAGGAGTTATCACCACCATTCTACAGCTTTTAACATCCTCAAAGAGGATGGAGTTAATATCATTCAGGGTGAGGCAATTTTGTTTAATGGAATTCCTTCCCATCAATTGGATGTTGAGACACATGTGATGAAGGTGTGCAATCTATTTAATGCCATTCATGGTGGAGGATCTGTAGAGAATGCTAGCATGCACTCACTTATTATCCATAGGACCTTCATCAAGAGTGACCTCAACATTATCTTGTTTTCCCAACTCTAAGATGAGTGGGAGAAGTATCTCTAAGATGAGTGGTAGAAGGATATGAACGAATTTGGTTGTGTTAAATTCCTTCACTGTAATAATAACTTATTGGCCTAGTTTAGCTAAAGAAAGACTAGGTTAGAGTGTCTACTAGTGTAAAGATCATATAATTATCACAAAATTTTCAATCACCAAAAATTTTCTAACTCTTTTGTATTTAATAGAGGTGAATCACTTTAACATTGTAAGTGCTTCCAATTAGATTATTGAAAATATGAGAAAATTATAGAACAATACAAAACATGCATAGCATGAGATAATAGAAAAGGGAATGCTAGCCTAGAGTATTACAAATATTATCACAAAGATAATGTTTTCAATGTTCTTGATATGAATACCCAAAGGATCCCCCTCACCTCTATTATATACCAAGAGGTATGGAAGAATAACATCCCAAAATACATGTGTGGAATAATTGATTTCCCACCTCTCTATATAATCAATGGTAAAAGGAGTATTTTTCTCCATTATAAATGTGGGATAACTCAATATTATAATATTAAGAGTTATTTTCTTGATTTTTCCTCCCAATGTTAGTTATGAAATCTTATTACATCAATTAGACATCATTAGCCTCCTATCCATACAACAATGAATAATCAAATAGCAAGAACAAGGAGAAAAGAGAAAAAGAGAACACTAGAAATATGTGGGAAACCCCAACATCCACTTAGAAATACATGGTAAAACCCAACATCCACGGAAAGCTTATCTTCTTATTGCATCGAGTGTAAACAAGGTGCTTACAACCCAGTATGGGGGAGCTCCTGTAACGGATGCCACATGTCACATGTCACTTGTAACGTTTTCAAAAGTAATAAAATGTAAAAAGTAATAGTATGGGGAAGATCCTGTAACGGATGTCACATGTCACATGTCACATTTGTCACGTTTGTAGTATGGTTTGTAGTATGGGGGAGATCCTGTAACGGATGTCACATGTCACATGTAACGTTTTCAAAAGTAATAAAATGTAAAAAGTAATAGTATGGGGGAGATCCTGTAACGGATGTCACATGTCACATGTCACATTTGTCACGTTTGTAGTATGGGAGAGATCCTGTAATGGATGTCACATGTCACATTTGTCATGTTACGTTACAACCTAGTATGGGGGAGATGTTGTAACATTTGTCACATTTGTCACGTTTCCATTTTGGCTCAACTTATAAAAAATCAAAAGTAATTAAAATTTTCATGTTTGCTCATAACTTATCAAAAATAATTAAAAAATTAAAAGAGAGGGATCCAATTTCTTGAGGGGTAATTTTTTTATTGTGTAAAAAATTTAAGATAAAACAAACAAAAAAATTACACCTCGAGAAATTGGATCCCTCTCGGTGCTCGATAGATCCGAGTTTGAGATGGATCTATGCTGGTTATTCATCAATAATCTTCAATCTAACAATAGAGAGCTCCCACACATCACAATCCATCTTCACAACAACACATATAGTGTGTCTACAAGATTATCATTAGATGCTTTCATTATCTCATTTTTGTTCATGTTCTTTGTTACTTGGTTAGATAGAAGGCTAGAATATATCATGAGCCATGCATGTTTTGTTGGGGATAAAGAACTTTATAGCTATATGAAACAAAATTTAATTATGTATACCAAAATTTATTATTTACAAAATGAATAATAAATAATTAAAATTAATTTATAATTAAAAAATTAAAAAAATATATAAAATTATGATTAATTATTAGAATAAGGTTAAATTTTCTGACATTAAACTTTATCTAAAATCATCCATTGTGAAGAGATGCAATGTTGTCATTGCTTATGAAAACTTAAAAGGAAATTTGGCCATATATTTGCAAACTAATCATTTAGTACTTGTTAAGCAAACTAATAATTTGGTACATACAAAGTAATTAATAAAGAGATAAAAAAACACTTACAAAGAGATATAATATAGTTTATATTAAAAAATATAAATAATAACATAATATAATAAAGATAAAACATATATTTTTATAAATATAAAAATAAATAGAACTGAAATTATATTAAATAAAATATTGAAACATTAATATGATTATAATAATTAGTTATTATGAAATTCAAATCCAAATCAAAATATTGAAACATTAATACCATGATAATAATGATTTATTATGAAATTCAAATCCAAATCCATGGGATAATGTGGTTTTCTTTTTAGAATTTAGATATCATTTAATTTTATATATAAAAGTTTTTTTTTAATTCTCAAGAATTAAAGTTTGGCAAGCATTACAATTATTAGATATATAAAAGTTTTTTTTTAATTTTCAAGAATTAAAGTTTGGCAAGCATTACAATTATTAGATAGTCAAAGTCTACTCCCAAGACCAGCATTACAATCATTACATTACATTAGTCAAAATAGATTAAATACTGGTTGAGAGGATAACAACATTCTTCTTAACCCTCAATTGACAGTCTCACAAAATATATCCAATAAAGTTGCAACCATATAATCTACCCTCAATTGACAGTCTCACAAAATATATCCAATAAAGTTGCAACCATATAACTATTAAAAAAGGAAACTACTATTTATTTATTTTTGAACGATGAAAGTCATTATTTTTAGTTCACGATCGAATGAAGCAACGGTGAATCGTTATTGTTTATGTCTAAAGTGGCTCGCATGAATCGTTAATGTTTATGTCCAGAGTGGCTCCCATAGCTGCAGAGGATCAACATCGTCGTCTAAACCATGCAGTGAAGCGTTGTAAAACTGATGTGCAGCCGAACCTTCATGATAAAGGGTTGACATATTAACTTGTTGCAGACTCATGTTTATAGCCTGCAGCTCTGCTTCTGCTGCTGCCAATTTCGTTTGCAGCTCTTCTACTTTCTTGTCGAGATCGTTGATTACTCCAAAACAGCCATGAACAGGATCTCTTACTCTTTCTCGCGCTTCGTACACTATGCTGCTCACTGCCTCACCTCTCTGCTCCACCGGAAGGTCCTGTCACAGAAGATACTATTAACACTAATAATCTCAGACATGGAAAATCAGTATGACCAGCTCTCAACTAGCTGAGATTACAAGTAGTAAAGCAATTGAACATACCTGTACTAATTTTATGAGATTTGATTTTCCGAAAACCCTGTGTACTAGCAGGAACTTGGCGTGGTCTTCCTGTGGAAAATATGGCGCTAGCACGCAATTCTCACTGCATTTCTTTCTCTGCATCTTGCAAGCAGCGCACCCAGACTTGGACAACGTGTTGTTCATCTGCAAAATGGCTCCACGCAAAATCTGCTCGTTTTATGTTTCTCCCACAGTTTTTCAAACAGACTGGAATGCGAATAATTTCGACGCAACACACTGCGGGGAACATCGTATTTATAGCAAATGAAAAGCATCCATAAGAGAGGAAGATTAGAATTGTCAAGCGTAGATCAAAAGTCGTGAAAATCACAGTCAGCTATTATAATTTAGTAGAAAAATAAACAGATTCAAAGGAGGAGATTTGGCTTATTAGAAGAAGAAAGCGATTGAAGGGACGAGATTTGATTTATTAGGAAAAGAAAGCGACTGAAGGGAGGAGAGTCGGTCTAGTACTACCATGTCGGTTTCCGTCGGTTTACACGTACGCATTGCGGCTGTTCTCCGCTGTAGTTTGGATCTCCCCGCTCACACCTAGACGACATAGATTACACACCAATACCATTCATTCATCTTAATGATCACCAAACGGTGATCAAAATGAAATAAAGATAAGTTTTTAAAGTTTTTAATTATTATGGGAAATTATTTTTAATTATTATTAGAAATTATTTTTCACCGGTTTATAAAATAAAAAAATTAAAAGTATTTAAAAAATGTTATGTAGGTTTATAAAACACAGAGATCAGATCAAATTTTTAAAAATATATATTTTATTTGGATATGTAAAAATATTCAGATAAAAAAATTGCATCACAATAAATTCAATAGCTTTGTACTTGATAAATCCAGGTTTAAAATACATCTATATTGATTTAAAACTTAAAAACATGTGCAATATATATTTATAATAAAAAACTAAAATAAATGTATATTTATAATGAAAAATTTAAATTCTCATCATATAATATAATGTCCGAACTCTCCGCTTTGTTTTCAATTTTCAAATCGACTTTAACCGCTTTGTTTTCAATTTTCAAATCGACTTTACCTTTTCATATAAATATCTACCTATGATAACTCAAAACAAATTAAGATTCATGCAAAAGATGTGAGAGACCAGTATTTACAATTTGTAAATTAATTGGACGAGTTGTCGTCATCGATGATACCACGTTTATTTTCTTATTTTCTGAGTCAATAGTGAGTTTGTCGTTATGGATGATTTCACATTAATTTCCGCTTCTCTGCTGATGTGTCAATAACAGTTTGAAAGCACTATAGATTCATAGAATGTACAAAGCTGGTCCTGTCAACTATTTCATTATCTTAGTGGATAGATGTTGTGATCCCTCAGACCTTATTTGGTTGGTCCACAAAGGTCTTACCTGGATCCTTCCTCGAAAGACAACAAACGATCTAAAAAGTGCCTTACAGTCAGGACGGTCGCCGTCAAGCGCCTTATAGTCACTAAGGTCGCGGTCAAGTACTCATATGGAACAATTTTTTCCATTTTTTTTAATCATTTAACAATTTTAACTATATTCAAAATTAAGATAAATATATATGTTAATTTTTAAAAAAAATTTAAAATTAAACTTTATTTTATTGTTTTAGTGATTGGATGCTACTTAGTTTCAACCGCTAAGAACTTCCATGATCAAATTTTATAATTAATATATTCTTAAATTATAATATTCCATTTAAATTAATAAAAAAATTATTATTAAGGTATCTAAAAAAACAAACACGCGCACGTGCCTCTAAACATACGTACGTGCTCCTGCTTCGACAATGTTGATCCTCTGCGTCGGTGAGTTGACATGCACAGAAGAAGCGTGTATGTGCTCTTAAAAGCACGCACGTGTGTCTGTATATCCACATCAACATACGTGCGTATGTGTTTTTAATGCGTACGCAAAAATATGCGCACATGCGTTGTTAACACGCACGCAAAAAACACGCGTGCGCGCTCCTGTGTTTTTTATTAAAAAAAACATAGTCTGCGGGTTTGTTATTGTGTAACAAACCCGCGAGTGAGAGATTAGAGGAGCTGGAGGCACACGAGCACGTTTAGAGCATCCAACTACCTGCCATTCAACATCAAACTCAACCTCCAACCTCCATCGCTGTCAGTGCTTCCAAGTAGGTGCTAAACCATTCCATTTTTTGTTGTTTTTTGTTTTGTTTTTCATTACAATTTTAAATTTAAAAAAATTACATTCAATTAAAAATCAATAAATCTTAATTGCAGATAAATTACACCTAACAAAATGAGAAACACACCACAACCATAAGAGGAAACCAACGAAATTGAACCGTCAGACGATAACATTAACATTGGAATGAACAATGAACCTGATGATGAACCATTTGAAAACCCCAAGGATGAATTACATCAAGATTTAAACCAATTAAAGGTCTTAAGCGATGATTTGAAGAGCACCAAGGAACCCTCTCGGGTTTCCCTAGCTACGTCATTGCAAAACATCATTGAATCTATTAACATTTCCCATAGTGAGATCATTAATCTGAGCCAATATAGGGCTCGAATGAAGGAGCACTATTCCACCGAGATCTCAAAAGAACAAATTAAAGATCTCAGCATCACAAAAGCACAATTGTACAGCAAATTCATAGATCCCAGGACAAGGAAGCCTCCAGATGTGAGGAAGAGACGGGTTTGTATGGACTGGTATAATTACCAACCATGGAGAGATAACTGCAAAAATAGATGGTTTATGGTGTTTGAGAGGCCCCCATGCAATAATTTGGAGGTCCCACAATGTTTTCTTAGGAAATTGTGGGCTGAGTTCAAGTTAGGCTACCATGTCAATTATTTTGACATCATTGATTTTCAGGTTTTCGGTTTTGGCTTTGCCCAAGATCGACCTCAAACCCGCCACAACCCACTCAGAGGACCACCTACACCCAGGTGAGAGCCAAACCCCCCTCCTCAGCCACCTAGGTTTGGTAGCGGCCTATATGAGATTGATAACTATGTTAGACATGCCACACGTCATCTGCTTAGACATACCACATTTGTGGCTATGTCTTCACAGAGTCGAGAGGATGACGATGAGACATAAACTGCTGCATGGTCTACGGGTGGTGGCCGAGACAAACTAGGTACAGGTGGAACCCAAGCGGGGCCATCTAGTTCGACTGGAATAGCGGCACATCATTGTTCTCACTGTGGGCATTCTTTCCATGGTCCTACGCAACAACATGCGATAGAGAGCTACATGGACCAGGTTAGCTATTGTTTTATTTAATGTTCAAGTATTTATTGTATGTTATTCAATATCGTATTTTTTAATATATTTAACTTTGAATTACACGTTGTTGACTTTATTTGTTTTAATGTACAGTTATTCAGGGTGGAATCTTCATCCTCCAGGTGGGAGGACATTGGTTCCTTTGACCTAGACGGAGCCATGGCAGCAGCAGAGGAGGTTGTGGCACCATACACATAGGTAACTTCTTTACTTTGAATAATTAGATCCGTTTATGAGTAATTTGTGTTCAGTAATTAAATCTCTCTATCCCTATTCTTGCATCTTTCCTTCCTTTCTCACACAAATTAGTTAGCACCGAGTAACCATTTTTTGTATTATCATCATTTAAAACTAAAATCAAAATGAATAATTCTCACAAAACATGTCTATCACACTGGATTTTACAGTTATGTTTATCATATTGTCTAAATTTTTGAGAGCTATAAATTCATATAATCCAACCAAACAAAAATGAAACCTTATAAAACATGAAAACCTAAGAAAACTAGACATGTGTTCATGTTCACTGTAAGCATCATTTATTTATCCATTTTCAACTTCTTTCATTTATGATGCTACTTGTACTTATTCTATGTCTTCATAATCACCAAGATCCCGTTGAACTGAAAAGTCTTTTGGACGAATATCGTTCACTGAACCTAGGGAAACTATAGGGTGGTCAATCGAAGATTTCTAAAAGCTAGTGTAATGTTATGATGCATTTCTAAATCTGTAGCCAACTTCTCTAACCTTTCACTTTATGTTGCCATTCTCGTTTCCATATCCAAAATCCTAGCCAATTGGGCTTCATGATGACTACATATACTTTGATTAATATGCAAAATTACCTCTTGTAAGGTGT
This sequence comes from Larix kaempferi, assembly GCA_027924585.1. Lineage (NCBI taxonomy): Eukaryota > Viridiplantae > Streptophyta > Pinopsida > Pinales > Pinaceae > Larix > Larix kaempferi. The sequence goes on from BSBM01001910.1 coordinate 669,844, forward strand.
TCATATGTGGTGATAAGCACCTTAGGACCTTGTGAAGCTTTGTAAATCCACAATGAACACACTCATCATGTTGGTTGTTTTCTTCCATAGTACCAACATAAAGTACAAGAGAAATGGTGCTCGGATAAATAACCTAAATTGCAAAGAAATTGCCTAAGTCTCCATTGAGATCACCTAGGCAATAAACCAAAAAAGGATTTCCTAAAAGACAAGAGTTCAATTTTTCATCCACAAACCAACATTGCCAATTAAATATTCATGTCACAGCAAAATTATTAACAAAGAAACAAACCAAACAAAAGTATTCCCATCCTCTTCACTACCCAACAACATTCACCACCACCCCTACAAATTATGAAGTAACCCAAAACCAAATTTTGGCTCAACCCAACATACCATATGATGAAGTTTCTTGGCATTAATAGTTAGAGATATCCTACACGCACCAAGATTTTCCATTTTAACCAAATTAAAACTCCCACTAGAGAATAATCCAAGTTCAAGTGTGCATTGATTACTTGAAGGAGGAGGACTTAAAAGTGATCTCCTCGACCACATCCATTGCCATTTATCACATAAATGCCACTAAGTGTGATTTCTAATGTATTTCATGAAGGAATTAAGTGAGTTATAATAGTTCTTTTTCCAATTTGACCATCACATTCACCATGGTTTATGTAAATTGGTATCACATGAACACATAATATGAAAATATTCAATAAATTCAAACTTTGTAGCTATACCATTGATACCTCTAATGATTATAGAAATGGGAGAGAAATTTCCAGAATCTGTCATTCTTACTTGACCAATGATGAGAGAAGAGTCCCCAAAAATCAAAACATTCCTAATTTGTAAATTCTTTAAAATGACCATTCTTTGATACAAGGAGAGTCTTGATTACCTATTTATGCTCCTAGTCCCTAAGTGAAGGCTAGTGCTTGTTTTACTTTGTGGTTGAATATACCCCCCCGCACTTATTGCCCCTATGTGCTTATCTATGTTGTTTTTAATTTGGTGATTGATTTAAAGCTCTAATTTTTGTTTGTTTTAGTGTGGATTCTTGAGTCATTGATGTCATTTGTAGGTTGGTGGTGTTGTCACTAGGATCTACCTAGCAAAATTGTTTACATTCCGGCAGCGCACCGTGCAAAGAAGTGTTGATGTATATGTAACTTTGGAATGTATTTCATATATGTATGTTGTATGTACTCCTATAGAGATGGTATTATTCCTCTATACGGAAGTGTCGTCATTTATATTGTAAATGTCGTAACTTATACTTGATGGGTTATTAGACCACCTTGTTGGGGTCGGCCCTGTATAAGTCATGTGGGTCGAAGGGTTATTAGACCACCCTATTGGGGGTCGGCCCAGTCAGCATTATGTTATGTGGTTAAGTTCGAGCCTACATGATTTATGTAAAAGGCAAGTCAAGTCAAGTATAAATAGAGTGCGGGAGGCACTCTATTTGATCACTCACTTCTCACTCATGCACTCAAGGAGGAGTGGCGCACTTATGGAGGAGGAGGATCTGCTGCTAGGATATCTCTTATGTTTGGGTTGTATCATTGCTCTATCTATCTCTGAGGAAGTTATTGGGGTTTTTCACCTTTATGGTTTTCCCCAAGTAAATTTTTGTGTCTCTTGTGTGCTTGCATTATTGTCTCCATGATTGATATGCTGTAGATATGCTATACATGTTGTTCTCTCAGTTAAGATCCTAGATTAGATTGAAGTAAATTCTGAAAATTTAACAAGAAGAACCTGAATTCTTCTCCCGAAATGTTCACTAACACTTTTTCTAAAACCATGAATATCCTATTCTGCCTAGTTAATTCTCTTCACCTCAAGTCTTTAAAATTTGTGGTTTTCCCTCATTCTTCGGTATTCAAAAATGTCATTGGTCAAAGTCCATATTTTTATTTACTCCTTTCCAAAATAATAGTTGTCACGTCCCCTCCCATTCTACCAGCTAGATGGAGAGGATCGTGAGGTTATGCCGGGCATCTAGCCTCCATATCTATTCATTAAACAAGCATTCAAATTCAAATGATAAGAATATATACATATACAAATGCATAACAGTTGTGATATTAAACTGGGCGTCTAGCCCTATGAAACGTTTAACCATAAGCATGAACATAATATAACAGCGATAGATGGAACTGTATGGTTTTAAGTAAATCATAGCGGAATATTAAGAATTTCACCTCCATCATACATTTAAGATGTTCATTAAATAAGTAATTGCAAGTTAATACAGGGGAATACTTATCTTATGCGAAAGTAATCCCACACAACTGGCTATGCAACTGCAACGTTCCACCCAACCGTAGGCCAGTGTGCTCCTCAATCTCTCAGCACCACTGCCACCCCCGAGCTGGGCATGATCTCTACAAGGAACCAGGGAACAACAGACTCACACATAGCCAAGCATACACCAAGATGAGCCAAGCCAATCTGCAATTGGGTTTATCAGGCTGCTAGGAGATGGAAAGGAAGAGTTGCTAAGCTAGTGAGCTCCAGCACAGAGCTAGGGATAACCTTGCAAGATCTATCTAGCTTGGCACCCACAATACCTACACACCCAGCACAAGGAAGTATTCTTTTCACTGCTGTACAGTCCCTCAAGCCATACCTTCCCTATCTAGTGCTCTCAGGGTATGCATAGAAGAGTAACCAAAGCCCTCTTGATCTTCTTGAGAGGTTGCCTCCCCCACTAGGTTTATCAAGCCACTTCTATCCACTACCACTCCAAACTTCAATTCACAGGTTCAAACCAAAAACGAGGATGCACATAACAGCAGAACCCCATTTGCTGGGCATGAGAAAAACGTTTTCCACAGTGGGATGCATGAGATGGGGTTTCAACTAACCCAGAAAAACGTGGGAACCCACAAAAACAAAACGGGAAGTTGGTGAACAACCCAGGAAGCCAAATCCGTTTTTAGTAAAACATCCCGGGGTCAATTCGGGGCAAAAACGACCTCCCTCCTAGTCCCCAATTCGTGGCCTTCCTCTCCCAACTGTTATACCAGGCAAAAAAACGACTCCCAGGCATGGAAAAAATGCAGTATTTAGATGAAAAACGTAAATGGAAAAGACCCAGCTAACTCCAACTGCGTGAATGAATGATGACTGCCCCTTCCCCATGGCTTTGGGCACCATTTCGTGGGTGGTTTCTTGCCCCACAAGCAAAAACACGATTTTCCAAGTTGATGGCTTGCCCATGCACGAAAATGGCTTGCCCATACTCTTTCATTCCCAAGGCATTAACTGCCTTAACCAATTTCTTGGAAAAATTAAATGATTGGGTACATGAGACAAAATGGGTAGTTGGTGGTTTATGGGTTTCCCCATTGACACATGGATTAATACTATTGGCTCAAGGGTTTGAATAATTTCCCTCCCTATTCCTTGTAGAACCATGCCCCATCTCTTTTGTTGCATTGCATAGCCGGTTGTGGGTTTTTTTTTTCATTAAAAATTCGTAATTACATGATGTCTTATATACATGGTGCCCATCTCGCACAAGAACCATAGGCATCTATTTTAATTGCCGATACATAAACGCTAAATCAATGGTGGGGCCTTGGCCTTGAGCTCCTCACCATGATTAAATATCAGTATTTACATCATTTACAAAAGGGGGGTCAAAATGGGGACGTGACATACCCCTCCCCTTACATTAGCACTGTCCTCAGTGCTCATCAAAATTGAACAAAAATGGATATGCCACCCTCATGGCATCCTCCAGCTCCCATGTAGCCTCATCGGGACCGTAGTGCTTCCATTGCACCTTTACCTGTCCGATGGCTCGGTTCCGGAGCAATGTTACTTTCTTGTCTAGGATGCGCAATGGATCGGTTTGGAATTCTCCCTCGGGTTCCACCTGGATCACATCCCAATTAATCACATGGTTAGGATCATGTACATATTTCTTAAGCAAAGAGACATGAAAAACATTATGAGCTTTAGTGCTAGCAGGCAATGCAAGTCTATATGCAACTGGCCCTATTCTTTCAAGCACTTCAAATGGCCCACAATATCTAGGTGATAGCTTGGCACAGCTCCCAAGCTTCAAGGAACTCTTCCTTGATCTTACTCTAAGATACACATGATCCCCAACATTGAATTCCCTATGCATTCTGTGTTTATCTGCATAGCTTTTGTGTCTGTCCTGGGCTGCTTTTAAATTTTGCCGGATCTTTGCAACCTCTTGTTCCATTTCCTTAAGCAATTCTGGCCCAAGTATAATTCGGTTCACTGGATTGTCCCAAGTCACTGGTGTCCTGCACCTTCTGCCGTATAAAGCCTCATACGGACTCATTCCCAATGATTCCTGATGCCCATTATTATATGCAAACTCTACCAGGTGTAAATAATCCTCCCACTTGGATGGCTTGTCCATTACATACATGCGGAGCATGTCTTCAAGTATCTGATTTACTCTTTCTGTTTGCCCGTCTGTTTGAGGATGGTACGCGGTGCTAAAGTTCAACTGTGTACCCAAATATGCAAAGAGAGCTTTCCAAAAATTGGAAGTGAACTTGGTATCCCTGTCAGAAATTATTGCCTTAGGCAACCCATGTAATCTGAAAATTTCCTTCATGAAAATATCTGCTATGGCATCGGCTTTATGTGTGGACTTAACCGGTATAAAATGTGCTGCCTTTGTTAACTTGTCCACCACAACCATGATAGAATCATGTTGTCTCTTAGTCATTGGCAATCCTGTAATAAAATCCATGGAAATTATTTCCCATTTCCATTCTGGAATTGGCACTGGGTGCAATAAACCTGCTGGGTGTTGGTGTTCAACCTTCACCTACTGACATTCCATGCACTTAGAGATGTATTCAGCGATGTCCTTCTTCATACCTAGCCAGAAATAATATTTTCTTGCTGTAGCAATTGTTTTCTGATATCCTGGGTGACCAGAGTATGGAGCTTTATGGATCTCATCCATAACCATTCTCCTCAAATCTTCCGCATTTGGAATATAAACTCTATTCTTATAAGTAAGAAGCCCGCCTTCTTCCAAGTGATAGCCTTCATTCTTCTTGCCAAGGTCTTGCTGCTGCAATTTGTCCTTTATCTGCTCATACACTTCATCCTCAACCATATGGCTAACAATCTGCTGCTTCAAATCTGGTTGGCAAGTACTAAGCGCTGCCACATACATTTCATGTACCTTCCTGCTGAGTGCATCAGCCACCTTGTTCTCTTTCCCTTTTATGTGCTTGATCTCAAAATCAAATTCACACAAAAATTCCAACCATCTAGCTTGCCTAGCATTTAACATTGGCTGATCAAACAAGTATTTCAGTCCACAATGGTCTGTCCTTAACTCAAATTTTCTTCCCATTAAGTAATGCCTCCACATCTTTAAAGCGTGTACTATGGCTGCAAGCTCTATATCGTGAGTAGCGTAGTTCTTCTCATGCTCCTTCAACTTTCTTGACTCATAGCATATCATGTGGTTGTCTTGCATAAGAACTCCTCCAAGTCCTTGATTGCATGCATCGGTGCATACCACAAAGTCTTTTTCCGGGTCTGCAATCTTCAAAATTGGTGCACTTGTAAGAAGATTCTTCAACCGTTGAAAACTTTCCTCACATCTTGGTGACCATTCAAACTTTATCCCCTTCTTTTGCAAAGAAGTGATTGGGTTTGCAACCTTGGAGAATCCCTCGATAAACCTCCTGTAGTAACCAGCAAGGCCCATAAAAGATCTCACATCAGTCACACTCCTTGGAGATGGCCAATTCATAATGGCTTCAATCTTCTCAGGGTCTACAGATATTCCTTCGTCGAATATGATGTGACCCAAATAATGAATTCGATCTTTATAAAAGTCACATTTACTCAACTTTTTCATACAGCTTATGCTCCCTTAGTAACTGCATTGTCATTCTCAAATGTTCTTCATGCTCTTCTTCATTCTTGGAATAGATGAGAATATCATCTAGGAATACAAGAACAAACTTGTCCAAATACTTGCTAAAAACATTATTCATGAGACACATGAATGTAGCTGGTGCATTTGTGAGACCGAATGGTACCACTACAAACTCATAGTGTCCATACCTTGTTCTAAAAGCTGTCTTATGAATATCTTCTTCTTTGATTCTTACCTGATGGTAACCAGACCTCAAGTCAATCTTTGAAAATACCTTTGCTCCTCTCATTTGATCAAAAAGGTCATCAATTCGGGGCAATGGGTATTTATTTTTCACAGTGACTTTGTTCAACTGCCTGTAGTCAATACATAACCTGAGTGTTCCATCTTTCTTTTTCACAAATAGAACGGGTGCTCCCCACGGGGATACACTTGGCCTGATATATTTCTTTTCCAGCAACTCTTGTAATTGCATCTTCAATTCTAGCAATTCCAGTGTACTCATCCTGTACGGTGTCTTAGACACTGGTGCCGCTCCTGGCACAAGTTCAATTGTAAAGTCAATGTCTCTCTTTGGAGGGAGTCCTGGAATCTCATCGGGAAAAACATCCCTGAATTCTTGCAATACACGATAGTCCTCCAATTTAAGAGTTTCATTCTCTGCTGCCTCTAAAACGTGAGCTGCATACAGTTGACATCCCTTCCTACAAAACTTCTTCAGCTGCATGGATGAAACCTGTCTAATAGAAGTCATCTTTGGAATGCCCTTCACAACCCTCGGGTTTCCTTCTTCGTCCATGCATTCAAATGTCTTATTGTAGCAGTCAAGTTTAACCCTGTGTGCTTCTAACCAATCCATTCCAATGAGAATATCATAGGAACCAAGTGGCAAAATATTCAGATCTGCATAAGTGAATAGCCCATCCATCTCTAATGGACATTTCTCTACTATTTCACTAACTTTTCTCTTGGTTCCAGTGGCTAGTTGAACTAACCAGGATTTACTATGCTTTAATTTCTTGAAAGCACACATCTCAACAATTCTAGGAGTGACATAACTGTGAGTAGATCCAGGATCAATCAAAATAGAAACAGATTGCTTAGCAATCTTACCTTCAAATTCGACCACAGTTGACTGATGATCTGCTTGGCGGTCGTCTAGAGCTGCATAGATTCTAGGGATTGTCCTCGCCACTTGACCCACAGTTCCAGCTCCTTGGATGTTGTGAACTTGATTTGCATTCCCATTCCTATGTGGACAGTTCCTAAGCATGTGGTCTCCTCCACAACCCCAACATTGAAGTGGTTCTCTTGGCTCCTTTGGATCTCTTGGCTTGTCTCCCATCATCCTAGTTGGCTTAGTCACAACCTGTGATGGCTGCCTTTGCTGATTCCGAAATTGAGGAGGCTTGAACCCCTTCTTCCTTTGATCAAACTTCTCATTTTTCTTATCCTTCCATGCCTTATGGAATTCTGGTTTGCTTCTGTTTTGATCAAAGCAGTACTTGGCCTTTCTTATGGCCTCCTCTAGAGTTCGAGGTTCATCAAACTCAATTCTGTCTTTATATGACTGGGGCAGTCCACTTACGAAACGCTGAATTTTGACCTTATCATCTCGAATATACTTGACATACCTTAGCAGCTCCAAGAACTTGTTTGCATATTCTTCCATGGTCAATTGTCCCCATCTTAGCTCATGGAACTCTTTGATCTTATCATCATAGTACCTATCAGAGAGGTACTTCTGCTTGAAGTATTTCTTGAACTGCTTCCACACGATCTTCCTTTCGTTGATCTTCTTCACTTGCCTGGTGTGTTCCCACCATATAGATGCTCTTCCATTCAAGTTGAAGATGGCTACCCTTGCCTTCATATTTCCCGAGTAATCTTGGACTTGGAAATATTTTCTCATCCCAAGAAGCCAAGCTTCAGCTTCTTGACCAGATTTTACCTCTCCGTCAAATGTAGGAGGTTTTGCCTTCTTAAATTCCCCATGTGAATTGTTCTTGTAGTGCTTCTTTCTCTTGCTCCTGTGAGATGAAGAGCTTGAACCCTCAATGGATTCTTCAGAGTCAGATGATTCATTAGAAGACATTTCTGGAGTATATGTCCTATCTGTAGAAACTCTTCTTGGGCTACTAGCCCTCTTGCGGGAATTCCTTCTGGAGATACTCCCACCCCTTTCTAGATTTGATATCTGATGCCCAGAGTTTATTTGCCTTTGGATGTCTGTCAAACTCTGTAGCATAGCTGCATTCAGCTGATTTTGTTCTTCCTGGGCTTTAATCATCCTTTCATTATCTTCCCTACAGCTTTGCAACTCCACCCTTAGGCTTCTCATGGTGGCTGCAACATCTGGAGGGTTCTCTTGATTTCTTCTCCCATTAGATTCTGTCTTAGCATTCTCAACCTGTATGTTTTCTCCCATGGCATCTGTCTCAGGTTCATAGGGATCCTGTGCATCATTCATGATGTTCATTTTCTTGGCCCAACCAAGATCCAATTTTTTTTTTTTCCACTGTATTAACTAGAGTGTTACCCTGCTGTAACTGTGGCTCTCTGAAATGTGTTCATCAGCACAATTGTTAGCTGCATTACATTCTTAGAATTCACAATTACTTCATGCATGTGGGAAAAAAATTCCATATTGAAAATTCGTCAAATCACAACAACGAAATATGAGGGGAAAAATAAAAAGGGGGTCAAGGGGGCTTGCCCCCTTGTGGCTTCCCTGCACCACAGCAGAGCGGGTCGAGGGCAGCGCCCTCGTTTTTTTTTTTTTTTTTTTTTTTTTACGAATCACGCCTCATCGGGCGATTCGCTGAATCCTGCCGCAACGGGTAGTTCGCGAAATCCGTCCGCGACGGGCGGTTCACTAATTGCTCCATTTGTTGACCTTCGGCAATGGGCGAGGTGTTTGGCTGAAGGTTGCCGCAACTGCGGGGCGGTTCGGCGACGGCTTCCGCAATTGCGGAGCAGTTCGCCAAACGCTTACGCAATTGCGGAGCAGTTCACCGAACGCTTCCGCAATGGCGGGGTGATTTGCCGAGCGGAGCCATTCGGCGAAGGCTTCCGCAGTTGCGGAGCCATTCGGAGAATGCTCCCACAATTGCGGAGCCATTCGGCGAAGGCTTCCGCAGTACCGGAGCCGTTCGCGGAATGCTTCCGCCGGAATGCTTCCCCGATTTCGGGTGATTTTTTTTTTTTTTTTTTCGGAATGTGTCGGCGAAGTCTTCCGCAGTTGCGGAACGATTCGCCGAAGTCTTCCACAGTTGCGGAACGATTCGTCGAAGTCTTCCGCAACTTCGGAACGAATCGCCGAACTCTTCCGCGTTTCGGAACGATTCGCGGAATCCTTCCGAAATTTCGGAAGAAAATTCCTTCTGCAATTTTGGAAGAGAATTCCTTCCGAAAAATTCCGACACTTAGAAAAAATTTTCACTTAAAAACATTTTTCTCCGCTGTTTCGGAGCCATAGGCTGAATTCTTCCGCAATTTCGGGAAGGTTCGCGGAATCCTTCCGCAATTTCGGGAAGGTTCGCCGAACTCTTCCGCAATTGCGGGAAGGTTCGCGAAACCTTTCCGAAATTTCGGAACGACTTCCCGAAACGGCTTAAAACACAATTTTTTTTTCAAAAACAGACTTAAACCAAATTTTTTTTCAAAACTCATAAGACAACAATTTATTGTAATTGCTATCAGATTTGGCCCATAGAGGCCCAATGCTGCAACGCAGCTCTGATACCATTCTGTCACGTCCCCTCCCATTCTACCAGCTAGATGGAGAGGACCGTGAGGTTATGCCCGACATCTAGCCTCCATATCTATTCATTAAACAAGCATTCAAATTCAAATGATAAGAATATATACATATACAAATGCATAACAATTGTGATATTAAACTGGGCGTCTAGCCCTATGAAACGTTTAACCATAAGCATGAACATAATATAACAGCGATAGATGGAACTGTATGGTTTTAAGTAAATCACAGCGGAATATTAAGAATTTCACCTCCATCATACATTTAAGATGTTCATTAAATAAGTAATTGCAAGTTAATACAGGGGAATACTTATCTTATGCGAAAGTAATCCCACGCAACTGGCTATGCAACTGCAACGTTCCACCCAACCGTAGGCCAGTGTGCTCCTCAATCTCTCAGCACCACTGCCACCCCCGAGCTGGGCATGATCTCTACAAGGAACCAGGGAACAGCAGACTCACACATAGCCAAGCATACACCAAGATGAGCCAAGCCAATCTGCAATTGGGTTTATCAGGCTGCTAGGAGATGGAAAGGAAGAGTTGCTAAGCTAGTGAGCTCCAGCACAGAGCTAGGGATAACCTTGCAAGATCTATCTAGCTTGGCACCCACAATACCTACACACCCAGCACAAGGAAGTATTCTTTTCACTGCTGTACAGTCCCTCAAGCCATACCTTCCCTATCTAGTGCTCTCAGGGTATGCATAGAAGAGTAACCAAAGCCCTCTTGATCTTCTTGAGAGGTTGCCTCCCCCACTAGGTTTATCAAGCCACTTCTATCCACTACCACTCCAAACTTCAATTCACAGGTTCAAACCAAAAACGAGGATGCACATAACAGCAGAACCCCACTTGCTGGGCATGAGAAAAACGTTTTCCACAGTGGGATGCATGAGATGGGGTTTCAACTAACCCAGAAAAACGTGGGAACCCACAAAAACGAAACGGGAAGTTGGTGAACAACCCAGGAAGCCAAATCCGTTTTTAGTAAAACGTCCCGGGGTCAATTTCGGGGCAAAAACGACCTCCCTCCTAGTCCCCAATTCGTGGCCTTCCTCTCCCAACTGTTATACCAGGCAAAAAAACGACTCCCAGGCATGGAAAAAATGCAGTATTTAGATGAAAAACGTAAATGGAAAAGACCCAGCTAACTCCAACTGCGTGAATGAATGATGACTGCCCCTTCCCCATGGCTTTGGGCACCATTTCGTGGGTGGTTTCTTGCCCCACAAGCAAAAACACGATTTTCCAAGTTGATGGCTTGCCCATGCACGAAAATGGCTTGCCCATACTCTTTCATTCCCAAGGCATTAACTGCCTTAACCAATTTCTTGGAAAAATTAAATGATTGGGTACATGAGACAAAATGGGTAGTTGGTGGTTTATGGGTTTCCCCATTGACACATGGATTAATACTATTGGCTCAAGGGTTTGAATAATTTCCCTCCCTATTCCTTGTAGAACCATGCCCCATCTCTTTTGTTGCATTGCATAGCCGGTTGTGGGTTTTTTTTTTTCATTAAAAATTCGTAATTACATGATGTCTTATATACATGGTGCCCATCTCGCACAAGAACCATAGGCATCTATTTTAATTGCCGATACATAAACGCTAAATCAATGGTGGGGCCTTGGCCTTGAGCTCCTCACCATGATTAAATATCAGTGTTTACATCATTTACAAAAGGGGGGTCAAAATGGGGACGTGACAATAGTTTTTATATAAAAATAAAATTATTAAACAATAATTTTAATGAAATTATTATTTAATACTTTTTATTAAAAAATAAAACTATTATTTTGTATCCATGATCTTTTACGTGGCTTTGAAAAGAATAAAGTTTATTTCATAAAAACTATGGGTCATTTGTCTCATTTTTCAATCCGATATTTTATGTTTAAAGCCATAAGCTGACATGGTCTCATGGTCTCCACCAATCACTGCTATGCCACATCACATGTGTTGAGTAAATTGTCCAAGTCCCCAATCCAGTCTCCATTTACCTTGTTATATTATGCAAAAAGTTATGGGGCTTTTATCATTGAGCCTTTTCATCGACAAGTTTATACTTAACTACCATCTTTTGAAGCATTCACACAATGCGAACCAGATCCATTGCTCAACTATGATGTACAACACGTCGGTGAATACCATGGACAATAGTTAATATAAATGCATAAGTGTTTATCTTTTGTTACATGTGCGACATTAAGAGCAAGAAAGATTCCAGCTAAGCTTGAGACTGTCCAAGCAAAGCACACCAATGCAAACAATAGATTCATATCTCCAAGTTAGTCACAGAGTATCCATATTCAAAGGATCAATTTCATATCAACATTCAAACAAATATCAGCTTTTCAAGGCATGAATAGAGCAGATGCATGGGAAGCAAGACACTTGGTAACAAGGGGTTTTGCTTGGAGTTCATCTCCACGTTTCCAGGAAATATCTTTGCATCTAAAAGCATAGGTGGCAGAGCACTTGTCAATGACACAATCAAAGTAGTTTTGAATGGATTTGGAAGATCATATCCAATGAGCATATACAAGCAGTGTTCACATATCCTATAGACAAATGGCATATCATTTCAAGAAGAAGATTAACATACAGAGGATTTTCTCCAGTTCAAGGAATATTTGACTTCATCAAATGCAGATATCAACGACCAATACTTCAACTGCTTCAAGCATCATCGAGGCTAACCGTGATCTTTGAATAAGCACACGCAGTTAGGAATCTTTTCAAAAGAGATGAAGACACCTAATGAGAAAGAGGAAAACTTTGTAGCACAAATGGATATCGATCCATCTTTTAAGGCAGAAAATCATTTTGAAATATCAGTCAGAGATTTCAAGCATTTCCAGGCACATCAAGTTGTTATCGAAGATTATCTACAGTCAGTTTAACCTAAACAATTGCCAACTAATGTTCTTTGGATGGTTCAGAATCCAGATCAAACAAGTTATTTCAGAAACATGGCATCGGATATCTCATAAGTTTCTGGGTTGTCTAGATTATCTTTTAGAACTATTTTTGGAAAGAGGATGATTGATCCTACAGGATTATAGTATTATGTTATGATGTAATATTATAAAGATGTAGAGAAAAATATTTTAAGAAAGGGGGGAGAGTTCCAGCCGAGAGGCTGAGAATACAGTGGGAAGGATGGAGTCCGTGAGCCATAAACTGGAAGGTTTGAGACTTTACTCTGTATTTTTTGTTGGATACCTGTAATCTGAGATGGATTTTATTTATCACGAGAGTGGTTTAAACTTTCTTTAAATCTGGATGTTATTCAGTTATGTTTTAACAGGTTTTAGCTATGGATTCCTGAGCAATAATGTTTTTATTGTGATTGCCCGTGCTGAGATTTAATATGCCAGATTCCATGTTTGGAATGTCTTTCTGAACAAGGTTCTTTATGTTGAAATATGATGAACTATTTGTTCCATATATTAACAATTAGTTTGAATCAAACTCATCACTGATAAAACTCTTGTCTTAGTCTAGTTATACAATGTATTGCACATAACTTGATGTTTTCAGTTAGCTTATGCCCTCTATGTCTGTAATATCCTATTGACTCCATTGCACAACCACATACCCATTCAAATTCAAGCAATCATTTCTCCTTTGAACATTAAGATGTGTTAAGCTTGGCTCTCTTGCATTTGAGGGTTAAGTTTAGCACCAATAGGTGGAACTTAGTTTTTGAATAGAAGAAATGATTGATAAACCTAAGAAAAATAATTAACTCTACCATATTCTTAAGAAGAAAAAAAATAAAACAATGGCACATTCATAGTTTAAACAAAGCATACCTTGGAAACTTCTCAAGGATAAAACCAACAAAATAAGAACACAAGATTCTACCTCCAATAAACCTTGCCATCTCTCTCCTAGTTGCCTCATATCACAACGTTAATTCTTGAGACCTTGCCATGGAATATCTTGATGTCAAGGAGGAGCATTTAGTGTTCTCATATGATCATTCAGGGCTATATATGAGTGTCAATAATGAATACCTAAGGAAGCAGTGTAGTAAATATTCAGATCAGATACAGCTTGTTGAAGAACAGTCTCATCCATCGTCTTTACATACATAGGTTCCTTATGATTTGGAGCAGCTTGGGGCTTACACTTTCACAGAAATTAACGATTAGAAGAGCCCTTTAGATCAATATGATGAGGTAGTTGGCATGCCTTATCATTCAGAGTTTTTTCTCAGCCCTATCTAGTCATGGGTAGAAGAGGCCTGCATGAGGACTTATCATTTGGGCAAGCACTTCAAAGATCTATGATATGCCTATGATCACCCATCCAACCCTCCAATCTAGAATTATCATGCAGGTTTGCATTTTTTGAATCAGGTATCCTTGTTTTGGCTGGTAGCCAAACACAAGGTTAAAAGTTTTTATATTGATGAAATGTTAAGATGGTTGCATTGAATTTATCATTTTACTTAGTATTTTATTATGTTATGCTTAGAGTAGCAGCATAAGCTCATCAAAGTGAGCATTTACTTTCAACATTTCTTTTTTGTTACTTTTCTTTTATGTACTTAGAATTTTTCATTAGTTAGTTTTTCTTTTCGAATAATGCAACTTATGGTTCATTGGCCTCTTATAAGAACTTGTGCTACCAAAAGGTTTTCTTGTCAAGTTGAGATGTTTTTACAGGTCATAGAAAATGGAGATTCTGGTGTTCTCGTATGCTCTCCTTTCCTGAAGACCAAATCGAGCACACGTCCCACAGTTGGAGCCAGATGTTACCAGCTAAGTTGTACTTAGTTGGACTATCAAGTGAGCGGGAAAATTTGAATATGTTACATGTTCCTTTTCAGTGATTTGATATCCATCAGGCCTTTATAAGGGCCCTTTTAAATTTTTTCTTCACATGTCCATGCCCTGCGGGGTTTGTAATAAAATGTGCTAGCATGGTATTTCTGTATAGGACTTGGATTCCTAGGACTTGTCGATCAAGTCAGGTATTCCAAGGATTTTTTTCACTTATTAATTATGTCTTGCATTTTTGCATAACACAATTGTTGAGTTTTTCTCCTACTCCAAAGTTGGAATGCCTTGTGAGATTTATGGGACTTAGGGGGTTATTAAATTCCATGGGTCAATGTATATGAACATGCTAGGCATTCATTTTGAGTCATATGGACATGTTCTAGGTCTTGCTATTTTTTTTTTTAAATTCCGACAAAAAAAACTGTAAATCTAAGCCATTTTTTAATAGTTTAATTAAAAAAATAAAAAAATGATGTAAAAGTGTGGTCTAGGGGTATTTTTTGCCATGGTGGTACTCATTTTCTATCTTAGAGGACTCATCATACCCAAAAACCCACTTTCCATAGTCTTAGAGTCATTTATCTTTCACTTATACTCAAAATTCCCAAAAAAGTGAAAAATTGGTCAAAAAATTGCAAAAAAGTCAACAATGTGAAAAAATTAACTTCCAAATTTTGTGGGATTGGAAGTTAGAATTAGATCAGCTATATAATAGGATGTAAGAAGTGAATTTTGTAATTTATTTGGGAATCTTAATTAGTGGGATGAATCCGCACTTAGGGAGGGTGCATTTCCCCCTAAGGGAGGCGCATTTCCCCCTAAGGGAGGCGCATTTCCCAAGAGGGGAATCCCACAGGTCATGGAAATTGCAGCTTGGTTTGTGGCTATGTTAAGGCTGTGTTCCAGAAGCTAGGAAGAAGTAAAGGGAAGCCCCATTCAAGCCATGGGTTACTCCACCACTCTCTCCATCTCTCCTCCTCACACAGGTGCCTTCCCCTCTTGGTTTCTCTATTTAAACATGGTTTCCCACTCCATTTTCCTCTAGTTGGAGTTTGGGAGTAAGAGTGCTATTGTAATTTGCTTATTGATGTTTATGAAATAAAGAGACTTTGGAGGTCAAGCTTGGTGTAGTGCTTGTGATGAATGGATGAATGACATGGTTCTCATAGAGGTAACATGTATTTGAGCTACGTGTTTTTCTTTGCATCTAAGTCTAGATTTAGGAAGGATTAGTACTGATTTATAAGGAGGGTTAGATAATTTGTTTATTGTTTAATCTCTTATCTATGCATGTGTAGAGATCTGATTTAAATGTGTCATTTGTTTATAAGCATTTTCTTTTGATGTCTCATATGTATATTTCTATATTTGATCTTTTTGTTTCAAGTTGATGTGATTTGCAGGTTTTCTCAAGTGGATGAGTGAAGGATCTTGCTTGCCTCCTTCATTTTTCTAAATTATTTTGAAGACATAGTCCTTCAGTTCTCCACCAAGAAGGATCCAAGGCTTTTTCTCAAGAAAATTGATAAAAATAATAAGAAACTCTTCCTATCCCCTTCTCTCTTCGTCACATACTTTCTCTAGTTACTAGTTAAAAGCAAAGAGTAATAGTGATTTACATTCTGAAGTTTATATTCTTAAGTATTACTCTTAGAAATCTAATCTGGTTTATTTACAAAAGATTTATCTTTCCTAGATTATATCTCTTTTTGATTAAGCATTTCATTTTAAGTTGTGAAAAATTGTCAATTTTTTTAAACTCTTCAACTAGAATGCTTAGATATGAACCTAAATGCTAATCTTGCAATTCAAAAGTGCATTACATTGGCTACCTTAAACAAGCAGACCAAGATCCCAAGGAAAGCTTGCTTTCCTTGGTTATTTTCGTCATTTTTTGTTATATAATTACTTAGTCTTTTTTGTAGAATTTTTTTAGGGTGACCCAAACACACTCTTAAAGTGTTTTTGGGCATATTCTACTAACATTAGATTTCTGGTTTTCTGCACTTTACGAATAGGTAGGAGGAGACTCTGCTCAAATTTTGGCGGATTAGGACATTCGTAGTACCCAAAAACATACATTTTTCACCCGAAATATTTTTCTGTCTATTATTGTAAGCCTTGGAGTCAATTTTGTATGACTGGGGCACTTCTCTTCACATTGTAAATCAAATATTAAATGAGAGAAAGTGGGCTAACCAGCGCCCACACCCATCCCCCCAGGGGGGCAACTATGTCGTGCCAATTTTTTGTGGCTTGCATTTTTAGCTTAGATTTTCTTTTCCGACAATTAATAAAATTAATCAGGGATTAAAATTAACATTGTTAGTTCGTTCCATTGGCGGGCCACAAGTTTACTCAGGACCTAGTTTTATTCATTTTTTTACAATTTTCCTTTTTTTTTACTACTATCAAAACACCCCCTTGCTTTCCCGAATTATGGTTTTAGGATAAGGGATTTCTCGAGTACTGGACAGAAAAGAGATTCTTGGGGCATTAAAAGGGTAAAATATTTGTTCAAAATACATAAAAATTAACAAGGATTTTTCCCCATATGCTCTGGGATCACTGCAACTTCGTCTGAACATGTTGATCACACTAGAAAGGGACGTAGTGACTAGTAATAGGTTCAACACATCCCAATAAACCCTCTTTTTACGAAAATCTGGCATAAACGACTATTTGACACTGGTGGGAAAATTTCTCAAAGGAAGCGAGAACCACTGGGTAGTGACCTCGGGATACCGTTAGACTATACCCTCGTTTGGTATAGTGTTGAACACCTCCCAGAGACTCTGATCCAGCCTACATTTCCAAGTGAGGATCCACCTTGTCAAATTCTGGACATATTTCTAGTACCTTACAGTATATTGGAAATCCCCCATCCATAATAAAAACTCAGTACCATGTTAATAATAAAATTTACCAAGAACATTTGCTCAACATCGTCATTTTCAAGCACTTTATTTTTTACTCCATTTTATCAGCACTGGTCTTATTTTGATATTTTCATGATGATGGATGTTTTAAATGATAATGATGTCATTAGACAATGAATTTTATTATCTTTTATGTTGCATTGCTCTCATGTTAAAAAAAATTCTAACTCCTAGATTAGTTGTTTTTATCTTTCGTAGATTAAACACCTTAGTTTTTCTTTTTTCTTTTTAGGGTCCACCCCCCTTGGCTTTGCTAGGAGTAAGCCTAGATGGAGGAGTCAAGTTTCAGGTGACAACACTTGAATTTGGCTTGCCCCCAAGGCCACACTAGCGGCTTGAATATTTTTGCCGTGTTTTCCCAGGTGTGATTCCAGGCGACAACAATATCCATGTTATTAGATAATTTCCATCATTTTTTTTATTAATCTTGGGAATGAATTAGCTCTGTGGTATTGATTAGAATCCACAATGATGTGATGAATCATCAAATATAGGGGACTCTAATATCTTGTTGTCCAACCATTTTGTATTTTTCTTATTCTATGACTAGAAAAAATACCTCTTGTTCTCCCTATAAAACTCTTCAGTATTTAAATTATGAGGAAATAAATGTCTCACCTCAAAGAATAACCCCCTTCATAAGTTCTATATCCTCTTTATTGGCCATCTTTTTGAGATCCTCTTTACTAGCCATATTTTCGAGATCTTCTTTACTAACCATCTTTCAATCTATACTTTTCAACTAAATTTACATATCTTTTTTTTTTAACCTATTGAACATTTGTCACTTACCTATCATTTAGTTTCTTAACCTTAGCCTCCAAGTTGGATAGTTGGTTACACATTTCTTCATTTTCTTCATGAGTCATGGCCGAGATCTCTAGAGGTTTAATTGGTAAATTTGTTTTTGTAAAATCCTTTTCCATGAGAGAAAAGAGTAATATTTATCTATAATTATCCTATATTTCCTATTTATCAATCAATTTGAATCACCAAAAACATATATTCAAATCAAAAGTTATGCAAATTTCAAGTTAACATACTTTTAGAAGCCCTAGTTTGTAGGTTGTCTTGGTAGCCATCCCTACTCTTAAATTATATTTGAAATTTAAGCCCCTTTGAGTATAAAATTTATTCTTGTAGTATTCTAGTATTTCTTCTTTACATTTCCATAGTTTTAACCAATTATGAATCACTAAGATAAATTTATGGTAACTTCCCCAAAACTTGTTATTTTTGTTCCTTTCAGGAGAGCAAAATTGTACAGCCTGCCACATGTTTTAATTTACTTTTCTTATTTTGAATCCTTTTACAACAAATAATATGGTCCATATTCTATATTATACAATAGGTTTCACTCAATTTGGGTTCCTCAAGCTTCATATATAACAATTTTAACTAGAAAGCACATTTGATACTAGTTTTTGGACTGGTCAAAATCCCTAACTTCCACAGACTATAACTCCGAACTTATAATGAACCAAGACCTTAAAATTTTACCAAATATCACTAATATTTACTCTGAGGATCCTTAATTTTTTTCTATCTAAAATGTCAATAAGAAATATTATAGTGAGAATGGCTCTAATACCAAATGTTATGCAACATAATCCCAAAATAGCATAAAAATATAAAGAAAGAGTAACCCAACGCATTGAGAAGGAAATAAGAGGTGAATAAGAAGAATATCGAGGATAAAAACTCCTTATACAATGTATCAAATGCACAAGATGTTCCTAAAACTAGGTCTCTTTGGTGTGTGTGTGTGTGTGTGTAGACACACACACACACACCCACCCACCCACACACCAAGGAGGCCTAGTTTTAGGCTAATCTCATATTGTTTTGTGGATTTGATACATAAGAAGGTTTATATATAGGATACAATTGGTAAAATTACAATTATATATGAACATATGATTATAATTAAGGTCCTAACCGATTAGTAAAGACAATACTAATATAATAACAGAAATGTAATGTCACAATATATAGGGATAAATAGTAAGGAAGGGGGTTAAGAGATATACCTACCTCCCTAAGATAATTATATAAGAGAAAGGTGGGGATATGTGTTGATGTATATGTAACTTCGGAATGTATTTCACATATATGTATATTGTATTCCTATAGAGATGTTATTATTCCTCTATACGGAAGTGTCGTCATTTATATTGTAAGTGTCGTAACTTATACTTGATGGGTTATTAGACCACCTTGTTGGGATCGGCCCTGTATAAGTCATGTGGGTCAAAGGGTTATTAGACCACCCTATTGGGGGTCAGCCATGTGGGTCAAAGGGTTATTAGACCACCCTAGTGGGGGTCGACCCAGTCAGCATTATGTTAAGTGGTTAAGTTGAGGTCGACCTAGTTGAGTAAAGGTCAACTCAAGTTAGTGTATAAATAGAGAGTGTGTCTCTCTCATTTTACACATTCTATTCTCCCACTCACACTATGGAGAGTGGCGCACTTGTGGAGGAGGAGGCTCTGCTGCTAGGAGAAGAATATCTCTTGTATTCTGGTTGTATCATTGCTCTATCTATCTCTGAGGAAGTTATTGGGGTTTTTCACCTTTATGGTTTTCCCCAAGTAAACTCAGTGTCTCTTGTGTGCTTGCATTATTGTGTCCATGATTGATATGTTGTAGATTTGCGGTACATGTTGTTCTCTCAGTTAAGATCCTAGATCAGATTGAAGTAAATTCTGAAAATTTAACATGGTATCAGAGCTATCCTGAAAGAAGGCATGATAGGGCATGTATGACACTTGTTGCACTTACGATGCTAGGGCTTGATATAGCAAAAACCTGTCATCATAGAAATTTATCTATAAATCCGTTTTGGCGAATTTTTAGGATCTGAAACTTTTACAGGTCGAATATCCGATCCCCATGTACCTTGTGTCCAAAGGAAAACCTCTAATTCGTTGTACTTTGTGATTTATGATCTATACAATATAGGGTTTCTGCCTCTTCCAGATCTGAGTCAAAATCAGGTGACCTTGGGAAAAAGGTCATAACTTAGGATAGGAAGCTCCGAATGAAATTTCGTAAAAAGTGATAGGTAGTACACAGACTGTAATATCTCAAGAAATATTTTCAGAGGCCGAAGTTGAACCAGTGACACGTGGCACGCCATACACGTTCGCTCTCCTGTATTATCCCATAAACAGGTCACCTTACGACACTTGGCATAACTCTCTCTTAGAGAATCCAATTGAGGTCAGACCTATCAGGATGGAAAGATAATAGGTCGGGCTATTTCAGGAAACTTTTTCAGAGTCCGAAGTTGAAACAGTGACATGTGGCACACCGTACAAGTTAGCTCTCCTATATTATCCCATAAACAGGTCATGTTGCGACACTTGGCATAACTCTCTCAGAAAATCCAATTGAGGTCAGACCTATTGGGATGGAAAGATAACAGGTCGGGCTATCTCAGGAAAAATTTTCAGAACCTGTGGATCGAAAAGTTTGGAGTTACACCATAAACAATCAGGTACATATTTCTGTCAAAACAAAATTATTTTTGAGTAGCTTCATTCATGGCTTCTGGAATTTAGGGCTTTGGAGAAAGTTGGAATTTTTGTAATCAGAGACCACAGTTGGATGCTACTCATCAAAATAGAAATTTAGAGACCAAGATCAGATTTTTTGGTTGGGTAGAAGGCTGTGCTTGATCAAACCCCAGTTCGGGACTTTGATAGGAAAGATGGAAAATTAGGGCTTCTGCAAAAAATGGAATTTTGGAAATTTGTGACCACAGCTGGAAGCTCCTCAGAAAAATCAAAGCTTAGAGTTTTGAATCAAATCTTTTGGTTGGGTGAAGCTCCGGGAAACTCAAACCCTAATTCAGGGTCCTCCCTAGTGAATCCGGAAATCTAAAAGGCAATTTTGAGGGGTGAAACTTTGCAGTTTTCAAATTCTGAATATACCAACTTGATCAGCTCATCAAGGCACATATTTCTATCTTTTCAGAAGTTTGAAATTCAAAGTTTGAATTTTTGGGGTTTCTTTAACAAACCCTAATCCAACTCCAGGTCCAGTTCTTGCAAATCAAGTGGATTGGGTTAATCCTAGAAGAAGATGGATTGGTCACCTACATAAGTGAAGAAGTTCCTATCTTAGAGAAAGATGAGGCTAAGGCCTTCCATAAGAAGATTACAAGCAATCTTGACAGGTATGTTTCATGGTTAAGTTTATCATATGTTTGTCTTCATATCATTACAGTGCAATCTTGATTAATTACTGGACTTGTCGTATCACCTTAATAGAAGATATTCATTGATTAAGGTTTTGACACTTATGATTGTACTAATGCATTGTGATGATGTATGAGGTTTATGTTGTTTGCTAACACAAAAGGTACACCAAGAAAGTCAAATCATGTTCTACTTCAAGAACATATGCTCATGGTGACATGAAGACAAAGATTCATCCATTGTCATGGATCACATAGAATATCTACTTTCGAGGTATGTATAACTTGGTTCTATAATGGTTAACTTATGAGACATGCAGGCTACTAGCACAAGTCACTGAAGAGAACCAGAAGACATTATGCGGATATGTTAGACATAACTAGCTAGCATGCTAATACAGGTATGTTTTTCCTATATCAAGCTAGAATCCTACCTTGTGTTAGGATCTTATACTGTTGTGTTGTTGATAATGATTATCCATGAAGTCATAGGTTTGAATAATCATGGTTGTATGCATATTATGTTTCTTACCATAATTGATGATATGACTAACCAAAAGAATCATGAAGGTATAGGTTTGAATAATCACGGGTTTTATGCATATTATATCTTTTATCTTGATTGATGATTCAACTAACCAAAAGAGTCCTATGATCAAATAAGAATGTGTATGAGTAAAAGAAGACTTCCCTGAAACCTTGAATACTAATGTTTTTTATCTGTGAATGATCATGAATATACATGTTTAAGATTATTGTGTTTTGATAGTATTAAGATTATACTAATAAATGTGTGATTATGTATGAGACCTCAAGGATAACACAATGATGATACTAATAAGCATGCATAGTGATTAAGGATGGATGTAAGTTCAAGGACAGGTAATACAGGAAGCAAAGATCAAGAGGGAGCACACTCCAATTGTTCCTGCAAGAAAGCAAAGGAGCACACTTCAGTAGTTTCTGCAAGGATGCAGATATTCAGAGGGAGTTGACCACTTCTCACAATCCACATAAGAATGGAGTTGCAGAAAAGAAGCAAAGACTGAGAGGGAGTCAACCCAACAAACAAACAAAGATAAGTATTTGAATTGTCATTACTTGCATATTTTATTGTTTAAATAATACTGTTCAATAATGTATATACTGATGTTCCTAGAATTAGGTTGTGTATTATGCATATTAGAATAGTTGCATTGATGAACAGTATACTACTAATATGCATGGGTAAGTGGCTTATGGCACTGTACAACATTCCATTGCTACTTATCTAGAATGAAACCTCTTTGTTGACATGTTGGGAGTTGTGCACACTCTTAACAATGTTCTGGTAGAGATTGGAAGGCATCTAGAAAGTTACGGGATATGGATGAATGTTGTATTGAAGTATTGGCTAAGATAATTGCATGACTGTATGACATATTTCTTTATGTGTAAGAATTTGTTCTGAAAACTATGAGATGTTTTCTAATCATGCAATTTAACTTGTTGTGTAGGAAAGATCGTATGCCATCACCTACAAAAGAAGAACTACAACATTTGTTCAGCAACAAAATTATCTATTGAAGATATTGAAGTTCTCAGGATATGGGAAGAATGCCATGATCCGTCGATCATGAAGAATGATGTTTGGGATGTAGTCCCAAGACCTGAAGGGAAGTTTGTTATGACTTCCATATGGATCTATCAAGATCAAGCATGTTGCAGATGGCAGCATAGAGAAATATAAAAGTGATGAAATAGAAGATACACCAGATGGATTTCAAGACAGCTTTCTTGAATGGTGTAGTCGAAGAAGAAGTGTATGTGGAGCAGCCACTTGGTTCTGAGACACATGACAGGGAGTCATATATGTGTAGAACTTGGGTATGATGCACCACTTTCTAGGTATGGAGGTGTGGCAGAGTGCAAATGGAATCTTCCTTGGACAAGGGAAGTATGTAGTAGAGATCCTGAAGAGGTTCGGGATGATGGACTGCGAGGCTATGGCATCGAACTTGAAGCTTCTATGTGATGCTTCATCTGAGCCGATTGATGTCTCTATGTATCATCAGATGATTGGGTCCTTGATGTACCTAACAAACACGAGACCAGATATTTGCTTTGCGGTGAACACATTGAGTCAGTTCCTGACAGATCCGAGGAGTGTTCATCTGGTTACTGTAAAGCATGTTCTGAGGTACCTGAAGAGTACAGTGGATTATGGGCTCAAGTATGAAGCGAATCAAAAGTTTAACCTGTAGGGTTATGTTGATTCAGATTGGGCTAGTAGTGCTGCAGATAGGAAGAGCACATCTAGGTGCTGCTTCAGTATGGGATCAGGTGTGATCTCTTGGTTTAGCAGGAAGTAATCCTGCGTAGCACTAAGTACAACTGAGGCAAAGTATGTTGCAACCTGTTCAGCTGGTTGTGAGGCAGTATGGCTATGGAAGCTACTGTCTGAGTTATTTGATCTCCCGTTGGATGCTACTGGTATCTTCTGTGATAACTAGAGTTGTGTGAAGCTATCTGAGAACCCAGTGTTTCATGACAGGTCAAAACACATAGAGATCAAATATCACTATATCAGGGATATGGTGCAGAGAGGAGCTGTGAAGCTCCTGTATGTTGTGACGGACGAGCAGATTGCAGATGTGCTGACAAAGCCACTAGCCAGGGTGAAGTTCGAGTACTTCAGAGAGCGGCTTGGTGTTCTTCAGATTGATGACACTTCGAGGAAGAAGTGATGGACACATTTGCCGAAGCCCTTCCAAGCATGTTGGAAGGAGGATCCTTCACATGGTTGTGGATGTAAGCGCTGGATGATGAGCATCAGGATGATGTTCTTGTTTCTGCTTTGTATGATGAGTTGGATCATTTTCATGTATGTATGTATACATCATGTTGGATGTTGGATATGATCAGTTGGATCATTTTTATGTATGTATGTATGCATCATGTTGGATGCTGGATATGATCAGTTGGATCATTTATATATGTATCTATGCATCATGTTGGATGCTGGATATGATCAGTTGGATCATTTATATGTATGTACGCATCATGTTGGATGCTGGATATGATTAGTAGGATCATTCGTATGTATTTTGTATATGCATCATGTTGGATGCTTGGACCATGTATCTGTATGTGTATCAAGTGGATACATTGTATGATCAGGTGGATCATGTATGGTGATATTTATCATGTATTTGTATTTGTATCAGGTGGATACACTATATGATCAGGTGGATCATGTATGATGATATGTATCAGGTAGATACTTGGTATGCATCAGGTAAATGCATTGTATGATCAGGATGATCCTGGATGACAAGCTTCAGGATGTTGCTCCAGATGACATGCAGCAGGATGTTGCAGTGATGATGATCAGGATGATCATGTGTACATGAGGATGATGTATGGTGAGTATCAGGTTGATACTCTATGGTTGTGGATCAGGTTGTGCAGATGAGCATATAATTTGGCCCTGGGAGATTTCCAGATAGTCTTTCGAGGTTTTTCCTATGGCATATAATTTGGCCCTGGGATATCTGGAAAATGCTCTTTCGAGGTTTTGCTCTGGGAGGACATATAATTTGGCCCTAGGAGATCTGCAGATAGTCTTTCAAGGTTTTTCCTATGGCATATAATTTGGCCCTGGGATATCTGGCAAATGCTCTTTCGAGGTTTTGTCCTATGGCATATAATATGTCCCTGGGAGATCCGATAGGTTGGGCTGTGTGCCTGTAATAAGTCCTGGGATGCTCTTGCGAAGTTTTGTCATGACCACATATAATCTGTCCTTGGGAGATCCTATAGGTAGAGCTGTGTTCTCGTAACATCCTGGGATGCTCCTATGAGGTTTTGTGGTGACCACATATAATATGTCCCTGGGAGATCCTATAGGTAGAGTTGTGTGCTCATAACAGCCTGGGATGCTCTTGTGAGGTTTTGTGGTGAGGTCACATATAATATGGCCCTGGGAGATCCTATAGGTAGAGCCGTGTGCTCTTAACAGCCTGGGATGCTCTTTCGAGGTTTTGTGACACACGTAATAAGTCCTGAGGATTCCACAGTATGGCCAGTGATGACGAAGACCTGCAAATGGTGGGCCTACATCCAATATGAAAAAGGACTGGCTCTGTAGAACTTCCTATGACGAGTAGATTAAGAGAGTGATTGAGATAGCAGCAGCAGTGACGATGATCCAGAGAAGATGACTTGTGCTAGAAGACCTGTGTCGAGAAATACCTTCCTAGTTAAGAGGGAGTGTTGATGTATATGTAACTTCGGAATGTATTTCACATATATGTATATTGTATTCCTATAGAGATGTTATTATTCCTCTATACGGAAGTGTCGTCATTTATATTGTAAGTGTCGTAACTTATACTTGATGGGTTATTAGACCACCTTGTTGGGGTTGGCCTTGTATAAGTCATGTGGGTCAAAGGGTTATTAGACCACCCTATTGGGGGTCGGCCATGTGGGTCAAAGGGTTATTAGACCACCCTAGTGGGGGTCGGCCCAATCAGCATTATGTTAAGTGGTTAAGTTGAGACCGACCTAGTTGAGTAAAGGTCAAGTCAAGTTAGTGTATAAATAGAGAGTGTGTCTCTCTCATTTTATACATTCTATTCTCTCACTCACACTATGGAGAGTGGCGCACTTGTGGAGGAGGAGGCTCTGCTACTAGGAGAATACTATCTCTTGTATTCTGGTTGTATCATTGCTCTATCTATCTCTGAGGAAGTTATTGGGGTTTTTCACCTTTATGGTTTTCCCCAAGTAAACTCTGTGTCTCTTGTGTGCTTGCATTATTGTGTCCATGATTGATATGATGTAGATTTGCTGTACATGTTGTTCTCTCAGTTAAGATCCTATATCAGATTGAAGTAAATTCTGAAAATTTAACAATATGCGACGATGAAGGATGTTGGAGGATTAAGTAAGGAGGTGCAGAGATCCACCTTCCATCCTGATGCAATGGGAGATGGGAAATGTGACGACATAGGATGAAAATGGAAGGTTTGGGAGACATACTAAGAGATATAGAAGGATGAGAGAGAGAGAGATGTAAATAGAGAAGGTATAGGATAACGGTGGATACCAGAGTAGTAAGTTAAGGGTTCAATATTTTTCCTTCCACCCCAATGCAATGGGAAATAGGAAAGGAGAGTGTCTATGAGGATGGTAATAAACATAGAGAGTGGAGGAAAATATAGCATGGAAAGGGTGAGGGTAAATGAGCCTCCACTAGAGGTGAAAATAAGAAGTAAGGGGAAAATGGAAAGGTAAGGAAGGTAAAGGTTGGGGCTAAGAAGGAAGGATGAGAGAAGGAAAGGGAGGAATAAAAAATGGAAAGGGAAGGTGGGGGTAAAAGTATGAGAGAAAAGGATGGGAAGAAATGGTAGGGAAATGGGAGGATAAGTGTAGACATATGTAAATAGAGAAGGTAGAGGGAGGAGAAAGGGAAGGTGTCAAAATTTTCTCCTTCAACTCTAGGTAGGGGAAAAGAGAATATGGAGGTATGTGATGGTGGTGATAAATGAGGAGAGCTGCGAAGAATATATGATGGAAAAAGATAATATAGTCACATCCTTTTTTATAGGTAAAAAAGAAGAAGATGAGAATGGAAAGATAATGAAGGCAGGGGTGGGGGTTTAGGAGGAATGGAAAGGAAAGGAAAGGGAGGAGGAAGGGAAGAAAATGAAGTGATGGAAGGGTGAAGGAGAGGGTAAAGGAGAAGGTGGGGAAAGGAATATGAAAGGAGGGATATTTTTGTAGCATTAACATCACACCACACCCATTAGAGATATATCAGTTGAGTGTCTTATTCAATTAATTAATATTTTGGAATACCACATAATTCGAGAGAAATATTCCAATTGAGAATGTTAATAAACTAATTAATATTCTCAAAGACCACATCATTTTCCAAGGGAATGAAAGAAAGTCTTATTATTGAAAATATTTAAAGTTTATACATTTGATAGGTCCATGAATGTTTTTAATAACATTATGTTTAAATTTATAGAATATTTAATAGGGAAAGGGATATTTAATATACAAATCTGATAAAAAATGTTTCTTGAGATATTTTAATGAATCCTTCAAGGGACAAAATTGAATTTATGAATCATTTCCACCTTCCAATAAAAGTCATTCTAGTAGATGATCTACAATTTCTATAACACATTTATTAATCTTGATATGTATTAAAGGTTATTTCTTTGCCTTCTATTCCTAAACTGTATTATTAATTGAAATATATCCAAATGATGTGTCTTTATGGGTTAGTACCTGATATTGTAATAATAATTTTTTTGATGTATTTCAATAGATTTTGATTCCACCAATTAATCTTAAGATGAATATCCTTTTTGTTATCATCTTGTAAGATATCTAACATGTCCATTTTCATCCAAATGGACTCCTGATCATCCTCATTTCTTAACGTAGAAAGTAATACCTGTCCTTGTTCAATATCATTAATAGGATCAAATGTTTTCTTTATCCCTTTTCACTTGGATCCAACATATATGATTTACCTGTCATATTTTCAAAATCATTGTGCTTGAATCTTGATCTCACTAAAATTTGTACATTACAGTAAACAATGAGACTTTGCCTTTTCTTAGACCATAATCCCTCCAAATATTAATTTATTATTTGAGCATTGTAAATTTCGTATAAACTATTAAGAACACTTTCCCGATACATTACTATATTTTACCATTCTTCTATACCAATTGGAGAATCATCACTATCAACAGTGTATTTTCTCATTATTATGTATGATGTTATTAATTCTTCCTTTAGTTATGAGTGATTTTAGACTTCTACGGCTTGTAGAATTATCCATGAAGACTTTAGGAGAGACCACAATTCCTTTAGTTATGAGTGATTTTAGACTTCTACGGCTTGTAGAATTATCCAAGAAGACTTTAGGAGAGACCACAATCGAATTTGGGTGGTCGATGTTTCGAACCTTAAGGTAGGTTCATATTCCTTTAGTTATTTTAAATATACCTTATTATCTTTTGGAGGTATGAAAATTTTCTTCCCTATGGGAAATTGAGGACCACAATCATCATCTATAAGACATAACTCTATTGGTTTTGACCACTTAATATATCTTATGGATTCCTTGTACCTAAATAATAGAACACCTTACAATATTGGAAATAAAAAATATTGGATAGAATGATGTCCAAACAGTTCTAGTCAAGTCCTTAAACAGTTCTAGTTAAGTCCTTGAGGAATTTATCTTTTCATGAAATTTTTAAAGTCATTCACCTTGTTAATTATATTGGAAAAGTAGGATATGCAAGTTCATCACACCTTTGGTTCTTCTAAAGACAGTAGTAAATCGATAGCCGATAGTCGACTAGGAGAATATATTGATTGGTTGACTTGATGGCCAAATGGAAATTCATTTGGTTGCACATTTATACTAAAGTAGTCAATTGATGCACAAAACAATTTAGAAATCAATGATATTTCTATGCACCCTCACAAACCTAAGTGGACCTCATATTCCTCACTTTAAGGGAGTTGGTTACATCTTGGTTCTATATGAGATATCCTTATGGGTTAATCTAATAAATGAATATGTGTGGTACATGTTATATATGGAAATATATTGGTTTCTTAAATTTCTATGCATGTCAAGTGCTATAATGGTTTCTTTAAACACCACCTCTCTCTTGGAATACTAATTCTCTTATCTAACTTGTCCCTTGGTTCTCCAACATGGTATCAAAGCTATTAGTTTGAGATCTATCACGTTGTCTACAAATTCTTTGGAAGCTATGAATTGCATGCACTACCAATGAATTGGATCTATTTGATAGATTGAATTAGGGTTTCAACTTGCAAACTGAATCTACGATTCATACATATGTAGATCAAAACAATTTGTTCCAAGCAAGAGCCTATGGTTTTGAATGGACAAAATTCTAGAATAGGGGAATAAGATATGGAAACATTTTGGAAGAGTAAGACACTTTCATAGTTTACAAAAATTGTAGTTCCAAATCCAAAAGAGTAAAAACATGAATTCATCATTGACAAGAATAAGGATAAGGTTGTAGGAGTAAAAAAACCTACATATCTAAGGATAAGATATAGAACCCGATTGACAATCTAAATTCTATTTAGAATCAGATATATAATTCTTTTAGTAAAAATGATGAAAGCTGGGTTATGAAGATTGAGAATGATTCAATCTCTATGGATCCTCTCTCTTTTGAAGAATAGGAGATTACTTGGATCGTGTGAATAACTTTAGTTGAAATCAGGTGATTGCATAAAGGACTTTCCAAATAAATATGGTCAAATCATAGAAATAAGCTTAATGGATTTGAAGAGTCCCTATGATGTGTTATGTTTAACTTTTGTGTGATTTGGATTTCCAGAAAATATGATGGTAAGATTATTCCTTTGATTCTTTTTGTGGTTTATTTATTAGGTAACAATCAAATTTTCTTGATGAAAGGAAGATTTAGTTCAAACAATAATCCGATTTTTTGAAGGGAAAAGATCAACAAAATTATAGAGAA
This sequence comes from Larix kaempferi, assembly GCA_027924585.1. NCBI lineage: Eukaryota > Viridiplantae > Streptophyta > Pinopsida > Pinales > Pinaceae > Larix > Larix kaempferi. The sequence continues at coordinate 699,999 of BSBM01001910.1, forward strand.
AGAGGTCGACAATGAAATTAGGAGAAAGGGAATGATTACATTGACTAGAATATTAAGAAGGCGTATGGTAATTTGACTTTGATTAAGAAAGTGTAATATCCCTGATCAGAAATTAGGAATATTATCTCCAAGGTTCCAACGTTGATTATGTTGATTTTTCCACTTTTTCCCAAACAATGGCTTATGAAGGCTTATGAGATGTTCTAATTCAACAACAGAGGAATGTATTTATCATTTGGATTTAAATAAATATGTGCAGCCCATTAAATATACTCTGATATCACTGTAATGTTCCCAAATCATATATGATATAAGTTTTGAAGATTGATTATTAAATCTGGTTCATAACTTTCTTCAAACACTTCGTATGCAACCTCTTTATCCTCAACATTGAGGCATGGAAAGTGAAAATCACATCATAATATCTTAAGGAAGTGTTATTGGTCCAATATAATAGAATAATATGATTCATAATTCATATTTGGTTAAGCATGAACAACTCCATAGAAAAGAATTCAAATCTAGGAAGACTAGTTCCAATTTCACTACGGTGAGGGACTTGATTCCAACTCATCCCAAGAAATCCCAAACCCACTCGAATTCTCCAAAACAACCTCAACTTGAATAAAAAAAATCCAAATAGAGCCAAATATTTCACTAACAGACCTCAGGGAACTTTCATAAAAACTTAATACACATTGCATTGAGATGGCATGTCCATATTAACATTTTTGCACATGGATCAACCCACAACTTGAACATTGAACATAATGTGGAGAAAGGAATTGCAAATATTTATTATGAGTGTATGTAAATAGTAAATATAATGATTACAACAATATATGGCTCTTACAAAAGCTCGAAATCCAAGAAATACAGAGATAGAAATGTAGTGGTGCGCCCCTCCACCAGAAGAGATGTCGAATACAGTAGATTTAGTAAAATGATGATATCTCGAGCATACATAAACCTTTTTGAGTGAAACAACAAGTGTTTCCCACTGTAAATGATGCTAACAGGTTTCACAGCCTAGAAATCCTCAAAAGTATAGAAACCAAAACCACCATTTTGGCCCACCAACATCGGTCCAAGCTCTAAATTAATATAAAGAAGCTCCAAATGATAGGAATTCGCCCCCACTATTGTAGATGAAAATATAACCTGCAATAAATCTCTATATAGAAATATGAAAGTGATTTCTCCTCTCAATAATCAGCTGCAATGAAGCACAATGAAGAGATCTGGATTATCTCCTCCTCTCTACTAGCTAGGGTGGAATCTTTCACCACCAAAAATAGTTCAAAAATGAAAGGGGAACATATCCCAAGATTGAAAGTCGTAGGATCTTTACAATCAGTAATTAAATTGCCAAAATATATCTCCCAAGAGGCTTGCATCCTTTTTATAAACTCCATTAGGCCATTTCCCCCTCATTCTAGAATTCTCTCACAAAAATATTAATAAATGTTATTTTCATGAGAGAATGATACCTTGGAACTCATTTAATCCCTCTCTGATGTTATTTGACCAAATATTACCTTCATCTTCCTTGGAAATTCAAATTAGAGAGGCTTAACTTGCTTCTGGGGGAGTTACACTCTAATGTGGGCCCACCTTATCCTCTAGCACCCTCCTTGGATAAATTTAGGACTTGCAACATGTCATAATATGTCATAAGTTGTAATAATATGTCATAGGACCTGATTCTCGTCATAGATGTCATAGATTTGTTATTTTTAGCCCAGGGAGTTACAATCCTTGAGATGCCTTCATGAGAGGATTCCTTCCACCTTGGATGGGAGTTACACCACTATTTTGACTCATTCCACTACTAATGTGCCCTCCTTTTCAAAATTCTCTCAAAATATTAATAAAATCGATTTTTAGGAGAACGATTCCTTGCTCCATAAATTTGTCCTTGGATGTTGGTTTGTCGTAGTGTCGCATGACCCCAATTCACCTCTTTACTATTCTTCTTTAATTTTTCCAAGTGACTGTAGACCATTGAATTCCCTAGTCCAATGGAGTGGTCCATAGTGAAATATTGGGGACATTACAGAAAGGTAGAAGGAAGAAGGCCCATTATTATTGTAAAAAGTTGGGACATATGGAGAAGAATTGTTGGTAGAAGACCATTGACCTACAAGAGAAATCATAAGAAGCTTGAATATTATGTGTTGACTGTAACATTGACTACACTATAACACCGAAGAAAAAAAGGTAAAATAGATAACTTTACATTTTATGTTACTTCTTCTTAGACCTTGCATGTTCACACTTCTTAGAGTAAATAAATAGTCTACTCTAGTTGCACTCATCATATGGATAACTACATTGATCTCTTTCCTTCATTAGGTGAAGCTACAAAAAAAGAAATATTTGTAGTGGATAATTATGCACTTAATGTTACTAGTCATGGCAAGCTTGAATGTCAGATTGGTTTGATCACTGGTGTGTATGATGTATTTTGTACATACTCAACTAAGATTGGAAAGAAGGTAGAATTTGGGGACTTCGAATTCACATGGGGCAGGTCCCACTATCATTTCCAAACAACAATTGAAGGAATACTATACAATTTTATGAGAAAAGGTTAAGTGATGTGTAGTCCTAATATGGAATTAAATACAATAAATCAAATATATTACTAATAGATACACCAATGGCTTCTCAATTAATCATAAATTTGTCAAGCCATATATTGATAAAATCCTATACAAGAAGGGAGAAGAAAGATACTTAGCTTATGTAGGTTCTATTCCCCCCTTTTAAGACACTTTATCGTATCAAAGAGAAACATGACTACATTTGAATGTTCAATAGAACACCATCTTCATTGTAATATATGATGATCATTTTTTAAGAAAAATGTTCACAACTTGGTCACAATTTTTAGCAAAACTATATGAATTTATATCTTTTTAATATATGGGAACTTATCATGATATTAACATATGATGTAATTTTTATTTCTTTTAGATTGACCTTTTTGCATGGTAAGGAATTTGATTTGTATGTGATTTGTCTATACACAACCTTTTTTAAATTTGTATCTTAAATCAATTATTTGTGATTGTAGTCATCTTATAGACTATCAAGTCACAAAGTTATCTTATGAATCTTGTTTTCCTATATGCATTAGAATGTGTATAAATGTGATATATAATATTTGAAATAAATTAACTCCATGCAAATAAAGATTTATTTATTACTAAAAATTTAGAATTACCTGATAATGAGTGTTAAGTGTACATTTCATGGATGCCTTACTTTGAAGTTGTGAACTTTCTTGACTATAAAGCATTGAGTTCTCAATCCATAAATTTTTTTATTTGTAATTGCAATCCCATATAAGCCAACAAGGGGTGAAGTTATTTATTGATTTTTATTTTCTTCTATAACAATCTTAAATTGAATGTTAAATGTGATATGTAATATTTTAAATTAAACTCCATCTAAATAAAGATGGATTTATTACAAACAAAAATTAGAAGTATATGATAATGGGTGTTAATTGGACTCTTTATAATTAAATGGAAGACTTTAACCTTTTTCTATTGCAAAGCATTTGATTTCCTAGTGCATAATTCTTTGTAAGTTTCTATTCTTAAATCAAGTATTTGTAATTGAAATCGTCTCATATAATAAAACAAGGCATGTGGTTATTTAGTGATTTTTATTTACTTATATGTATTAATACATGTATAAATGTGATATTCAATTAAAAAAAACTATATGAAAATAAATATGCATTTCTTACTAAAAACTTAGAATTAATTGATAATGAGTGTTAAGTGACTATTCAAGATCATGGCCCAAATGGGTTATAGATGAATGACTTTTAATAAATACTTAATATTTAAAAATAATATCTTAATTTATAACTTATATGTAATGAAATTATAAAATAATCATTAATATTCAAAGAAGAGGATGACTTATAAAAAAATCAACTAAATTACTTAATAAATGTGTTTCAATATCTATCTCTTCTTAAAATTCTTATCATCTTCTCCTCTTTTCGTTCAAAGTAATGCTCATGCATAATTTCTTTTCTATGGTTGGTTGAGACTACTACATTGAGTCAAGGGCTTTGTAGACTTAACAATGGGTAGAGATCAATACCCCTTCCTTATGTACTTCTCATTAGAAACCCTTGCATCTACCACCTACTTCTATTTTTAGTTCTCAGAGAACACATGTTTACTTTGACTTGCATTCAACAACCTAACTGACCATCTTCCCCATTCAAACACATTATTGATGCACCTAACCAACTCTTACCAATAAAATAAGAACTAAACAAAATCATTAGGGAATACATCTATAGGAAGTACTTCCAAGTTACTTGGACAGATCCCCTTACACTTAGATCCAAGATAATTTTCTATATAAAACATTGTCTTGTAGTTAAGATATGACCTTCTTTTCAAACTAGACTATAAAATCTACCATTAGATGCATACACTGAAGAAACCTCTAAGCCATTTCCAAGTTTGTTCACATAGGTTATCACCACCTTTTATGAGCAAATTAGGTGTCGAATTTTCCACTAGGGTTCGCTTCATTTCCTATGCCCCTCTTACTATGAGATGTCAGGTTGGTTCCCTTGCCTCTACCGAGAAGCTTAAAACTCACTGACCACTTGTTTTATAATTATAGTTATTTTTATTTTTTAATTCTTATAAATATAGTTTATTTATTTTTTAAAATCATTTTTTAATTTATTTTAAAACATAACACATTGAAATAAATGTGTGCTTGTAAAGAAATATAACTGATTTCTCATCATTTAATCTCCGAATGATCCGCTTTGTTTTAAAATTTCAAATTGAATTTAACATCCTTGTATTGTAACTCAAAACAAATTGAAATTCGTGTAAAAAGAATGTGATGCCAAAATTTGCAATTTGCTAATTAGATGGACGGGTTGTCGTCATGGATGATTTCTTAATGAGTCGCTGTCGTTTTCGTGGATATAATGAATGGCTGTCGTTAATTTTACATTATTTCTTTGTCATTGATTTCACATTAATATGAAGAACATCACAAATTTGTAACGTACACAAACAAAATACAGAAACTTCACATTAATTTCTAGGGAAGAATATCATTCTTTATCAACTATTAAAAGTTTTATTTGGGTCTATGATGATGTTTTTCTAAATAAATTGTTGACCAATTGCTATCAACTATTTAATGCTTTTTATTAATCACGTTTCTATTAGCTTGCATATTTTTTTATATTTTATTTTTATTAATTCTTTCTATTGAAAACATATTGTATAGATTAACATATTTTGTAGATAAGAAGAAAGTTTATTGTCTTTTATTTTTCTGTTTATTTTATTTTTATTAATTTTGTTTCTACTAAGTTGTATACGGTATATATTAGAAGAGTTGAAAGTTCATTTTGTCATTTTTATTATTATTTCTGTTTAATTCAGGTGTATAGATTACAAAATTTAAAAGCTTATTTTGAGATAAGAGTTGTCATAAAGTTGTATGAGAATGTTATTCCTAAATTTAACAATTCAGAGGTTTCGCCAAAATAAATTAATTGTAATATAGGATTCAAGTAAAGTTGTCCCTTGTCTCCTACCCTTTTTGATATATAGATTGAGAAGCTAAAGTGTTGTTTGGAAGATGCAGGTTGTGTCGGCACAACTTTGGCTATTATAGTCATCATTATTCTTCTCTATGTTGATGATATTGTTCTTATGGTGATGAGTCCATATGAACTCAACAAGAAACTAAATTTTTTTAGATTTCTTCTCTTCTTTGACAGACCATCCTGATGATGAGTCCTATTGTGGACTCGAAACGTCGATGAAAATCAAGAGATCTGTGGAATTTCCGAGTAATCATTCTGAAGCCAATCACCACAGAAACCTTGCAACAGAGATCACTATTAACACTGACAAAACAAAGGGTATGATAATCAGATCCAAAAGGATCACCGATGCTAATTCCATGTATGGAAACAACTTCTTGGAAGAAGTGACTTCATATATCTCATCATCGATCTTCATCACAAGATTAATTGGTACTCTAACATTGAGAAAAAGGATTAATGGAGGGTGGAAAGATTATTGTAGACTTGAAAACAATTGTAAATCAAAAAACATTTTTCTTTGAGATAAGAATAAACTTCTCTTTGAGACTATTGTCACTCTTGTTACCTTAAATGGATGTAAAGTTTGGGGCTACAAGATCTCTAGAGAATCATGGCGAAGGATAGAGCAAATCCAAAAATCATTTTACAACATATAATCTCAAAATTAAATATAATACACCATATCCTATTCTCTCATAAAAGAAAACATCTTCCCCATTGAGAGCATGGCTATGACTAGATACCCAATGTACAAGAAAAAAATAAACAACTTGACACACAAGAGGCTTCCTAATATTGCTTCATAATCCAAGAAAAATCACATGCAACTTTAAGCATGGTTGGCATAAAGATGCCAAGTCTTGTCTAAATCATTGGGGAGTTGAGGAAGAGGTCACTCTGTAGAATACTGATAACATTAAAAGCTGTGATAAAGAATTAGAGGATAAGAGAAAATTCAAATACTATATGGAGGTGATCAACCCTAATCTAAAAGATCAAAAGTATCTCTTTGTTTTAATTTATCTTAAAGAAGAAAATCAACATTGCTAAAAAAGAATAAGCTCTCATGAACTCCCCATACTAAAACAAGGTGCTTGACATTTCTAAAAAATTTACGGGACAAAGAAATTTGTCATCTTTGTAACACTAAGAGGGTTGAAGATGAAAATTGTTTTCTCATAAAATATCATAGGTACACCCACATTAAAGTGCAATTTCAAAATATTTTTTATAATAATGACCTTCCTAACCTTCTAACTCATCACAACTATGGTGATTTAAAAATCGGGAATAATTTTAAAAATCTCCCTAAATTTACATATATAATAAATGGATGAATTCTCATATTACATGAAAAAGTGTGAAAGTTATTTTTTCAATAATATAATACATGTATATATATTTTTTGACGAATCTTATAATGAATTAGAAATGATGACCTATAATTTTCTATATAGGAAAGTATTGAAAAAAATTATAGTAGAAAAAAGTATTATTTATGTTTCCATGTTAAAAAAGGGTTCATTGAGATTTACCTCTTCAAAAATAGTAGTTTGTTTGAGAAATTCTACTTTTAAAGATATTTTATAATATATAGTAATTGTTTGTTTTCAATTACTATATATTATAAAAATAAGATTTTTTTAAAAAAATGGTATATTTTGTTTTATATCGAGAAAAATCAATGTACTTGTTTCTAAATTGAATTGGACATTGTTTTAAATAGTAAGTAATTTTAACAAACTTGTATTGTATTTATGGTCTAGTCATTGATTTTGACAATATTGTTTTTAAATTTAATTTTAATGGTTTCTTTTAAAATTCTATTATGGTATTATTGGTCTTAGTGTAATTTAACATATTGGTATCATTGGTCTTAGTGTAATTTAACATATTGTTTGTGTTTTTATCATTTATAAATAAAAAATATTAAAAAGTTTTTATATATTTAATTATGATAATATACATAATTATTAATAACATAATTATTAATAAATTTAATTATGATGATACACATTCTTTTTTATTTTTGAACAAACTAAAAACTTTAGGAATTTTGCAAGAATTACTAGGTAACTTTTTTTTCTTAGCCATTTCATGTAAATTCCTATTATACTAAAATAAAATAATTAAATAACAAATTTTTTAGAAAAGAATTACACAAGTATCTTATATGGGCTATTTGGTTTTGCAGAAATAGTGTCATCTTCCGGAATTCTACTCCTGATTTTGTGCAATGCAGCGTGACTGCACTAAATATGTTTTCTTCATGTTTGGTGGATTATGTAAAGTTGAAGTTTGACAGAATTAGTATTTTCAAGCTCAAAGTGGAGCAGCCAGTACTTTTTTTTGATGGTGCATCACAATTTGGTATATGTGCAGTTGGGGGTGTCATTTACCTTAATGAATCTAGTTATTTTACTATCAGACTCAATTGTGGCTCTGGTACTAGCATGAAAGCTGAGTTAATGGCTCTATGGTGTGTACTTAAAGTAGCTAATATCTTTGGTTTGGTTAATATCAAGGTATATGGTGATTCTCGGGTCACCATAAAATGGGCGGTGGGTGATTTCAAGCTCAATGTTATGCATCTGAGACATTGGGCCAATAGAACAAATTTTGAAATGTCAAAACATCAAAATATCGAATTCGAGCATATTTATCGAGAACAAAACTCTCTGGCAGACAAGCTCTCCAAGCAAGCTCTATCTGGTATGGAAGGACATCTAATCTGGGAGGAATGGAGCGATACCTACATTCTGGACAGTGGATCATTATACTTTCTAGACTGATCTATTGTTGGGTCTGATTCTGGTTTTTTGATTTTGAGATCATCATATTTTGGTTTTTTGTTTATGGGGTGGTATATTCAACATCTATGCTTAGATGTTAGCTCTGATGATCTCCTTGATAGTTTTTAGTAACTCCTGATACTTCTTGTAGCTCTGAACTTCCATGAAGAACTGTAAATGATTCATCCTTTTTGAATCATGTATTTTCATTGTACTATTTGATTCGTAATGAATATCAATAGTAGTTTTTTTTTTTTGCTGGAAAAAGTATCATAAACTCAATCCAATTATTTTTATGGTTGAGTTAATGTTTTCTTTATTACCTAAATAGTACATGCACGTGATTTTATTTAAATTAATTTTTATTTATTTATTTTATTTTCATGCGTTCATATATTTCTATAGGATTTAACAATATATATCACTAATTCATTTATCTAAGATAAACAGGAATGCATTTACCCATAAAGTATTTTAATTTCTTAATGCAATACATTTATCAAGGAAATATCAAGGGGTTCAGGATCATACACATACATATGTCCTTCAAATATTCATTTTTCTCTTGTGAGGAAATGGTACAATGATTCAAACCATGTTAAATCAACTTGTCCCTACCATATTGAAAGACTAATGGTCACTGATAAATAAGGATAAAAACTTATTGCGTGCCCCTTGTTAAACCTCACGAGTGATTGAATCTGCGACCTACCCTCATGGAAACATGCATTTCATGGGTAAAAGTATCACTTACTTTTCAACCCATTACATGGAAATATGTGGTGCCTTTTCTGTGTGCACTCCCCCATACAACTCTATTACCCATGTGTGAATTACGACATCCATGTGGCTGTACACAATAAATCCCCCATGCATCAAATAGTTCCACTGTGTAATTCAAAATATCAAATTAATGTGTGACATAATATAATACAATGTCCCGACTCAATTCGAAGTCTTTGTGATGCTCACATAACATCGCGTCAATTTGCACCTATTCTTTCCCTATTACACTAAGAAAACCATCTAGTATCCAATGAATATCATATCCAAAATGCATTCTCAATTCTATCACTTTCATGACACTTCTTACATTGAAAATCATTTAAAAATACACCATGTGTTCACATGAGCCAAGATATTCTCCATTTACACATTTACACTCTTTAATAGAAAATAAACCTTCACCATTGGCTCAAATGAACAAAGAGATTTCTCCATACATCACTCTTTAATAACACAACAACTCACCATGTATTTTTCTCTGACTAGATTTTTCTATGGTGGAGAACTGGGTGTGTTAGAAGCTCTATGCTTTGATATATGGTACATTTACTAAAATAATTGGGAAATATATACAACATTGGATATCTATACGTATACATCCAAAATGGTGCATATATTTATGCATTGATTTCAACATGCTTTCAATTACAATCATTTGATTTGGTGCATAAAATACAATATTACATTCATTGGTTAGAGAAGTTTTTTCACTTCATAAGTATGAATTTATAATTTACCTTATAAACTAGATTCTATATGTCTCTCATGATTTGTACTTCCCCTATGTATGTTTTATGCACATACAACCACTATTCCCTCAAATTCATCTTTGCCTTGCTAACTCTTCCCTTGTTGTCACTTGTATGTCCCATCACAATTACGACCTATAATATGACATGCTTAGTCTTAAGTAAAATATTGAGATGAATGTGGATATTATAACATGGTAAAGGAGATGGAAGGGATGATGGAAGTAAATCCATATGGTGGAGAATTTTGAGGGAGTAAGGGAATAGGTCAAGTATATCTAAATCCCTCTCCAACACAATTGGATGACAACAAAGGATGTTGGAGAAGTAAGGAAGGAGGTAAGGAGCTCCACCTTCCATCCCAATGTAATGATAGATAGGAAGTGTTAGAACATAAAATGAAAATGGAAGGAGGGGGAGACATGGTAAGAGATATAGAAGGAGCATAGAGGGATGTAAAGAGAGAAGATCGAGGATAAAGGTGGATATTGGAGGAGTAAGTGAATGTGTCAATATTTTTCCCTTCCACCCCAATGCAATGTGAGAAGGGAATAGAGAAGTTATGTGAGGGTGTTGATAAATGTGGAGTTGTTGGATAAGTTTCAAAATCCCTCTCGTACTAATAATGAGCGCCCTTCAGGTCCTTCTCATTTGGATTTTTGCACCATAGTCACAACCTCATTTGGATGTGATAAGGGAATAGAGAAGGTATGCGAGGGTGTTGATAAATGTGGAGAGTGGATGAAAACATAACATGGAAAGGGTGAGGTAAATCTACCATCTGCAATTGGTGAAAAAAATGTAAGGGGAAATGGAAAGGTAAGGGAGGAAAAGGTGAGGACTAAGGAGGATGGAAAGGGTGAGGTAAATCCACCTTCTTCAATAGGTGAAAAAATGTAAGGGGAAATAGAAAGGTAAGGGAGGAAAAGGTGAGGATTAAGGAGGATGGATGAGGAAAGGATATGTGTAACGAATATAAAATAATCAAATACAAATAATAATTAAATAATAATACTAATAATTATAATTATTATTATTAATTATTATTAAGAGGACACAACTCCTCTCAATATATTCCCAACAATATAAAAGGGACCTCTTTGTAAATATTGTATTATCTTCTATTAGTATATTATTCTTTTATTTTCAATTATCGAAGATGGAATCACTTCATAACTTCATAACTGGACATGGTTGTTCCATTTGGTATTAGAGCGGTTTCGCTCCTCATCGAGCTTGGTTCAACTCCCTAGTTCTCATCACACTCCATTCTTCATCCATCATCTTCCACATTGCTGCCTCCCTGAAGCATTGTTGCATCCGCCCACACCTGCTCTGCGTTGCATTCATCACCCCCAATTTCTCTTCGCATCCATCCCCCACCACTCCATTTCCCTTCCCTCCACTACGCCGCATCCTCGCGTAGCCACCACCTCTTTCCCTCACCATCTATCTTCCCATTCCCACCGTGCGCCTCCTTTCCCTCCCCTCCTCCACTCATTTTTTTCCATCCCATAGCTGCTCCCTACTCCCCAGCTGCGCCTTACTTCCACAGCTTGTGCCCTCTCCTCGCACCCTCCTCTCCCACACCACCCATGTCGCCTCCCCTCCCTTCTCCTTCATGTCCTGTACCATCACCACTACCCCACTCCTTCCCTCTGCAATACCTCCATTCCCGTTCACCTCCATACATTACCCCCATCTTCCTCCTCCACGTAAAGCTATGGTACCCTCTCCCTACGCTACCCCCCACCTCCATTCCGCCATCGCCTACCTCCTCCACGTAAGCCTACACACACACACACAAAAAGGGATTAATAATATATATCTATATATATATTATAATATTATTATTATTATAAAATAATTTTATTAAATATTTCCAAAATAATAATAATAATAATAATAATAATATTATTATTATTATTATAACTATTAATAACTATTACTGTGTTTATGCAAAGTAAGATTTTGCTTATTATTATTATTATTAACTTCATTGAATATAACTGCATATCGTGTGTCTGTATATCCATGTCAATAGACGCGCGTACACAAAAATACGCCTACACGCGTTGTTAACATACATGCAAAAAACACACATGCGCGCTCCTGTGTTTTTTATTAAAAATAAACTTAGTCTGCGGGTTTGTTATTGTGTAACAAACCTACGAGTGAGGGATTGGAGGAGTTGGAGGCCCGCGAGCGAGGGATTGAAGGAGCTTGAGGCACGCGAGCACGTTTAGAGCATCCAACTACCTCCCATTCAACATCAAACTCAACCTCCAACCTCCATTGCTGCCAGTGCTTCTAGGTAGGTGCTAAACCATTCCATTTTTTGTTGTTGTTTTTTTGTTTTCATTACAATTTTAAATTAAAAAAAATTACATTCAATTAAAAAGAAACAAATTTTAATTGCAGATAAATTACACCTGACAAAATGAGAAACACACCACAACCATCAGAGGAAACCAGCGAAACCGAACCGTCAGACGATAACATTAACATTGGAATGAACAATGACCCTGATGATGACCATTTGAAAACCCCGAGGATGAATTACATCAAGATTTAAACCAATTAAAGGTCTTAAGCGATGATTTGAAGAGCACCAAGGAACCCTCTCGGGTTTCCCTAGCTACGTCATTCCAAAACATCATTGAATCTATTAACATTTCCCATAGTGAGATCATTAATCTGAGCCAATATAGGGCTCGAATGAGGGAGCACTATTCCACTGAGATATCAAAAGAAAAAATTAAAAACCTCAACATCACAAAAGCACAATTGTATAGCAAATTCATAGATCCCAGGACAAGGAAGCCTCCAGATGTGAGGAAGAGACGAGTTTGCATGGACTGGTGTAATTACCAACCATGGAGAGATAATTGGAGAAAGAGATGGTTTATGGTGTTTGACAGAACCCCATGCAATAATTTGGAGGTCCCACAGTGTTTTCTTAGGAAATTGTGGACTGAGTTTGAGTTAGGCTACATGTCAATTATTTTGACATCATTGATTTTCAAGTTGCCGGTCTTGGCTCTACCCAAGATCGACCTCAGGCCCTCCGCAACCCACTCAGAGGACCACCTACACCCAGGCAAAAGCCAAACTCCCCTCGTCGGCCACCTGGGTTTGGTAGCGGCCTAGATGAGATTGATGACTTTGTTAGATGTGCCACACGCCATCTACTTAGACATACCACATTTGTGGCTATGTCTTCATAGAGCTGAGAGGACAACGATGAGACATACAGTGCTACATGGTCTATGGGTGGTGGCCGAGACAGACCAGGTACATGTGGAAACCCAAGCAGGGCCATCTAGTTCGAATGGAATAACGACACATTGTTGTTCTCACTGTGGGCATTCTTTCCATGGTCCTATGCAGCAGCATGCCACAAAGAGCTACATGGACTAGGTTAGCTATTGTTTTATTTAATGTTCAAGTATTTATTGCATGTTATTCAATATCGTATTTTTTAATATATTTAACTATGAATTACACGTTGTTGACTTTATTTGTTTTAATGTATAGTTATTCAGGGTCGAGTCTCCATCCTCAAGGTGGGAGGACATTGGTTCCTTCGACCTAGATGGAGCCATGGCAGCAACAGAGGAGATTGCGGCACCATAGACACAGGTAACTTCTTTACTTTGAATAATTAGATCCATTTATGAGTAATTTGTGTTCAGTAATTAAATCTCTCTATCCCTATTCTTGCATCTTGCCTTCCTTTCTCACACAAATTAGTTAGCACCAAGTAACCATTTTTTATATTATCATCGTTTAAAACTAAAATCAAAATGAATAATTCTCACTAAAAATGTCTATCACACTGTATTTTACAGTTATGTTTATCATATTGTCTAAATTCTTGAGAGCTATAAATTCATATAATCCAGCTAAACAAAAATGAAACCTTATAAAACATGAAAAACTAAGAAAACTAGACATGTGTTCATATTCACTGTAAGCATCCTTTGTTTCTCCATTTTGAACTTCTTTCATTTATGATGCTACTTGTGCTTATTTTGTGTCTTCATAATCACCAAGATCCCATTGAACTGCAAATTCTTTTGGACGAATACCGTTCACTGAACCTAGGGAAACTATAGGGTGGTCAATCGAAGATTTATTGTTTCAAGCAAAACCTAGTGTAATGTTATGATACATTTCTAAATATGTAGCCAACTTCTCTAACATTTCACTTTGTGTTTCCATTCTTGTTTCCATATCCAAAATCCTATCCAATTGGGCTTCATGATGACTACATATACTTTGATTAATATGCAAAATTACCTCTTGTAAGGTGTTCATATGCGATGATAAGGACCTTAGGACCTTATGAAGCTCTGTAAATCCACAATGAACACACTCATCATGTAGGTTGTTTTCTTCCAGAGTACCAACATAAAGTACAAGAGAAATGGTGCTTGGATAAATAACCTAAATTGCAAACAAATTTCCTAAGTCTCCATTGAGATCACCTGGACAATAAATCAAAAAAGGATTTCCTAAAAGACAAGAGTTCAATTTTTCATCCACAAACCAACATTGCCAATTAAAATAATCATGTCATAGCCGAATTCTTAACAAAGAAACAAACCAAACAAAAGTATTCCCATCCTCTTCACTACCCAACAACATTCACCACCACCCCTACAAATTATGAAGTAACCCAAAACCAAATTTTGGCTCAACCCAACTTACCATATGATGAAGTTTCTTCGCATTAATAGTTAGAGATATCCTACATGCACCAAGATTTTCCATCCGAACAAAATTAAAACTCCCACTAGAGAATAATCCAAGTTCAAGTGTGCGTTGATTACTTGAAGGAGGAGGACTTAAAAGTGATCTCCTCGACCACATCCATTTCCATTTATCACATAAATGCCACTAAGTGTGATTGCTAATGTATTTCATGAAGGAATTAATAGTCATTTTTCCAATTTGACCGTCACATTCACCATGGTTTATGTAAATTTGGTATCACGTGAACAAAGAATATGAAAATATTCAATAAATTCAAACTTTGTAGCTATACCATTAATACCTCTAATGATTATAGAAATGGGAGAGAAATTTCCAGAATCTGTCATTCTTACTTAACCAATGATGAGAGAAGAGTCCCCAAAAATCAAAACATTCCTAATTTGTAAATTCTTCAAAATGACCATTCTTTGATACAAGGAGAGAACTCTTGATTGTCTATTTATGCTCCTAGTCCCTAAGTGAAGAAGGCTAATTCTTGTTTTGCTTTGTGGTTGAATATACCCCACCTGCACTTATTGCCCCTATGTGCTTATTTATGTTGTTGTTATTGTGGCGATTGATTTAAAGATCTATTTTTTGTGTGTTTTAGTGTGGATTCTTGAGTCATTGATGTCATTTGTAGGTTGGTGGAACCTAGTTTTTTAATAGAAGAAATGATTGATAAACCTAAGAAAAAAAATTAACTCTACCATATTCTTAAGAAGAAGAAAAAAATAAAACAATGGCACATTCATAGTTTAAACAAGGCATACCTTGGAAACTTCTCAAGGATAAAACCAAAAAAATAAGAACACGAGATTCTACTTCCAATAAACCTTGCCATCTCTCTCCTAGTTGCCTCATATCACAACGTTAATTCAGTTAGTATATTTGGGCTCTAATCCAATTTATATTACTGTTGTTACAAGGTATTCACAGTGATACTACAATCATCAAATCAATCACTAATTCAAACACAATACTCTCTGCTTACACCTAAATCACCTTGCCATTTCATCTCCTAAGTCTACCTACCTTACCAAATTGGTATACTTGGCACACTTCCATCCTAAATAAACCAGCTCACTACTGTTACAACCTACTTTTAGAGCTATAACACTCACAATTCAAACCTATGCCCTTCACTTTACCCTAGACCTCTACCTAGTTGACGATATAACATCATTTTGAGTCCCATCATAACTTGATTGTTGAAGAAACAAAATCACAACAAATTATTGACTGCCGGTGCAAATGTATATAAGATATGAGTTGTCCCTATACCATCAATCCTAAATCCATACCATAATCGTGTCCTACAACTTTACTCGGCTTCCTGCATACCACAAACACACTTACTTCAATCCAAAACTAAACTTGAGGTGATATTTCTGTTGCTGGTATAATCATTCAGAGTTGGATTAACATTTAAACCTATAATACAATCACACATAACTCCCATAACAATGTAATCATTAGTTTATGCCATCATCTACTCCCTATTGTTGGATACTATACTATTATTGTTATTAAGGAAGTAATTGTTGGTCTCTAGTAATCATCTAACTTGAATCTGCAGTAATTGCAGTCATGTTATTTAAGTACTATCGTTGTCATTGTGTTTAATATTGTTACTATTGTTTTTATAAATTGAATCTAAATATTGTAGTGTTTGCACAGGTGTCTGCAGGCTCAAGCGACCAGTCATCCCCACTGGGGATCAACAAAGCTCCACAGGTGCGGGTATCGTATGTATTAAAGCATAAATTTAATTTCAAATTTGATGACTTTTCTTTGTATGTTTATATTTTTATGTATTAAACTATGAGGTTATAAATGTGTATGCAGGTGCAAGCACCTCGGCCTATTAGTGCCACTATCACTCCCTCCCTGGCCTTTCGACGACCGTATATGTCAATTGTATCCCCTGGAATACATGTCCCCTTCCATGCACCCCCTTCCATACAGACCCCACCTTCCATCCAGCACTACACTTTCATCCATCTCCCCCTTCCATTTCATATCCTTCATTCCACCACCTCTTCCCCAACCCTCCCACCACCTCCCTTATAGCTTCCCATGTTTCCACCCTCCCCCCTCCGACCATGATATACCACCCATCCACATTCACGCATCCCTCCACCGCAACACAGACCTCACCCCCCCCCCCCCCCCACCCCCCCACATTCCCCCACCACCCTCGCTTCCCCTTCCACGGTGGCCCCATTCATATTACAACCAGTTGGGGTTTATCGCCCTAGACATGCATCTCCACTTCGTCCACTCTAGTCCACGCTTCCTTCTTCCACTATTCCCCCCAGTGGTGTATCCACCGTCGATGTGGATACATCCGCCCCTATACCATTTACCCTAACATCGGAGGTTGTCCAGTTGACTGCTCCATCTGCCAGCCCTAAAGACCAGCCAGTTGTGTTCACAGTGAGATTGACTAGTTTATGAAAATCTCGTTCAATATTAATGAAAATTACTATAGGCATCTAATTTCATCATTTATCTGATTGTTCTAAATTTTGTAGGGTGGCATTGCTGAGATACTTGGAGCACGGAGGAGAGGAACCCCCTCACGACTTACAGTCTCTCCTGCGGTGAGTTATTTAAGATTTGAAAACTATTTTATTTTTAAACTGGTGTTTTATAATTGTATAATTACCAGGAAAAGTTGACATATTATTGTTATCGTTTCAGGGCCCAAGGGGACGTGGTCTAAGTCGCCAGAAGGACCCAACTTCCTCTAGCTCGAAGAAGAGGAAGATCAATTTTGGAGATGCACTTAGGAGCGCTGAGGGTGGGCAGGAGGGTTGAGATACCCTCCTATGTACACTATCCACGATGTGGCATTTTGGGCACTAGTTTCCATAATTTGTATAGGGCACGAGTTGTCATTATATAGACATTGGGAACGATGTTTCATTTTTCCAAAAAGTGAGTATGATTGGATCATTTTTGCATATTAATATATGAATCTACACTTGTCTATATGAGTTTGTATTTGATTGCATTTTTGCATACATTATGGAAAATAATATTCTTCAATAACAATGTTATGGAAATTTTTTTACATACATATAGATGTTATTTCTAGACACCTAATGACCTCAATATGAGTCCCTTGTATTTGAATGGGTCTCCATACAAGGATTTATACTACATGTTCAATGGGGGTACACTGAGAATGTAATAATAGTATTTTTTAGAGTAAATTGTGTTCACATACAACATACACACATCGAACAAATTCACATACACACATACACACAACATCCGACATAGACATCCAACATACAAACATCAAGCGAATTCACATCCAATATACACACATCACGCAAGAAAATTCTCATACTCATGTTTCTATCCAATGAAATTTATACAACAAGACATGTTTAACAAACCAACAGTGAACAATACTGAACAAGTATCATTCAATGAAAAATTAGTGTCATATCAACATTCCCAATCAGCCAACAAACCCAACAACAAGCCCGACAAATAAGCTGACAAACCCAACAACTTGCCATCGAACAAGCCAGCAAGCCAACAAACGTTAGTTTTGGCGCTTTCTTGGTGTTGCACTTTCCTTAAGGTCATTAAGCCTAAATTGTCATTCCACAACTTCACTCAACCTTTCCCTTTCCTAATTTAACCTAGCATTGACCATTTAGTGTTGATTTCCCCTAGGGCGAGGGTCTTAGGGTTTTTAAGTCGAAGACCTATTCTACCTTTTCCAAGAACATATTTCAATTAGTATGCCTCTTAAACCAAACCATAAACCCTAACACTGAAGAGACTAAGCCTTCCTAACCCTAGAAAATTCTAGCACTAGTTAGATACCCTGTTGGTTGTTTATTGCAGACCTGGTATACATACCTACCTAAGTGTTTAGACATCTAAAATACATACTAGTCACAATTTTGAATTTTGCAGACTTGATATACAAAACTCATACCATAAGGCTTCAACTCTAAACACACATACCATAGGGTGTCACTCGCAACATGTCATTTGAGGTCACATACTAGAGGGTTTCGTTCGGAATAATTGCTTTATGCGTGATTTACAAGTCAAATATGTTTGAGTCAATTCTTGAAGTTACCCCAGACAACTATGTGAATACACTTGATAAGGTAGATGACAAAGTCTTATCTTAAACAAATCAAAATCATCCAAGTGTAGAGGACTCAATGTGTTTAAACAATGAAAGTGTCACAAATATATGTAATTTAACATTTAAGTCAATATGTCACTTCAAATCAGCCTTTTAAAATCAGTTATTAATGCATACAAATTCTTCTAACAATAAAAAAAGGGGAAACCAGCCTTATTTTATGCAAACCAAAACTTACTTGTCTCTTATAGAATCATCTCTCATAAACACTATGACCCCAATACAAATTTTCCAATGTTTTTTACAATTGTCTCTTTATGTTTTGTTGAGTTCTTATTACATTTGGTCCTTCTAAAGATGGGTAATTGATGCAATCAAGAACAAAAGTTTGACCACGTCAATTTGTACATAAACAACATGCACATATAAAAATATCCACACATACATACACACATAAGACCATGCACAAAAACAATAAATAAACCCTATCTTGCAGAAGGCCATGCCAATCTTTCTCAAGGGGGTCATTTATGATCCAAAGGATCCTGAGTGAGCGTGGCCATCCTGAACACATCCACAATGGCCATCTGCACGTGTGGGAGCTGAAAGAATCCAAGTTTGCTCGTCGGTTTGGGTTCCGTGCCCCCACAACAAATCCTCAAAGTGTCCCTGAATGGCCATAGGGTGACTAGAAAAAATTCCCGCAGCACCAAAACCGTGACTTCGACCGTGAATCCGTCAATTCTGATGGATTCGGGACCCCGTGTTTTAGCTAGCCCCCCCCCCCACATCGTGTCTCAAACACTCAGAAACAGTGCTATTGTGCCATCCTAGGAACTAGGGTTTTTCTCAGTGAAGGCCATGCCAATCTTTCTCAAGAGGGTCATTTATAATATGAAGGCTCCCGAGAGAGCGTGGCCATCCTGAACACATTCACAATGGCCATATGTATGTGTGGGATATGGAAGAATCCAAGTCCGCTCGCTGGTTTGGGTTCCATGCCCCTGGGGCAAATCCTCAAAGTGTACCTGAATGGCCACAGGGTGCCTAGCAAAAATGCCCATAGCACCAAAACCATTACTCCAGTCGCGAATTTGTCGATTACGATGGATTCAGGACCCCAGGTTTCAGCTAGGGGTCCCCCCACAACGTGCCTCAAACGCTTGGAAACGGTGCTATTCTGCCATCTTAGGAACTAGGTTTTTTCTCAGTGAAGGCCATGTCAATCTTGCTGAAGAGGGTCATTTATGGTCCGAAGTCTCCCAAGAGAGCATGGCCATCCTAAACACATCCACAATTCCCATACGCACACGTTGGAGCTAAAACAATCAAAGTCTGCTCACTAGTTTCGGTTCCATGCCACCAGAGCAAATCCTCAAAGTGTCCCTGAATGGTCACAGGGTGCTTGGAAAAAATTCTCGTAGCACCAAAACCGTGACTCCAGTTGTGAATCCGTCGATTCTGATGGATTCAAGACCCCTAGTTTAAGCTGGGGCCCCCCACACCGTTCCTCCAATGCCCAGAAATGGTGCTATTGTGCCATATCCGAAACTAGGTTTTTTCTCAGTGAAGTCCATGCCAATCTTGCTCAAGTGGATCAATTCTCATCCGAACACTCCTTAGCGTGCATGGCCATCGTGAACATGTCCACAATGGCCATATGCACGTGTGGGAGCTAACGCAACTCAATTTTGATTCCTAGTTCGAATTCTATGCCCCCGACAGGGATATGCCATGTGTCCCTGAAATCTTTTGGGAGGCGATTTTATATGGGACATAAAATAATCACCATGGCTTGGATTGATGAACCATCAAATCCGTTGGAATCAAGACATCAGATTAATGCTAGGAGTGCCTCTCTCCTCTAAGCCTATTTCCTGAATCTCGTCTTGTTTGACAATTTGAAAACTAGGGTTTACCTTAGTAAGAGACATTGACTTTTTTGCACAAAGTAATTTCTTGCATAATTATTGCATATTGATGATGATAGAGGTGGTGGTGGTGGAAGTGGTTATGATTTTGGAGGAAATGATGATGATGATGAAGACACCAGTGAACACCATGGTAGTGATGATGATGGTAATGTAGACAACAATGGGAACCGTGGAGATAACAAACAAACATTAAACTTATTTTGCCAAGATATCAACATCATTATGATGTTTTGTACACAACATATGGGTCTTAAGACCTTGATCATAGTTGATGAAGAGCACCAACAAATCAAGGCACATATGATGTTGTCATGGCTCCTGGGACATGTGTAGGATATTAATTCACCACACAGGCCCTATAAAGGAAATATTTGACTCATGAATCTAATATGGGAAACATTATGAGTTTTCTTATACCAAGGATCCAAGATAAATGGCATACAATGGGATAAATTGATATCATGTGTCTTAACTTCCACATTCTTAATAAATTGATGATCAAAGATAAATTTCCAATTCCCATCATTATTGAACTCTAACCTCGAGACAACAACAAGACTCTTTCCATTGCTAAATAATCAACATCAAGAATAACAATTTATATAGATAGTCAGAAGGCGAAGAGGCTCACTTAGATGATGACTCAGTTGCACTAAGGGTTGGTAGAGAAGGAAGAAGCATTTGTAAAGCTACAAGTAGTCATGCAAGAGAACAAGTAAGCAAATAGACTTTCCATTGTGACTGTAGAATCCAACACCATGATAGAGACTAGCATGGTAAGTTCACCTTCTTAAGACCTTTCCTAAGAATCTTTGGTGATTTTCAAAAGCATACAAGAGGCATTGGTTCAATTTTTTTAAGGTAAATGGGATATGATGGACAAGGGATATGTAGGAGAAGTAAAGGTATCATATTACCTATTTTAGCTAAACTGATGGTTAAGCATGGAGTCCTAGGTTGCAATGGCACATAGGAAAAAGCCTTGACCACCAAGATCAATTATTTGAAGGTGAAAGACATTGCGGAATTGGCCTACTCATTAGAAGAAAGATAAAAAATGAATGAATATGGAAATACACTACCACTTTATCATTCTCATGAAGGATTGCATCAAGGAAATTGTGAGAGAATTTCATAGAATCATCCTATAACAACACTTCGAAGAAGTGGCAAGTATATTGACTAGAACAAGAAGAATAATACCAAGAGGTATGTGTTATGTAATACCTCCTTAGTTTGTAAATACTTGAAGAATAAAGGCTATATCATTGCCAATTTTTAGTATTTACATCCATGCTCATTAAGTGGGAAGAGAGGTCATCTTGAGGAATCCTATTGGAATAAGCAAGCCACATCCCATGAGACAAGATATTTTAAAGTAATAATGGAAAGAAGGCTTCCCCAGTTACAACAATAAACTCAGTCACCTAAAGAAAAGAAGGATGTCAAGCAGTCCGTGTAGCAACAAGAATTATTGCCACCACTACAAGTTGAGTGGACATCGAGAAGAAAAGTGTTGATGAATTCATCTAGAGCTTCACCCTAGAAACCTCATAGCCAAGATAAGGTTGTGGAGAGTGAATTCGAAAGGGAACAAAGAGTTGTTTGAATATATATCCCAAGGAGTAGAAGTTTTCCAAGGATTTATAGCAACACAAGAGGTTAGTGTCATCAACAATGTGGGAAATAGGTTGATGCCAACATTAAGGGAAATCATGATAGAATTTTGGTTTTGATGTTGCAACACCAAAATCCATTTTTGGATATGTGCGAAAGGTTGGCACATGGAAGTTAATGAACTTGCGGGTTTCTTGGAACTCCATGGAAATTGACAAAGAAACAAAATGTAGAATGACTCAGGTTTCACCAAGTTGTTTGCTAGCCATTCCTTACATTTCCCAAATCTTGAGGTATTCTCTCATCCTCAAAGACTATATGAAATTATTTCACCTAAAACAACACATTGCATGTTTTTTCAACTATTGTGGGTAGAAGAGTGTACTATGTTTTCATGTGAATATTGTCATTCAATTAACATTGCAACATCAAATTGTTTCCATGCTATGAAGAAATTGATCCTAGCAGAAGAGGATAGTCTACCACACTTATTGTTGTGGATTTGTTGCATGATGACATATGCTTGTAGGGATATTACTAAACAAGAAAAGACCAAAATTATAATTGGTTTCCATTGGCTACCAAGATTGATTGTCTCCAAGTTTGAGAATGAAAGAGACTTGCACATTGAATATGGAAATGAATTTTGATTGAAGTGTTTGGATAGAAAGATTTCTTAGATAAGAGAGTCAATGGGAATAATTTTTCAATATTGGAACAAGCAATCCAACTACCATAGCTAGAGCCATATCTAGAACCAAATATAGTAGCCATAGTTGCAAGCTAGAGCCAACACCAAAACTAGAGTTATATCTAGGATCTAGAGTTGAGAGCCATGTTGGAAAGAAGAACATAGTTCAGGCACATTGGTCTAGAATTGGTTTCCTTATAATATTTTGGAGACCAAAAGGCCTCTCAATGTGGAGGTGTGATTTGAAATGGAATTGAACAAAATGGTTGTTTTCTAAATCTCAATAGAAAAAATCATTTCAATAATTAATGAGGGTTAAATAAAGAGCAAAGGACATGCAAGTTTTATAAATTAAAGAAAATAAAAGAGAAAGAAAATTTAAATGAACAAAAAATGAAAATAGGAGAGAAGAATGCTGAGAATGGGAAATGAAAGGATAAGGATGCTTGGCCTTTACATTACCCCTGACTCTACCTATATATTTTTGTAATTAGTCTTAGAAAGGTATTTCCACTGGCCAATAAGTGAGGATGCATAAGTCGAGGAGTCATGTAAATTGGTTGAATGACCATCAATCCATTTACTTGGGAAGTCATACAAATCATAAACAACTATTAAGACTTGGAGGAATACACACTCTATTTACCTCATGGTCCATTTGTCAACTTGGATACAAAAGCCATTTATCTCATCCATTTGAGTAGTGTATGCACTCATAATGTATACCATTGTATGCACTAACTATGAGTTTTCTAGTATGGGAAACATTATGAGTGCATAACTATGGTTCAAGGATGAAACCAACATATTTGGGCTTAAAAATTGTGTGCAATACAAATATAGCTTGGGTCATTTGTTGTGGTTGGGGCATCACTATCATTGGGTGCTTAGTGAAGGAGAATTTATCATTATCTAGTGTGTCATATATTCTAATGGCCATGGGGTGCCAGGAAACAATGCCCATAGCACCAAAACTGGGACTCCACTTGAAAATCGGTCTATTCCGATGGATACGAGACCCCGTGTATCATCTATGGGATCCCCCACACCGTGCCTCCAATGCCCAAAAACGGTGTTAATGTGCCATCTCCGAAACTAGGATTTTGCTCAGTCAAGGCTATGCCAATTTTGCTCAAGGGGGTCATTTCTCATCCGAATGATCTTGGGGGTGCGTGGAAATTGTGAACATGTCCACAATGGCCATAGGCACATGAGGGAGATGATGGACCCCAAGTCCTCTCGCTGGTTTTTGTTTCGTGCCCCCAGAGAAAATCCTCAAGTGTCCCTGAATCGCCACAGGGTGCCTAACCAAAATTCCCTTAGCACCCAAACCGTGACTCCGGTCGCGAATCTGTCAATTCTGATGGATTCGAGACCCATGGTTTCAGCTAAGGGACCCCCACACCATGCCTTCAATGCTTGAAAATAGTGCTAATGTGCCATCTCCGGAACTAGGGTTTTTCTTAGTGAAAGCCATTCCAATTTTGCTCAAGGGGGTCATTTCTCATACGAAGGCTCCCAGGCATGTGTGGCCATCGTGAACATGTGCATAATGGTCATACTCACATGTGGGAGATGACAAAACCCAGGTCCACTCACTGGTTTGGGTTTTGTGCCCCGGAGCAAATCCTCAAAGTATCCCTGAATTGCCACGGGATGCCTCACCAAAATTCCCGTAGCAACAAAATCGTGACTCCGATTGCGAAGCCGTCAATTCCGATGGATTCATGACACTAGGTTCTAGCTAGGGGACCCCCCAAACCATGCCTCCAATGTTTGTACATGGTGTTATTGTGCCATCTACGGAAATAGGGTTCTTCTCATGAAGGCCATTCCAATTTTGCTCAAGGGGGTCATTTCTCATCTGAAGGCTTCCGGGAATCCGTGGAAATTGTGAACACGCCCACAATGTCCATAAGAACTTGTGCGAGCTGACGGGATCCAAATCTGCTCACCCATTTGGGTTCCGTGCCCCTGGAGCAAATCCTCAAAGTGTCCCTAAATGGCCACGTGGTGCTTGACCAAAATGCCAGTTGAACGAAAACCGTGACTCTGATCACGAAGAAATTGATTCCGATGGATTTGGGACGTCGGTTTCTAGCTGCAAGACCCCCCACACCATGCCTCCAATGGCCAAAAACAATGCTATTGTGCCATCTTCGGAGCTAGGGTTTTGCTCAGTGACGGTCATTCCAATTTTGCTCAAGGGGGTCATTTCTCAACTAAAGGATCTCAAGCATGCGTGGCCATCATGAACATGTCCACAATGGCCATACGCATGTGTGGGAGCTCATGAAACCCAACTTGGCTTGCTGGTTTCGGTTCCGTGCCCCCAGAGAAAATCCTCAAAGTGTCCCTGAATGGCCATGGGGTGCATGACCAAAATTCCCACAGCACCAAAACCATGACTTCAATTTTGAATCTGTCACTTCCAATGTATTCAAGACACCGGTTTCTAGTTGGGGGACCCCCCACACTGTTCCTCTAATGCCCAGAAATGGTGCTATTGTGCCATCTTAAGAACTAGGGTTTTGCTCAGTGAAGGCATTCCATTTTTTATCAATGGGGTCATTTCTCATTAGAAGGATCCTAGGTGTGCGTGGCCATCATGAACACATCCACAATGGACATACACATGTGTGGGAGCTGACGAAACCCAACTCTGCTTGCTGGTTTGGGTTTCGTGCCCCCAGAGCAAATCCTTAAAGTGTCCTTCAATGGCCACAAAGTGCCTAACCAAAATGCCCATAGCACCAAAACCATGACTCTGATCGCGAAGCCGTCAATTCCTATGGATTCGGGACGTCGGGTTCTAGCTGGGGGATCCCCCACACTGTGCTTCCAACGTTGGGAAATGGTGCTGTTGTGCCATCTCCGGAATTGAGGTTTTGCTAGTGAAGACCATTCCAATTTTGCTCAAGGGGGTAATCTCTCATCCGAAGGCTCCTGGGAGTGCATGGCCATCGTGAACACATCCAATGGCCATATGCACTTGTGGGAGCTAACAGAACCCAACTTCGCTCACCCATTTGGGTTCCATGCCCCCAGAGGAAATCCTCAAAGTGTCTATGAATGGCCACGAGGTACTTAAACAAAATGCCCGTAGCAACAAAACCATGAATTCAATCATGAAGCCATCAATTTCGATGGATTCTGGATGTCTCCCCACACCGTGCCTCCAACGAACAGAAACGGTGCTATTGTGCCATTTCTGGAACTAGGGTTTTTCTTAGTGAAGGCCATTCCAATTTTTCTCAAGGGGGTCATTTCTCATCCGAAGGATCCCGGGCATGCGTGGCCATCATGAACACATCCACAATGGCCATACACACGTGTGGGAGCTGACGTAACCCAACTCCGCTCACCAATTTGGGTTAAGTTCCCTAGGATCAAATCCTCAAAGTGTCGTTGAATAGCCACGAGGTGCCTAATCCAGATGCCCATAACACAAAAAAAGTGACTCTGATTGTGAAGACATCGATTCCGATGGATTTGGGATGCCGAGTTCTAGCTGGGGGACCCCCCCCACCATGCCTCCAACACCCGGGAATGGTGCTATTGTGCCATCTCCGGAACTAGGGTTTTACTTAGTGAAGGCCATTCCAATTTTACTCAAGGGGGTCGTTTCTCATCTGAAGTCTCTAGGGCATGCGTGTCCATTGTGAACACATCCACAATGGCCATACGCATGTGTGGGAGTTGACGAAACCCAAATATGCTTTCCGGTTTGGGTTTCGTGCCTCTGAAGCAAATCCTCAAAGTGTCCCTGAATCGCCATGAGGTCCCTGACCAAAATTCCCATAGCACCAAAACCATGACTCCGATTGCGAACCCGTCGATTCCAATGGATTCAGGATGCTGGTTTCTACCTAGATACCCCCCCACACCATGCCTCCAACGCCCGGAGATGGTGCTATTGTTCCATCTATGGAACTAGTGTTTTTCTTAGTGAAGGCCATTCCAATTTTTCTCAAGGGGGTCATTTATCATCTGAAAGATCTCTAGCGTGTGTGGCCATCATGAACATGTCTGCAATGGCCATATGCATGTGTGGGAGCTAACGGAACCCAACTCCACTCATCATTTTTGGTTTCTTGTCCCTGGAGCAAATCCTCAAAGTGTCCCTGAATGGCCACAGGGTGCCTGACCAAAATTCTCGAAGCACCAAAACCGTCACTCCAATCGCAAATCCATTGATTCCAATGGATTCAGGATGTCGGATTCTAGGTTGGGGATCCCCCAAACCATGTTTCCAATGCCCAAAAATGGTGCTATTGTGCCATCTCCGGAAGTAGGGTTTTGCTTAGTGAAGGCCACTCCAATTTTGCTCAAGGGGGTCATTTCTCATCCAAAGGCTCTTGGGCATGCATGGCCATTGTGAACACGTCCAAAATGGTCATACACACATGTGGGAGCTGATGTAACCCAACTCCGTTTGCTGGTTTGGGTTCCATGCCCCTGGAGAAAATCCTCAAAGTGTACCTGGATGGACACGGGGCGCCTAACCAAAAAGCTCGTAGAACCAAAACCGTGACTCTGATCGTGAAGCCGTCAATTCCAATGGATTCGGGATGTCGGGTTCTACCTAGGGGACCCCCCACACCATGCCTCCAATGCCCAGAAATGGTGTTATTGTGCCATCTCCAGAACTAGGGTTTTTCTTAGTGAAGGCCATTCCAATTTTGCTCAAGGGGGTCATTTCTCATACGAAGGCTCCCGAGCATGCATGGCCATCGTGAACACATCCACAATGGCTATATGCATGTGTGGGAGTTGACGGAACCCAACTCTGCTTTCCGGTTTGGGTTCTGTGCCCCCGGAGCAAATCCTCAAAGTGTCCCTGAATGGCCACGAGGTGCCTAACCAAAATTCCCGCAGCACCAAAACCGTGACTCCGATCATGAAGCCCTCAATTTCGATGGGTTCGGGACGCTGGGTTCTAGCCAGAGGTACCCCCACACAATTCCACCAATGCCTGAAAACGGTGTTATTTTTCCATCTCTGGAACTAGGGTTTTTCTCAGTGAAGGCCATTCAAATTTTGCTCAAGGGGGTCATTTCTCATCCAAAGGCTCTCGGGCATGCATGGCCATCGTGAACACGTCCACAAAGTGTCCATGAATGGCCACGGGGTGCCTGACCAAAATGTGCGTACCATGAAAATTGAGATTCTGATTGTGAAGCCATTGATTCCAATAGATTCAGGGCACTAGGCTATAGCTCCATAGGATTAGATCTCCAGGTCTCCAAATTAGGTCTCCAGGTTTGTAGGTCCACACTAGGCTTTCCAGGGATACATTTGTTTTTGTCTAGTTTCTAGGGCTAGGTCAGGGTCTACAATTTAGATTAGGTTCTATTTCCTTTTGTGATTAGGGTGAATGTCAGCATTAATGATCTAGTGGCTTAGGAGCATATAGGGATGATTGTGCCGCCCAAGATATTTACATAGCAGAGGAGTGGTGTGATGATGAGATTGACTTCATCCATGCATGTTCTACTCTTTGAAACCAGATTCTCTCAAAATAGGCGGACATATCCAAAATCATGTGAGTATTGTTTCTGATGGATGGACGGATCCAGCATGCCATCCACTCATCAATTTCATGGTATCTTCCCAAAATGGACCGGTGTTCTTGAAAGTGGTGGATGCTCTTGGGAAATACAAGGATGCACAGTATATGGCTGAGTTATTCATCAAAACCATTGAAGAAGTAGGTGTTGATTCTTGTGTACAAATCATCACGGACAATGCACATGTTTGCAACGCTGCTGACATGATTGTGGAAGCTAAATATCCATAGTTATGTTCATTTTGGAAACCTTTCATTTCTAATTTGATCGTTGCTTGAATTTATCACAAGATTCATGATTCATATAGGTTTCTTTGACTCATTTGAGTTGTTAGCGTTGTAGAGTCATTTATACATGCTTTTATTTCTCTTACAAGTTTTTTGGACACCTTGCATTGTCCATCCTTGAATTTAGCACCGAAATCCATTGCTTCAGATGTGACATGGATTGGAAACCTTGTTGAGGATGCATGCCATATCCGTAACTTTGTAAAAAACACCACAAATTCCCTCACCATCTACAAAGAGTACACACAACAGAGAAATTATGGTCCATCATTTAGGATATTCTTATCTCTATATGGGATAAGAATTGCACACCTTTGCATTGCTTGGTCCATTCCTTGAACCCCAAGTTTTACAGTCAGGATTGCCTCACTGGTGGAATGGGGCCATCACACAGAGTGCCTCCTCACCTGGATGGAGAGATTGCACATGGGAGGAAGATAACACTTAGATGGCTATTTCAGGATAGGGACTTAGCTAATGAGGTGGAGGAGGGATTTGTAGAGTTTTGCACTTCCACTGGAAGATTTGGAGGCTATGATGTGCTTAGAGACAGGGGGTTAAGAAACCCTATGTTTGGTGGGAAACTCATGTGGAAACATGCCCTATTCTACAGAATTTATCCTTGAGGGTCATCTTGATCCACCCCTTTTTGTATTTACTGTTAGTTTATTTGGAATTTTCCAGTGCCCAGTGGCATTCTTACATCTATGTAATGCATTTTGATTTTGATAACTTAATGATAAATATGGTTCCGACATCTTGAGCTATTTCCCAATGCCTATCAAATTTCAATGCATCTATGTGTCTCATTGTGATTTGTGAATGACAAATGTGTAATCATTAATTTGTATTGATTCTAATTTCTATTGAATATTTGTAAATGTTCCAGTTTCTTTAAAAAAATGGATCTATATGTCTATATTTTTAAATTTTAATATATATATATATATGTATGTATGTATGTATATAAAATGTGTCCTTCGTGTCCTGATTATGGGGGTCACCGTGTCTGTGTCGAACACTCGTATTTTCGTGTCCTGTGTCCTCGTGCCAGGTGACCTAGGTTCTACATATTCATTAGAGAGGTGTGATGCCTTAATGGAGGACATTGTTGAGGGTGATTCAAGAGTCGTATATAATGTGAATATTAAAAAATATAGAGCCATGGATTATCCCTTGAATGGTTTGATATGGATTATCCCTTTAGGGACACTAGGTCAATTCGAGCCCGGGGTGCAAAAGGAAAACCGGGAAGCGTAATGGGATTCCGCCAGTTCCTGTAGGTATGTTTGGGAAGGGCCATCATGGGAAAGCCACTCCCAGTATCCCAACACATGCTTTTGCAGAGTTGGTCCACCAATGCAAGAGCTGCATTGGCCCCCACTAGGTGAAACCCTAGTTTGCAAAATATCTGCAAAAGGTAGCCCCGGCCCGTACGGAGACGATAGGGGGGGGATAGCTGTAATCCCATGCCACGATCCCAATGGAATCAACCATTCATCGATCTGATCCCCAGGCTTCGTTCTATGGCGAGTCGCAGGTCACATGCAAAATTCGTTCAGGGACACTAGGTCAATTCGAGCCTGGGGTGCAAAAAGAAAACCAGGAAGCATAATGGGATTCTGTCAGCTCTTGCAGGTGTGTTTGGGCAGGGCCAAAATGGAAAAGTCACTCCCAGTCACCTAGCACATGGTTTTTCAGATTTGGTCCACCAATGCGAGACACACATGTACATGAATTAGAAGTAGACACACATGGACACCTCAAAATAATGATTTCAAGCAACCTTCAGGCCAATAAATTTACCTCTTTTGATAGCCAAGTATAGATGTCCTTTTAGGGGTATGAGACAAGTGACTTTGAAGTATCTTTGTTAATGTTTGATGATTATAAAGTGTGTATTGGTGGAGCTAAGTGAGAAGAGATAGAAGTAGTGTGATGGAGGATAGTTTTAGGACGATTTGGGAGGTTTTTAGTGATGTCCTAAAGGGTTTTTATAGACCTGATAAAACATAAGAAAACAAGTATTTTTCTCCCCAAGAGGTTTGCTTAATCAAAAAACAAAGAGGGAATCCAACTAGAGTTTGATAAAATATTGGAAAAATGCACAACAAGCTTTGTTTTTGTATTACATTAAAACATGAAAAATAACACATGTATGTATGCATGTACCAAAAAAATAACATAAAACTACACATACCTCGATGTAGAACATAACATTCTTTGATGCAATTCTATCTCTTATGTAAAATTGACTGATTTCTCATTCAATCAATCCATCTGGATCCTCTTTGTTGCTAATTGTCTCCAACAGTCTCTTGTGCTCTAAACGAGGCAGGAAGTAGTGTACCTTGGTTGAGATCTTTCTTGAAATTGTCTATAGATGGATGTTTGTGCCAACAATTAAGTTTGTGAAGTGATACACCACTGAACCTGGTCTGTAATCCACAAATACATACTCACTAGTATTTCCTGACTTCCCATCTAGTGTAAGATATTCACCCTTAACCATCATCGAGCCAATAGGAGATTCATTTCGTTCATCATCGATTAATGATCTATTCAGGGATTTCTTAGCTTGGATGCATCATTCCAACCAATAATCTATGCCCCATTCATTGTCTTTCAGGGAAACAACTGCGTATATGTGTCCTGGTTGTACAATATCTGAGATATGGGCGTATTATGTCAAAATCGTTGATTCACCCTCCTCTAACTGGGTTGTATCAACAATTTCATGTGGTTCTACTGCAAGTGACACACGATCCCATTCATCAACTCAGTCCATGCATTCACATTCATCCCATTGACAACTGCTACAAGGGCTACAAAAGCAAGCAAGTTTTCGCGTCCATATTTCAAATAAGGGGTTTTTTGAGCTTCAAACTGAATGAAATCCACGTGTTGCTTGTACTGTGCCGCAACTATAGGAACGCGATCGATCTATGTCAACCACTTGCCAAAACTTTCTTACCACACATCCTGTCATTATTGATGTTTGTTTCTCTTTTGCTCGGTCTGACATTGTTGCAGAGAACCATTGAACTATGGATTTTGCATCTCGGATATGAGGATTTGTGTTAACGCTCATCTCTTCCCTTCGTAGTGCGGTCTTGATGCATGCACCGGCCCCATCACGCTCTCCTTTTCCATTCCTAGTATCAAAGTAGTTTCAGATATGCGGCACATTGTAAGTCTTATGAAAAATACTCATCCATTGGAATACTTGGGCATTTTTGAACTGGCCCCCACAACCATCTGACCATATGCGATGTTGATCCATCTATATATATCTCTCCTTTAAATTATCATAGAAAAATCGAAAACAATGTTTCACATAACGCATGTCATGGGTTCTATCATCACTTATATAAAAGTTTGTCTCCTTCAATATTATCCTCATGTCATTTCTTCTCTTTGGCCCATGCCTATACGTAATATGTACCATGATGTTGACTTGGTTTGAATGGTAGTATTGACTCTAAATTTCATTTTGTGGCTGAAGGGTGTAGTTTTTTGCAAAATCCACAATTGACACTATGGTTCCAATGGGAAATGTGTCCCTGCATTTTCTATACTGCTCATCATGCCATCGCGCTACATGCACATGTTGAACATCTGCTCGGTTTTCTTGTAGAAATCCATCAAGAAATCACATACCCGTTCATGTTTCCAT
The DNA here is from genome assembly GCA_027924585.1 of Larix kaempferi. Classification (NCBI taxonomy): domain Eukaryota; kingdom Viridiplantae; phylum Streptophyta; class Pinopsida; order Pinales; family Pinaceae; genus Larix; species Larix kaempferi. The sequence continues at coordinate 732,599 of BSBM01001910.1, forward strand.
GAAAACAAGGGCCATATTACAATGTGTCTTTTTGAAAATTGTATATGTCATAAATTGAACTTGTAATATGAAAAATATGCAATATTCATTTGTACCTGTGACTTCACCAATGCAATCTTTTTACTTTCCTTAGCACTGTCTAATTGACAGGTTATGTACTTGAAGCTCTGCATCTCCATGACCATCCTTTGAAATTCATGCTCCTCGCTTTCATGAATGCAACAGTTCAAAAGAGAAAACCCACTGCACCTAGAACATGTCCCATATAGACACGATTTTTCATAATATTTTTGTCCTTCAGGCCTTGGACACATGATGCTGTGGATAAAGTCTCTCGATGCATTCGGTGGTAATATGGATTCATTGCATCCCTACACAATATTAGTATGCAAATCACAAAATTTATGTTTATATGTGTCATAAAATTATTCATGTTCTACATGGTATCTACAACAACATGTGTTCCGATCAATGCATATACAAACGTACCATGGTTTGCATTTCTCAAAGGACCTTTGGCCCAGGTTCAATTGTGTGTGCTAATTACTGAATCTCTCATAGAGTTCAGTTTGTGTGGTTTCAAGGAAGTTTTTAACGTGGGGTTCATGTTCAGTAGAACCCTTTTCTCAGCTTTAGCACGTCTCTTTGGTTTGAGGAAGGTCTAGTATGATCATGCCAAAAATTTTGTACTAACTCCTTAACAACATCAATTATCTTCCTATCTCCACGAGGAAACCTATCGACAAAATCTCAACAATATGTTCCACCTGGAGTGTTAATATTTTATCTTATAACATAGTACTTTTTAATAGTTTTTCTATTTAATTTAAGTATGTGAGAAGTGTGTGGTAGCAGGTGACATTGCCTTGTGGAATTGCTTACAACTGATTTTGCTAACACATGATGAGCTGCACAAAGATCTTTTGTACGAGACGTCTTCCCAATCGCATTAAATGCATATTGGATATTTATAACAATATGACTGCTAGCCTATGAACTTTTAACTATCTTTATGCCCAAAATTCTCCTAACAATAGCTAAACAATGCAACTTTAACAAACATAGCAATAATTGACATTTACTTGCATCACTTTTGGATTCAAAATATTCCTTGACAATTTTGCTAGATTGCCATTTGATAGTGCATTTTGGAAAATTTTCTTCAAGGCCCGATAGATAAATTTCATCCACATGAATACGTCTAGGAGTTCTTCTTCTTGCACTAGACAATCGAGGTAGGGAAGGTGGACATGAGGTACGAATACCAGAGCTTGTTTGTTGTGGTGCTTTGTTCACACGTTGGGCCATATTGGGAGTGTGCTTGACATGGCTATGGTCTTCTTGGGGAGATTGAAAATTAACCACTACTTGTACATCCAACTCTACATACGCAACATCTCCCAATATACCTATGTCTTGAGGAACTTCAGCATGACACGTTGATGGATTGTTTGTTGGATATTGTGTTGATGTTGGAATTTGAGTTGGGTCCATTGGAAGCAACCGCTTTACCTGTGGTTTTGAACTAGATTTTTTCATGTCAACAACTATTTTAGGATCAGTGGTAGGATCAATGGAAATGACTGGACCATGTATCACTCTTTCCATTTCCAACCTGGCCTTTTCTCTTACGTCATTGACCTTTTCAATGGGAAGATTCCTTCTAGATTCTTTTGCTTTGTTACGTGAGTTTCCCATCTCCAAAAGTCTCTTTAACAAAAATATGAGGTCTACCCTTTCAAAATAAACAACAAATAAGATATTAGTTCCATTATACAATAAACTTGACACATTCCAACATAACTTATCACTTTACAAATTAACACATACAATTACGAACTATGTTGGTTTATTTGTGTTAGACCACGTATCTAAGGGAAGAGTTAGGGTGTAGTATGCTAAGGATAGGTAAATTAGCCAAGGATAGGGTTCATATGGAAAGAATATGGTATCCTAGGGGTTTCATAATTATCAAATAAACAAACTATCAAAGAGACATAAAGACAAACTAACTTCCTTATCATGTATAGCAAATTATGTATTTTGAAATGATCTAGTGAGTTATGTAAGCCATGCAAAGTTGAATTCACGTGAAGTTTGAGTTATCAAGTTATCTAAATCGAGTCTCCCATGCAAAATCAAATCAAATTGTTTTCGGAGTTGAGAACTGAAGCACGTCTAATCCAAGTCATGAACTCAAGTGTCTAGACCGAGTTGAGAACTTAGGTGTACAATAGAGTATTCATGTGTTTGCAGGTATTATAGTTATAGGACTAGCACTATCTCCCAGGTTATAAGACTAAAACTATTTGAACAATCATTTAAGAACATAATTGAGGCTCAAGAAAAAAGGACTTCCTTTTTGTTCAAAAATTAGTGGAAGTCACAAGAAGAGGAGTGAAATATTCTTCATTTGCAACACCCTAGGATGAGATGACATTACACGTAATAAGGTGCATTTCCTATGAGGTCAGACACAACATGGTGTTTGGTTATCATTTTAAATTTCTTTCCCGTCTAAGTCATCAGATAAAAATCATTATCCCTTACAATTCCAATCAATATAGATGATGTTTGGTCAAGTGTAGAATGGAGAAACTAGTGTCTTGCCTAGCCATGAAATTATAAAACTTTTGGTAATAACACCCTACAACAGAGATGCCTAGGGATGTATTGGGAATAGTTTGATAGTTTTTCTACATAAAATAAGATAAAGAGAATAAGTTTACTAATTACACAACAAGGAGGTTGCAAATTCCCCCAAGGAAGGAGAATTCAATGAGGTAGAGGCAGGTAGTCAAGCTCAAAGGCACAATATTAAAGAAACATTATGATAAACGTAGAATGAAGAGGAGGGCATGGAAAAAATGCCATGAAATATTCAATATGGACCCTCTCCCATGATTGCTTCTTGGTATTTTATTCAAATTGAAGAGTCTCAAGAGAGAACCTCATCCATGCCATCCTTGTGTGAAATCAAAATATATTCATGGAAATAATTATTGGTTTACATTGCATACTTCATCTTGTCTAGTGAATATGAGTTTTTTTTAGATGTGAACTTGGGAATTATTCTTGTCAAAGTCATTGTTGTCTATGCATGGATATTGCTGTAGGCATATGATAAAACACAAAGGAATGGGAGAATCTCAAATCTTGTGAATGAAAACAATTATTTACAATTCACCATACCTATTGAAATGATCTCTACTTGCAATGGAGACTGGTAGCTTGAATGTATCCAATAGATTCCAAGACCATTGAAGATGTTTGTTAGATTCCAAGAGTGATTTTGTGTCCAATAGATTAACGAGTGTCCAAAAGATCAATGAATGTGAGACAATCTACAACTTGCAATAGATTAAACCCACAAAATGAGTGAAAATCCCATGTTTTTTGGTAGCATTCTCGGGAACAAAAAACTGTATTTTGTTTTAACTAGTAGTAGGAGCGTGCACGCGTATTTATAAGTGCGCATGCATGTTTTTAGTGCATATGCGTCATTAGCGCGCACGCGCCCCTGCATAACGTTTCCACCATTAATTAATCAATGTTTACCCCATTCAATGCCAAACGTTCAATACTTCATGAATATTTGAATACATTGGACTATACTTCAAAAGTGGATAAATGAATGGCTAAAGAGAGGGGGTTTAAGGCTTCTAGGTATTTAAGGGTTTAGGACTTAAGGTTTAAGGTCTTAGGGATTTGGAATTTAAGGATTATGGGTTAGGTTGTCTAGGATTTAGGGTTGTGGGATTATAGGTTGAATGGTTCAACGTTTTAGGGGTTAATGGATCTAGTTCTTTAGGAAGAGTGAGAGGTAGAGAGAGATAGAAAGAGAGGAGGGTGACTGAGAGAGATAGAGAGATGGGATATGGGAGAGATAGAGAGAAATATAGCATGGGGTTAAGGGGGGACCAGTAGCATCCCACGTCATACCTACAGGGGTCACGCCTGGTGCAATGCCACACAAGATTTGAAATGTAAACATGCTTAGAGGGTGAAAGAAGAGGATTGAGACCTAAATGAACATTTCATAGCTCAGGAACTATGACATGGGGATGAAATGATTTGGGCCCTGGGCCCTAAATCATTTGGATATGGGTGTTTTTCACACCAAAGATGGCCCAAAGGGCCTCAAACATGGACGTTTATGAAATAATACAAAAAAACCCTCTCGTAAGTCCAACTTAAATTTTTTTTTGTAAGGGCCCTTAGATTTTCCCTAGGGGGGTTTTGTGGTCACAACAATGGGATACATGAGCCATGAGTAGGTTTTGTGAATTGAAACAAGGGATTTAATCCCTAAGTGACCCTCTCAACCTCAAGTGCCATGAAAAAAACCTAAAAGCCACAATGTGAGCCCTCTATAAGGTGTCTTTGGCATCAAAGTTGAATGCAAGTGTCATTACAATGTCTTGGGAATCATGTACGAGTATTAAACGAGAGCCTTTATCACTAATATTTTCTTCTTAGGCATATGGACACCATTATTTGGATATATATTGTCATTAACATGATTTATGCACTATGGATGGTTCTTGGGCCCTTAACCCTAGTCTTGGTAGAAAAACAAGAGCCTCAAGCCCTTGGCCATGGTTTATGGAGGGAAATAACAATCTTAGACCCTAAACATATTTTTTCAAGATCAAATGCAATGAATTTATCCTCAGACTACCATGAAATACCATAGATATGTTGCAAAGCCTTGAACATCATCAAAGAATGAAAACAGGTTCCTCGAGATCTTAGTGAAGCATATTGAGCTCAATTGAATTCCACTTGAGCCTTAATTGAAACTTCTTGACCTCGAGCGTCGTCAATAACACATAGAATCTATGAGACTATCCCTCTACAAGGATTCTTTTGCATATGAATTGAATATGGCTGCCATTATGATGTCTTGGGCATTAAGGATTTATCTTGGCTCCTTAACCATGGCTAGTGGAGGGAAACAAGAGCCTCCAACACTAACTCTTTCTTCTTAGGCACAAACACCATGAATGATTCCTTGAACCACCACATATGAAATCTATAGGGTATTATTCAACTTCCAGTGTGTTATGTGTGCCATGACTAGGTTAGTTGTGAACCAAAAATGGGTGTCAAGGTTTGACCAAGGTCTAGGGACAACAAGAAGCTCCTCATGCCGTAAATGAAGCTTCTCAGGCTCAAGCACCATGAAAAAAACCTACAACTCAAGAAGCTTCTTAGGATATGATGTTGAATGCATCTTCAAACCACCACACATAACCCTTGTGGGATATCTCTAGAAAATGTAGAGGGATACATATACCATGATTATGCTACATCGCATGCCTTAAACAAGATTATGTCTTTGACCCACGCTGGGAATGTTTGTCGAGGCCATGGATAGTGTTGTTTAGTATGTGAGTGGGATACATTCAACATGAGTAGGTTTTGTGAATTGGGAATGGGTCTATAGGCCTAAACATGCCTAGGGGGGACAAAGGGCTTCAACCATAAATTAACCTTTTCAAGCTCAAGTTCCATGGTTTGGGGAGGAAAACACTTCATCCTCAGGGCTTAAACATAGTCTCTTAGGTTCAATAGCCATCAAAACATGTGCAAATAATGACATGAACCATCCCTAAGGGGTATTTACAATCAAATTTTGATATGGATGCCATTAGAAGGTTTTTATTAAAAAGGATTGGTCGCGGGCCCTTGACCATGGTCAAAGAAGGAAAATTTAAGTGCCTCGAGATATTGTTGAAACTTCTTCGACTTAGTTGATTTAAGTCCATGGACCAACACAAGAGAATTTTGTAAAGGTTCTTTGTAGGCATCCAAGTGGGATATAAGGGCCATGCGTAAGTATTGTGCACTAGAAATGGGGTTGACACCTAAACATGGTGAAGGGTGAAACATGGGGTTTAAGCCTTAATTGAACCTTTTTGAGTTTGTGAAGCATAAAATCCACCTAGAAACCACATGAGCCCTCATTAGGGAGTATTTGGCCTAGGATTTGAGTATGGGTTCCATTAAGATGGTTTGTGCACTGTAGATGGGTCTTCATGCCTTGACCATGGTTTTGGTAATGAAACAAGAGCCTTTATCCCTTTATCTTGGTTGGTGGAGGAAAACAACAACCTTGGGCCCTAAGCATAGATTCTCAAGTTTAAGCACCAAGAGCACATCCTTAGACCACCACATGGGACCATGGATAGATCAAATGGTATGCCCCTTGTATGAGTTCTTTGTAGGCATTTAAATGGGATATGGGTGTCATGAGTGGGGATATTTTCACTATAGATAAGGGAGGTTTACTAAATAATGATAGAGTGAGATGGGTGAATAGGGTTAGAGCGAGAGGGGGAGGAAGTTTAAGGGGAGAGAGAGAGAGAGAGAGAGAGAGAGAGAGAGAGAGAGAGAGACTCTGTGTGTGTGTGTGTGTCAGAGAGAGAGAGAGACTGACCTAAATTTCTATACTTATTGAAAGGCACACAATGGATTCCCTCACCCTCTCTATGGTTGATTGAGGTACAAGTTGCTCGATCGTTATGGGTGAGGTATTGTTAGGTGTTATGTGTGTGTGTGTGTGTGTGTGTGTGAGAGAGAGAGAGAGAGAGAGAGAGAGGGAAGGGGAGGGTTAAGGAGAGAGATAGATGGGGGGGAGACAGAGTGAGATCATTTGGTCCTTAGGCCATAAACACCACTTCTCAGGCTAAATCACCATGAGCAATTCCTGTACACCGCAACACAAACACTCTCTAAGAATTCTTTAACGTCAAATTTGGATACAGGTGTTTTTCACACCAAAGATGGGCCATAGGGCCTCAAACATGGCTAAGTAATGAAATACATCATGATATTGTTGAATTTTCTAATGTGTAAGAGCCTTAAATAAGTCCTTGAACCAACACATGATCCCCTTGTATCAGTTCTTTGTAGGCCTTTAAATGGGATATGGGTGTAGTGAGTAGGTTTTTGGGCAGTATAGAGAGAGAAGGTTTACCAAATAATGATAAAGAGTGAGATTCAAGAGGAGGGTTAGAGAGAGAGGTGGGGGAAGGTTAAGGAGAGAGAGGGAGAGAGATTCTGACCAAAATTTATATCCTTACTGAAAGGCATACAATGGATTCGCTCACCCTCTCCATGGTTGGTTGAGGTACAAGTTGCTTGAACGTTATGGGCGATGTAGGGTGACATGTTCTATGTGTGTGTGTGTGTGTGTGTGTGTGTGTGTGTGTGAGAGAGAGAGAGAGAGAGAGAGAGAGACGGTTTAGGAGAGAGAGGGGGGGGTAATGTAGCAAATAAGCTACTATAGAGATGAAAAACAAAACTACCATTGAAACAAAAACCAATTCAATCTATAAAAGCATAGAGATGCATAATAAATACAAACATTGTGCAATTAACGGGAATAAGGAAATGTATGAAAGTTTTTATTCATTAATCATGCCACTCCAAATTACATCAATAGGGCCATGCACTAATTCTTCAAGCCCAACCTATACATTGGCATAATGGAGAACCAAACGTCACTGCTATGGCTCTACTTCTCATCTTTACATTGTTGCTCCTTTACTCCCTTCTATGGATGCTTCCTCCTATCCATCCTCACATATAAAATTTACATATTTCACATGGCTAGAGGAATGCCAACATATAGCAAGATCGTTCAGCTTCCAGCGTTTTAGGTTTACATTCTTACCAAGGAATTGTTTCGTCTTCTATTTGATCAATTGTTATTCACTTGGTAGATACTTAGGAGTCATATCATTGTTAACCCTTCCCGGGGTAGGTGTATCATCCCACCTGCTAATATGTTACGCCAATCAATTCCCAAATTCGCATCATTGTTTATCCTTCATACAGTAGGTGTACCATCCCACCTTCCAATCCAATGAGTGGCATTGGGGGCATCCCAGTCCAATGAAGCCTCTTCCTTTTTCACAGTATTGTCCTAATCCTGAGCTTGGTCCCATCAATTCCTTAGCTTCCAGGAAAGTTGCACCACCAGGCCCTGAGTGACCCCATATTTATCCTTCACCTTATGTTCATCCTCTTCCTGGTGCTTCTTCACAAATAGCCTTAGGGTTTCTTCCTTTTCCCTCTTGAGGGCATCTACATCATGATATCAACATAAGTGTAGATAGCGGCATCAGGGGTCTCGTCACCCATGGAGAAGGAATCATTTATGTCATTGAAATTAGCTCTATTAAGCCTCATTTTACTGTATTTTTCTTCTCTATCGATAATCCCCTAGGGTTTCTTGAAGGCCAAGTCATCCTCATCCTCCCTACGCTTCTCAGTAAATCCTTGAGCATTGGTTTGGGGGAAGTATAAAAGGCCAATTTGCAGGAAACCTCCACTACAAGGTCTTTCCCTTATAGTACGAGAGAGAGAGAGAGGAATATTAATGAGAGAGAGAGAGAGGGACATAGGGGGGATAAATAGGGGAGGAAGGTTAAGTAGAGAGAGATATATATATATAACGATTATATAGAGAGAGTGAGAAGGTGAGGGTTAGGGTGATAGGGGAGCATGGTTAAGGAGATAGTGAGAGATGGGGGAGGGGCAGGAGGGGGCTTAGGAAGATATGGGAGGAGTGAGAGAGAGAGGATGATGGTTGTGGTTAGGGAGATGGAGATAGGAGGGAGAGCGAGAAGGAGAGGACGTTTAGGTAAAGAGGAGGGAAAGGGAGAAGAAGAGGAAGTTTAGGTAGAGAGGGATATAGAGGAGGATCAAAGGGGGAGAGAGTGAGAGCGAGAGAAAGAGAGAGAGAGAGGGTGGTTGAAATGGGGTGGAGGGGAGGAGGGTTAGGGAGGGAGAGAGAGAGAGGGGATGAGTGTTAGGGAGGGACAGGAATAGACAAAGGAGAGTAGGAGGATTACATTTAGGGAGAGGGGTGGCAGGGGGTTTGAGATAGATTAAGATGACATCAAAACTACATTTCGGATTAGTAAACAAATGCATGCATGTGTTATTAGCGCGTACACACTAAATAACGCCTACGTGTGTATTTAAAACAATGCATACGCACTTTTTAAATTTCTAAATTTTGACGGGAAATTCCTTTCCCACCAATGTGGTGGATGACTTGGCCGCTTTGGTTTTAGGTTCGGGTTTCCAAACAAAGTGGCTTGGACTGTGATATAACAAAATATATCTTATTCTATAACTTATTCTTTTTCGAGCATGATTCTGTGTAGTGTATGCTACACATGTCCACTAGTAATGAAATTGCACACACTTGTAGAAATCTGTGTCCATATTCTGAATATGTATTTTTTTATTAATTCTATTTTTTTTTTCTATTTTTTTTTTAATTTTAATTGGACTAAAATCAATCTTACACAAAAAGTAGGTTATTTATTCCGGCTATAACTTTTGCTTGGATCACCTATTTTGAAAACGGAAAATAACCTGCACAAGTACACACAAAGACCCAAATAATATCCCTGGATTGAAGATGTTGTTGTAACCCATACTCATGTCACAATAACTGCAAACATTGAAGATATGGAGTGTTCTCAAGTCTATGATGATGATGACATGTGTATTCCAGATTTTCCTGAAGAGGAAGCCATTATAGAAGTTGATGATGAAACCTGTAATGTGTTTGATAACACTTCCCCATGTTCTCCACATGCTCATGAGAATTGGGAAAGTTAACTCCCTTGTGATATCTTTGAAATCACTCTTTTTGAAGATGAGGAGGATGGGTATATCCATGGATGTGGTGCCAACGACGAAGACTCTCTCATATCTGACATAGATGGGAATGATGACTATTTGAATTCTATTGAAAATCCAATCTATGACACTTTTGAAAATGTTGTTGAGAATCCCATCTATGATATAGCCAATGAAGGGAGTGTTTATCTTGAGACCATGGAATATATTGATGTCAAGGAGGAGCATTTAGTGTTCTCATATGATCATTCAAGGCTATATATGAGTGTCAATAATGAATACCTGAGGAACAGTGTAGTAAATATTCATATCAGATACAAGTTGTTCTAGATCAGTCTCAGTCATCGTCTCTGCATACATAGGTTCCTTATGATTTGGAGCAGCTTGGGGCTTATACTTTCACAGAAATTAACTATCAGAAGAGCCCTTTAGATCAATATGATGAGGTAGTTGGTCTGCTTTATCATTCAGAGTTTTTTATCAGCCCTATATAGTCATGGGTAGAAGAGGCATGCATGAGGACATACCATTTGGGAAATCACTTCAAAGATCTATCATATGCCTATGATCGCCCATCAACCCTCCAATCTAGAATTATCATGTAGGTTTTCATTTTCTGAATAATGTATTCTTGTTTTGGCTGGTAACCAAACACAAGGTTAAAAGTTTTTATATTCATAAAATGTTAAGATGGTTGCATTGGATTTATCATTTTACTTATCATTTTATTATGTTATGTTTAGAGTAGGAGAATAAGCTCATCAAACTGAGCATTTACTTTCAACATTTATTTTTCAGTACTTTCCTTTTATCTACTTAGAATTTTTCATTAGTTAGTTTTTCTTTCTGAATAATGCAACTTATGGTTCATTGGCCTCTTATAAGAACTTGTGCTACTGAATGGTTTTCTTGTCAAGTTGAGATGTTTTTATAGGTCATAGAAACCAGAGATTTTGGTGTTCTCGTATGCTCTCCTTTCCTGAAGACCAGATCGAGCATACGTACCACAGTTGGAGCCAGATGTTACCAGCTAACTTGTACTTAGTTGGACTATCAAGTGAGCGGAAAAAGTTGAACATGTTACATGTTCATTTTCAGTGATTTGATATCCATCAGGCCTTTATAAGGGCCCTTTTTTAATTTTTTCTTCACATGTCCATGCCCTGCGGGGTTTATAATAAAATGTGCTAGCATGGTATTTTTGCAAAGGACTTGGCTTCCTAGGCTTTTTGATCAAGTCAGGTATTCCAAGGAGTTTTTTCACTTATTAATTATGTCTTGCATTTTTACATAACATAATTTTTGAGTTTTTCTCCTACTCCTCCAAAGTTGGAATGCCTGGTGAGATTTACGGGGCTTAGGGGGTTATTAAAGTCCATGGGCCAATGTATATGAACATGCTAGGCATTAATTTTGAGTCGTATGGACATGTGCTAGGCCCCCCTAGTTTTTTTTTTAAATTCCGACAAAACAAATTTTTTTTTTTTTCCGTAAATCTAAGCCATTTTTTAATGGTTTAATTAAAAAAATATAAAATGATGTAAAAGTGTGGTCTAGGGGTCTTTTTTTCCATGGGGGTGCTCATTTTCTAGCTTAGAGGACTCACCATACCCCAAAACCCACTTTCCATAGCCTTAGAGTCATTTATTTTTCACTTATACTCAAAATTCCCCAAAAAGAGAAAAATTGGTCAAACAATAGCAAAAAAGTCAACAATGTGAAAAAATTAATTTCCAAATTTTGTGGGATTGGAAGTCAGAATCAGATCAACTATATAATAGGATATAAGAAGTGAATTTTGGAAGTTATTTGGGCATATTAATTAGTGGTATGAATCCCCACTTAGGGAGGGCGCATTTCCCCATCAGGGAGGTGCATTTCCAAAGAGGGGAATCCCACAAGTCATGGAAATTGCAACTTGGTTTGTGGCTATGTTAATGCTGCATTTCGGTAGCTAGGAAGAAGGAAAGGGAAGCCCCATTCAAGCCATGGGTTACTCCACCACTCTCTCCATCTCTCCTCCTCACATGGGCGCCTTCCCTTCTTGGTTTATCTATTTAAACATGGCTGCCCACTCCATTTTCCTCTAGTTGGAGTTTGGGAGTAAGAGTGCTATTGTAATTTGCTTAGTGATGTTTATGAAATAAAGAGACTTTATAGGTCAAGCTTGGTGTAGTGCTTGTGATGAGTGGATGAATGTCATGGTTCTCATAGAGGTAACATGTATTTGAGCTACATGTTTTTCTTTGCATCTAAGTCTAGCTTTGGGAAGGATCAGTACTGATTTATAAGGAGGGTTAGATAATTTGTTTATTGATTAATCTTTTATCTATGCATGTGTAGAGATCTCATTTAAATGTGTCATTTGTTTATGAGCATTTTCTTTTGATGTCTGATATGTATATTTCTACATTTGATCTTTTTGTTTCAAGTTGATGTGATTTGTAGGTTTTCTCAAGTGGATGGGTGAAGGATCTTGCTTGCTTCCTGCATTTTTATAAATTATTTTGAAGACGTAGTCCCTCATTTCTCCACCAAGAAGGATCCAAGGCTTCTTCTCAAGAAAATTGATAAAAATAATAAGAAACTCTTCCTATCTCCTTGTCTCTTCTTCACATACTTTCTTTGGTTACTAGTTACAAGCAAAGAGTAATAGTGATTTACATTCTAAAGTTTATATTCTTAAGTATTACTCTTAGAAATTTGATCTGGTTTATTTACAAAAGATTTATCTTTCCTAGATTAGATCTCTTTTTTATTAAGCATTTCATTTCAAGTTGTGAAAAATTGTCAATTTTTTTAAAAGCCTGAACTAGAATGCTTAGATATGAACCTAAAAGTTAATCTTGCAATTCAAAAGTGCATTACATTGGCTGCCTTAAACACGCAGACCATGATCCCAAGGAAAGCTTGCTTTCCGTGGTTATTTTCGTCATTTTTTGTTATAGAATTACTTAGACTTTTTTGTAGAATTTTTTTAGGGTGAACCAAACACACTCTTAAAGTGTTTTTGGGCATATTATGTTGACATTATATTTCTTTTTCTTTCGCACTTTATGAATAGGTAGGAGGAGACTCAACTCAAATTTTGGAGGATTAGGACATCCGAAGTACCCAAAAACATACATTTTTCACCCATAATTTTTTTCTGTCTAATATTGTAATCCTTGGAGTCAATTTTGTATGACCGGGGAACTTCTCTTCACATTGTAAAGCAAATATTAAATGAGAGCAAGTAGGCTAACCAAAGCCGACACCCCATCCCCCCAAACGGGAAACTGTGTCGTGTCAATTTTTCATGGCGTGCATTTTTATCTTAGATTTTCTTTTTCGGAAATTAATAAAATTAATTAGGGATTAAAATTAACCTTGTTGGTCTGTTCCATTAGCAGGACACAAGTTCACTCAGGACCTAGTTTTATTCATTTTTTTACAATTTTCCTTTACCGAATTATGGTTTTAGGATAAGGGCTTTCTCGAGTACTAAACATAAAAGAGGTTCTTCGGGCATTAAAAAAGTAAAATATTTGTTCAAAATACATAAAAATTAACAAGGCTTTGTCCCCGTTTTCTCTGGGATCACTACAACTTCATCTGAACATGTTGATCACACTAGAAAGGGACATAGTGACTAGTAATAGGTTCAACACATCCCAATAAACCCCCTTTTTACGAAAATCCAGCGGAAACGACTATTTGAAACTGGTGGGAAAATTTCTCAAAGGAAGTGGGAACCACTAGGTATTGACCTCGGGATACCGTTAAACTATACCCTCATTTGGTATAGTGTTGAACACCTCCCAAGGACTCTGATCCAGCCCACATGTCCAAGTGAGGAGCCACCTTGTCAAATTCGAGACATATTTCTAGTACCTTACGGTATATTGGAAATCCCCCATCCATAATAAAAACTCATTACCACATTAATAATAAAATTTATCAAGAACAATTGCACAACATCGTCATTTTCAAGCACTTTATTTTTTACTCCATTTTATCAGCACTGGTCTTATTTTGATATTTTCATGATGATGTATGTTTTAAATGATAATGATGTTGTTAGACAATGAATGCTATTATCTTTTATGTTGCATTGCTCTTGCGTTAAAAAAAATTCTAACTCCTATATTAGTTGTTTTATCTTTCGTAGATTAAACACCTTAGTTTTTATTTTTACTTTTTAGGGTCCACCCCCCTTGGCTTCGCTAGGAGTAAGCCTAGATGGAGGAGTCGAGTTTCAGGTGAAAACACTTGACTCTGGCTTGCCCCCAAGGCCACACCAGCGGCTTCAATGATTCCAGGCGGCAACAATATCCATGTTATTAGATAATTTCCATCATTTTTTAATTAATATTGGGAATGAATTAGCTCCTTGGTATTGATTAGAATCCACGATGATGTGATGAATGATCAAATATAGGGGACTCTAATATCTTGTTGTCCAACCATTTGTTTTTCTTAGTCCGTGACTAGAAAAAATACCTCTTGTTCTCCCTATAAAATTCTTTAGTATTTAAATTATGAGGAAATAAATGTCTCACCTCAAAGAATAACCCCCTTCATAGGTTCTATATCCTGTTTATTGGCCATCTTTTTTAGATCCTCTTTATTAGCCATATTTTCGAGATCCTCTTTACTAACCATATTTCAATCTATACTTTTCAACTAAATTTACATATAGTTTTTTTTATACCTATTGAACATGTTTCACTTACCTATCATTCAATTTCTTAACCTTAGCATCCAAGTTGGATATTTGGTTACACATTTCTTCATTTTCTTCATGAGTCATGGCCGAGATCTCTAGAGGTTTAATTGGTGAATTATTCTTTGTAAAATCCTTTTCCACGAGAGAAAAGAGTAATATTTATCTATAATTATACTATATTTCCTATTTATCAATCAATTTGAATTACCCAAAACATATACTCAAATCAAAAGTTCTGCAAATTCCAAGTTAACATACTTTTAGAAGCCCTAGTTTGTAGGTTGTCTTGGTAGCCAACCCTGCTCCTAAATTATATTTGAAATTTAATCCCCTTTGGGTATAAAATTTATTCTTGTAGTATTCTAGTATGTCTTCTTTACAATTCCATAGGTTTGAACCAATTATGACTTACCAAGATAAATTTATGGTAACTTCCCCAAAACTTGTTATTTTTGTCCCTTTCAGGAGAGAAAAATTGTACGGCCTACCACATGTTTTAATTTCCTTTTCTTATTTTGAATCCTTTTACAACAAATATTATGGTCCATATTCTATATTATACGATAGGTTTCACTCAATTTGGGTTCCTCAAGCTTCATATATAACAATTTTAACTAGAAAGCACGTTTGATACTAGTTTTTGTATTGGTCAAAATCCCTAACTTCCATAGACTATAACTCCAAACTTATAAGGAACCAAGACCTTAAAATTTTACCAAATATCATTAATATTTACTTTGAGGATCCTTAATTTTTTTCTATCTAAAATGTCAATAAGAAATATTATAGTGAGAATGTCTCTAATACCAAATTTTATGGACCATATTCCAAAAATAGCATAAAAATATAAAGAAAGAGTAACCCAACTTATTGAGAAGGAAATAAGAGGTGAATAAGAAGAATATTGAGGATAAAAACTCCTTATACAATGTATCAAATTCACAAGATGGTCCTAAAACTAGGTCTCTTTGGTGTGTGTGTGTGTGTGTGTATGTGTACAAACACACACACCCACCCACACACACACCAAGGAGACCTAGTTTTAGGATAATCTCATATTGTTTTGTGGATTTGATACATTGTATAAGAAGGTTTATACATAGGATACAAATGGTAAAATTACAATTATATATGAACATATGATTATAATTAAGGTGGACTAACCGACTAGTAAAGACAATACTAATATAATAATAGAAATGTAATGTCACAATATATAGGGATAAATAGTAAGGAAGGGGGTTAAGAGATATACCTACCTCCCCAATATAATTATACATGAGAAATGTGGGGATATGTGATGATGAAGGATGTTGGAGGATTAAGGAAGGAGGTGCAGAGATCCACCTTCCATCTTGATGCAATGGGAGATGGGAAATGTGAGGACATAGGATGAAAATGGAAGGTTGGGGAGACATACTAAGCAATATGGAAGGATGAGAGAGAGAGAGAGATGTAAATAGAGAAGGTATAGGATAACGGTGGATACCAGAGTAGTAAGTTAACGGTTCAATATTTTTCCTTCCACCCCAATGCAATGGGAAACGGGAAAGGAGATGGTCTATGAGGGTGGTAATAAACATGGAGAGTGGAGGAAAATATAGCATGGAAAGGGTGAGGTTAAATTAACCTCCACTAGAGGTGAAAATAAAAAGTAAGGGGAAAATGGAAAGGTAAGGAAGGTAAAGGTTGGGGATAAGAAGGAAGGACGAGGGAAGGAAAGGGAGGAATAAAAAATGGAAAGGGAAGGTGGGGGTAAAAGTATGAGAGAAAAGGATTGGAAGAAATGGTAGGGAAATGGAAGGATAAGCATATAGGGATGTAAATAGAGAAGGTAGAGGGAGGAGAAAGAGAAGGTGTCAATATTTTCTCCTTCAACTCTAGGCAAGGGAAAAGAGAATATGGAGGTATGTGATGGTGGTGATAAATGAGGAGAGCTGCAGAGAATATATGATGGAAAAATATAATATAGTCACATCCTTTTCTATAGGTCAAAAAAGAAGAAGGAAGATGAGAATGGAAAGAAAATGAAGGCGGAGGTGGGGTTTTAGGAGGAAGGGAAAGGGAAGGAAAGGGAAGAGGAAGAGAAGAGAATGAAGTGATGGAAGGGTGAAGGAGAGGGTAAAGGAGAAGGTTGGGAAAGGAGAGGGTATGTAAAGGTGAAAAGGAGGGATATTTATGTAGCATTAACATCACACTACACCCATTAGAGGGAGATATATTAGTTGAGTGTCTTATTCAATTAATTAATATTTTGGAATACCACATAATTGGAGGGAAATATGCCAATTGAGAATGTTAATAAACTAATTAATATTCTCAAAGACCACATCATTTTCCAAGGGAATGAAAGAAAGTCTTATTATTGAAAATATTAAAGGTTATACATTTGATAGATCCATGAATGTTTTTAATAACATTATGTTTAAATTTATAGAATATTTAGTATGGAAAGGGATATTTAATATACAAATCTGATCAATTTTTTTTTTTTTTTTTGATATTTTAATGAATCCTTCAAGGGACAAAATTGAATTTATGAATCATTTCCACCTTAAAAAAAAGTCAATCTCCTAGATGATCTACAATTTCTATAACACATTATTAATCTTGATATGTATGAAAGGTTATTTCTTTTCCTTCTATTCCTAAACTGTAGTATTAATTGAAATATATTCAAATGATGTGTCTTTATGAATTAGTACGTGATATTGTATTAATAATTTTTTTGATGTATTTCAATGAATTCTGCTTCCACCCATTAATCTTAAGATGAATATCCTTTTTGTTATCATCTTGTAAGATATCTAACATGGCCATTTTCATCCAAATGGACTCCTAATCATCCTCATTTCTTAACGTAGAAAGTAATACCTCTCCTGGTTCAATATCATTTTATCCCTTTTCACTTGGATCAAACATATATGATTTACCTATCATATTTTCAAAATCATTGTCCCTAAATCTTGATCTCACTAAAATTTGTACATTACAGTAAACAATGAGAGTTTGCCTTTTCTTATACCATAATTCCTCAAAATATTAATCTATTGTCTGAACATTGTAAATTTCATATAAACTATTAAGAACACTTTCCCAATACTTTACTATATTTTACCATTCTTCTATACCAATTGGAGAATCATCACTATCAATAGTATCTTTTCTCATTATTATGTATGATGTTATTAATTCTTCCTTTAGTTATGAGTGATTTTAGACTTCTACGGCTTGTAGAATCATCCATGAAGACTTTTGGAGAGACCGCAATTCCTTTAGTTATGAGTGATTTTAGAATTCTACGGCTTGTAGAATTATCCATGAAGACTTTAGGAGAGACCGCAACTGAATTTGGATGGTCGATGTTTCGAACCTTAAGGTAGGTTCATATTCTTTTAGTTATTTTAAATATACCTTATTATCTTTTGGATGTATGAAAATTATCTTCTCTATGGGAAATTTAGGACCACATTCATCATCTACAAGACATAGCTATTGGTTTTGACCACTTAATATCTCTTATGGATTCCTTGTACCTAAATAGTAGAACACCTTACGATACTGGAAATAAAAAATATTGGATAGAATGATGTCCAAATAGTTCTAGTCAAGTCCTTAGGAATTTATCCTTTCATGAAATTTTTTAAGTCATTTACCTTGTTAATTATAATGGAAAAGTAGGATATGCAAGTTCATCACACCTTTGGTTCTTCTAAAGACAATAGTAAATCGATAGCCGATAGTCGACTAGGAGAATCTATTGATTGGTTGACTTGATGGCAAATGGAAATTCATTTGGTTTCACATTTATACTAAAGTAGTCAATTGATGCACAAAACAATTTAGAAATCAATTATTTTTCTATGCACTCTCACAAATCTAAGTGGACCTCATATTCCGCACTTTAAGGGAGTTGGTTACATCTTGGTTCTATATAATATAGCCTTATGGATTAATCTAATAAATGAATATGTGTGGTACATGTTATATATGGAAATATATTGGTTTCTTACATTTCTATGCATGTTAAGTGCTATAATGGTTTCTTTAAACACCACCTCTCTCTTGGAATACTAATTCTCTTATCTAACTTGTCCCTTGGTTCTCCAACATGGTATCAAAGCTAGTAGTTTGAGATCTATCATGTTGTCTACAAATTCTTTGGAAGCTTTGAATTGCATGCACTACCAACGAATTGGATCTATTTGATAGATTGAATTAGGGTTTCAACTTGCAAATTGAATCTACGATTCATACATATGTAGATAAACACAATGTGTTCCAAGCAAGAGCCTATGGTTTTGAATGGACGAAATTATAGAATATGGGAATAAGATATGGAAACATTTTGAAAGAGTAAGACACTTTCATAGTTTACAAAAATTGTTGTTCCAAATCCAAAGGAGTACCAACATGAATTCATCATTGAAAAGAAGAAGGATAAGGTTGTAGGAGTAAAAAAAACCTACATATCTAAGGATATTTTCGTTCATATAAGCAACTTGATTGACAATCTAAATTCTATATAGAATAAGATATATAATTTTTTTAGTAAAAATGATGAAAGTTGGTTTATGAAGATTGAGAATGATTCAATCTCTATGGATCCTCTCTCTTTTGAAGAATTGGAGATTACTTGGACCATGTGAATAACTTTAGTTGAAATCATGTGATTGCATAAAGGACTTTCAAAAGAACTATGGTCAAATCATAAAAATAAGCTTAATGAATTTGAAGAGTCTCTATGATGTGTTATGTTTAACTTTTGTGTGATTTGGATTTCCAGAAAATATGATGGTAAGATTATTCCTTTGATTATTTTTTTGGTTTATTTATTAGGGAACAATCAAAGTTGCTTGATGAAAGGAAGATTTAGGTCAAACAATAATCCGATTTTTTGAAGGGAAATGATCAACAAAATTATAGAAAAAGAGGTCGACAATGAAATTAGGAGAAAGAGCAGGATTACATTGACTAGACTATTAAGAAGACGTATGGTAATTTGACTTTGATTAAGAAAGTGTAATATCCCCGATCAGAAATTAGGAATATTATCTCCAAGGTTCCAACTTTGATTATGTTGATTTTTCCACTTTTTCCCAAACAATGGCTTATGAAGGTTTATGAGATGTTCTAATTCAACAACAAAGGAATGCATTTATCATTTGGATTTAAATAAATATGTGCAGCCCATTAAATATCCTCTGATATCACTGTAATGTGCCCAAATCATATCTTATATAAGTTTTGAAGATTGATTATTAAATCTGGTTCATAACTTTCTTCAAACACTCCGTATGCAACCTCTGTATCCTCAACATTGAGGCATGGAAAGTGAAAATCACATCATCATATATTAATGAAGAGTTATTGGTCGGATCTAATAGAAGAAGATGATTTATAATTCATATTTGGTCAAGCATGAATAACTCCATAGGAAAGAATTCAAATCTAGGAAGACTAGTTCTAATTTCACTATGGTGAGGGACTTGATTTCCAACTCATCCCAAGAAATCCCAAACCCACTCGACTTCACCCAAACAGCCTCAAATTGAATAAAAAAAATCCAAATAGATCCAAATATTTCACTAACAGACCTCAAGGAACTTTCATAAAAATTTAATACTCATTGCATTGAGATGGCATGGCCATATTAACATTTTTGCACATAGATCAACCCACAACTTGAACATTGAACATCATATGGAGAAAGGAATTGTAAATATTTATTATGAGTGTATGGAAAGAGTAAATATAATGATCACAAGAATATATGGCTCTTACAAAAGATCGAAATCCAAGAAATACAGAGATAGAAATGTAGTGGTGCACTCCTCCACCAGAAGATATGTCAAATACAGTAGATTTAGTAAAATGATGATATCTCGGGCATACAGAAACCTTTTTGAGTGAAAAAACAAGTGTTTCCCATTGTAAATGATACTATGAATGTAATGGAATAGGTTTCACAGCCTATAAATCCTCAAAAGTATCAAAAACAGAACCACCATTTTGGCCCACCAACACTGGTCCAAGCTCTAAATCAATATAAAGCAGTTCCAAATTATATGAATTCAACCCCACTACTGTAGATGAACTTACAACCTACAATAAATCTCTATATAGAAATATGAAAGTGATTTATCCTCTCAATAATCAGCTGCAATGAAGCACAATGAAGAGATCTCGATGATCTCCTCCTCTCTACTAGCTAGGGTGGAATCTTTCACCACTGAAACTAGTTCAAAAATGCAAGGGGAACATCTCCCAAGCTTGAAAGCCGTAGGATATTTACAATCATAAATTAAATTGCCAAAATATCTTTCCCAAGAGGCTTGCATCCTTTTTATAAATTCCATTAGGCCCTTTCCCCCTCATTCTAGAATTCTCTCACAAAAATATTAATAAATGTTATTTTCATGAGAGAATGATACCTTGGAACTCATTTAATCGATCTCTAATGTTATTTGACCAAATATTGCCTTCATCTTCCTCGGAAATTCGAATTAGAGATGCTTAGCTTGCTTTTGGGGGAGTTACACTCTCATGTGGGCCCACCTTATCCTCTATCACCCTCCTTGGATAAATTTAGGACTTGCAACATGTCATATTATGTCATAAGTTACATAATAATATGTCATAGGACCTGATTCTTGTCATAGATGTCATAGATTTGTTATTTTTAGCCTAGGGAGTTACAATCCTTGAGATGCCTTCATGAGAGGATTCCTTCCACCTTGGATGGGAGTTACACCACATATTTGGACTCATTCCACCACTAATGTGACCTCCTTGTCAAAATTCTCTCAAAATATTAATAATTTTTTTTTTTAGGAGAGATTGATTCCTTGCTCCATAAATTTTTCCTTGGACGTTGGTTTTTCGTAGTGTCTCATGACCCCAATTCACCTCTTTACTATTTTTCTTTAATTTTTCCAAGTGACTATAGACCATTGAATTCCATAGTCCAATGGAGTGGTCCATAGTGAAATATTGGGGATATTACAGAAAGGTAGAAGGAAGAAGACACATTATTATTGTAAAAAAATGGGACATATGGAGAAGAATTGTTGGTAGAAGACCATTGACCAACAAGAGAAATGCTAAGAAGCTGAAAGATTATGTGTTGACTGGAACATTAACTAAACTATAACACCTAAGCAAAGAAGGTAAAGTAGATAACTTCATTTTATGTTACTTCTTCTTAGGCCTTGCATGTTCACACTTCTTAGAGTAAATGAATAGTCTACTCTAGTTGCACTCATCATATGGATTACTACATTTATCTCTTTCCTTCATTAGGTGAAGCTACGAAAAAGAAATATTTACATAGTGGATAATTATGCACTTAATGTTACTAGTCATGGAATGATTGAATGTGAGATTAGTTTGATCACTAGTGTGTATGATGTATTTTGTACATACTCAACTAAGATTGGAAAGAAGGTAGAATTTGGGGACTTTGAATTCACATGGAAGAGGTCCCACTATCATTTCCAAACAACAATTGAAGGAATACTATACAATTTTATGAGAAAAGGTTAAGTGATGTGTGGTCCTAATATGGAAATAAATACAATGAATCAAATATATTACTAATAGATACACCAATGGCTTCTCAATTCATCATAAATTTGTCAAACCATATATTGGTAAAATCCTATACAAGATGGGAGAATAAAGATACTTAGCTTATGTAGGTTCTATTCTCCCCTTTTAAGACACTTTATCGTATCAAAGAGAAACATAACTACATTTGAATGTTCAATAGAACACCATCTTCATGTAATATATGATGATCATTTTTTAAGAAAATTGTTCACAACTTGCTCATAATTTTTGGCAAAACTATATGAATTTATATCTTCTTAATATATGGGAATTTATCATCATATTAACATATGATGTAATTTTGATTTCTTTTAGATTGACCTTTTTGCACGGTAAGGAATTTGATTTGTCTATACATAACCTTTTTTAAATTTGTATCTTAAATTAATTATTTGTGATTGTAGTCATCTTATAGACTATCAAGTCACAGAGTTGTCTTATGATTTTTGTTTTTCTATATGCATTAGAATGTGTATAAATGTGATATATAATATTTGAAATAAATTAATTCCATGTAAATAAAGATTTATTTATTACCACAGATTTAGAATTACTTGATAATGAGTGTTAAGTGTACATTTCATGGATGCTTGACTTTGAAGTTGTGAACTTTCTTCACTATAAAGCATTGACTTCTCAATCCATAATTTTTTTATTTGTAATTGCAATCCCATGTAAGACAACGAGGGGTGAATTTATTTATTGATTTTTATTTTCGTCTATAACAATCTTAAATTGAATGTTAAATGTGATATGTAATATTTTAAATTAAACTTCATCTAAATAAAGATGGATTTATTACAAAAAAACTTAGAAGTAATTGATAATGGGTGTTAATTGGTCTCTTTATAATTAAATGGAAGACTTTAAACTTTTTCAATTGCAAAGTATTTGATTTCCAAGTGCATAATTCTTTGTGAGTTTTATTCTTAAATCAAATATTTGTAATTGAAATTGTCTCATATAAGAAAACAAGGCATGTGGTTATTTATTGATTTTTATTTACTTATATGCATTAATACATGTATAAATGTGATATGCAATTTAAAAAAAACTATATGAAAATAAATATGCATTTCTTACTAAAAACTTAGAATTAATTGAGAATGAGTGTTAAGTGACTATTCAAGATCATGGCCCAAATGGGTCATAAATGAATGACTTTTAATACATACTTAAATAATATCTTAATTTATAATAAATCTGTAGTGAAGTTATAAAATAATCATTAATATTCAAAGAAGAGGACGAATTATAAAAAAATCAACAAAATTACTTAACAAATGTGTTTCAATATCTATCTCTTCTTAAAACTCTTATCATCTTCTCCTCTTTTCGTTCAAAGTAATGCTCATGCATAATTTCTTTTCTAT